>CM050519.1:87195761-87658261 GCA_027563665.1 Antrozous pallidus
CTGAAATCTTTTCTTTCAGAGCACCGGCGATAACATCTTGCAGTTACACAAAACCTCTCGGGAAAGATAGAGAATGAGAGTCAGGGAAGAGATGGAACAGCCTCGACTTGGAGGTGACGCTTGAGTTTCAGGCAAAGAAACAGATTGTGGCTAGAAGGTAAAAGGGACATTTTTAGACACAAACTTTAAAACTTATAAGTTTCTCATTGGGAAATTGTTATTCTGTGGTTCTAGACCTTTTAAAATAGGAGGGTTCTTTCTTTCACATCAAATTTTTGAGTTTTCCCACATGATAATTATTCTTTTTTTTTCTTATTTGTTGAGAAAATATATAGTGGTAAAAGCTATTACAATAAATCAATGAGATACAATTACACACCCATAATAATGGCTAAAATCCAGAACAATATCAAATGCCGATGAAGATCGGAGCATCAGGAACTCTCAGTCGTCGCTGGTCGGAATGCAAAATGCTACAGACACTTAGGGAGACACTTTGACAGTTTCTTAGAAAATTAAACAGGCTTTAAACATATCATCCAGTAATTGCACTCCATGTGTCTACTCGAGTGTGTTGAGAACATAGTTACACAAAAACCCGCACACAAATGTTTATAGCAACTTTATTCATAATTGCTAAAACTTAGAAGCAACCAAGATGTCTTTTGATAGGTAAATGGGTAAATATCTGAGGTGCATCCAGACAGTGGAATATTATTCAACAATAAAAAGAAATGAACTCTCAAGCCATGAAACTTAAAAACATATTACTGAGTGAAAGAGACCGATCTGAAAAAGCTACCTATTATGAGTCCATCTATGTGACATTCAGGAGAAGATAAAACTATGGAGATACTAAAGAGATCAGTGGATGCCAGGGGTTAGAGAAGAGAGAATAATGATAGAGCAGAGAGGATTTTAGAACAAAGAACATTCTGTATAATGCCATAATGGAGTATACATGTCATCACATATCTGTCCAAACCCATAGAATGTATACCACCAATGTGCACCCTAATGTAAATTATGGCGTTTGGGTGAAAATGATATGTCAACATAAGTTCACCAACTGTAATTCTGGTACAGGCTGTTGAGAGTGGAGAGGCTATGTGTATGTGTGTAGACACAGGATAATATGGGAACTCTGCACTTACTGTGAATTTAAAACTGCCCCCCCCAAATAAAGTTCATTAAAAATTAAAACTTAAAAAATATACTTACCATATGACCCAGCAATTGCATTATTGGGCATTTGTCCCAGAGAAATAAAAACTTATGTACACAACAAACACACACAAGCTACTAAGGTAGAAGGGACATTTTCATGTAAATTAATTTGCATTCTATTCATCAGAATAGCAGCTTATAATTAGTTTGAAAATAGTGCTTAATGCAGTTGTAGAAAGGGGACTTTGCAGGATCACTGGGGACTGGCAGATTGTGAATCATCACTTATGATAAAATAATCTAACTTGGAGATTATGAAATTCTAACATGAAATTTGTCTTGGACAAAATACCTGGACTCCACATAAATATCATTTTGAGTTGCATACCTCTACTGCTTGCCTGTTGGTATTTTCATCCAAACTTCTATGTAGGAGAACTCAGCATAAATGTGAGCACCAAGCACATACAAAAATTTGTTTTGGACTCCCAATTTTCAAAACAGAGGGTATGAAGTTGGGACTCAGGCTTGCTCTCAGGACCTCAGTTGCTACTCCCTTAGACCAATGTGCTCTACAACAGCAAATCGCTTTGTCTAAGAAGTTCTTTTTTTAATAAAAATTCTCACTTGAGGAGAGAGGATATTTTTTCCATTGATTCTAGAGAGACTGGAAGGAAACGAGAAGGGGGACGGGGAAAGGAAAAGTAAGAGAGAGAGAGAGAGAGAGAGAGAGAGAGAGAGAGAGAGAGAGGGAAGAGAGAGAGATGTGATAGAGACATATAGATTGGTTGCCTCCCACACACTCCCCAACTGGAGGGTATGGATTGGACCTGCAAAGCAGGTACATGCCCTTGACTGGAAATCGAACCTATGGCTCTTCAGTGCACAGACTGATGCTCTAACCACTGAATAACACTGACCAGAGCTATGATCCTCTTGCTTAATAACCTAACACATTATTTGAAATATTTTGTTGAGATATTTGCTACTTTGGTATTTATATAATTTCTCTGTGGTCAGACTTATATGTACTTACTGACTTAGTAAACATTTAATTTAATATATATTAACATGCATTTATTGTTCTCATTACCATACTTGTAATAAGTTCCCTTTGCTGAGTAGTACTATGTGCTGTAACCTGTGTTAGTGGTTTATATGTTATTAACATACTAGAGGCCCAATGCATGAAGATTCATGCAAGAATGGGCCTTCCTTCCCCTGGCTGCTGGCACTGCCTTCGCTCTGGCCCAGAGCCACCTTTCTGCTTTCCCATGCTGCCCAGAGGCCCGGAGCAGCTGTGTCATTGCCATGGCGACAACACAAGCATCTTGCCCCGCCCCCCACATGACTCAGTGGTTGAGCGTCGACCTATAAACCAGGAGGTCATGGTTTGATTCCGCACATGCCCAGGTTGTGATACTGCACAGGGGACTGCCCAGTCACTCAGAGCCTGCCTATGCAAATTAACCCACCATCTTTATTGGGTTAATTTGCATTCTCACTCCTGATTGGCTGGTGGACATCACAAAGGTCTGGTAAATTAGCATGTTACTCTTTTATTAGTGTAGATATTATGAACAATCACAATAATCCTTCAAAAGAAGTATTTTATAGATTAATAGGCTATAAGGTTAAAGAGGGCAAGAAATGTGATGATGGGGACATAGCTTATAAGTAGTAGAACAGTCATGTAAACCCAAGTGTACCCAATATTTAAATGATAGTACTGATGATGATGTGAAGATTAATTTTCATAGTTTCAGGCAAGGACTAATTCTTTCATGACATATTTGTTTCTCATCACACATAGTGGTTAAGAACCTCAGCTCTAGACTAAACTGTCAGGATTGAGATTCTGCTCACACAATTTACGTGCTGTGTGATCCTCAGCAATCCACCCATCTCTCTTTGTTTGCATTACCCACCTCAACATGGAATAATAGTATACTTACAAATTGCTGTGCGAATCAAGTGAATTAATATGTGCAAGTATATTCAGAGCAGTGAACTGCACATAGTAAACACCCAGTCTATATTAGTTATTATTATTATTAAAGACTTTAAAAAGAAATATTTTAGGTGATATCACGATAACATTATGATTATAGAATGTTTATAAGTATTCAGTGCCAGTGACCCCTGCTTGAAATTCTGACTACTCAATATTCTCCACTCAGCATGGAACTCCCTGGGACCAATGAGGTCCCTGTTTTTTTACAGGTCTGATTGCGTTCATCCTGAACACCTACCTCTATCAGCAGCTCGAGTTGCCGGCCAGCCATCAGCTCCCTATGGCAGAAATGGTACATTTTTGAAAGATGTTTAAAATCAAGGCTGTGGAGCCAAAATTTTCTATTTTTGAAAATCCTGTGAAGCATAAACTGCACAGCATCCTATTATTGCACAGAATATGAGATTATTCTTACCTGCTCATTTACACTATTGGTACCTGGGATCACTTGGTGTCAGGGTTGATCAGGACTCCAGGTATCACAGAGCAGGTTTAGAAATCTATGTGTGAGTTCTGATATTCCACAAGAAAGATGTCTTAAAACCTCAAGGTTGCTCAATGGTAGGTTGCACAGTTTGAAATTCATTAGTTGGAGAAACATCAGCTTTGCTGGCATCAGATACATGTCTCCCTGAGAGAAAGACTGGAAACAGCATTGCATGACAGTTAACCAGAGCGAGATGCTTCCTTTTTGACACAACCTGATGTTCATTCCCTGGGGCTAACAGGGTTATATTCAGCATCCCACATAAAAATACACTTATGTATTCCCATACAAATACACATGACTAGTTTGTGGCAGAACCTAGTATATGAACTCTTTCCGTTAGTGATCTTTTGCGATCAAAATTGAGATTTCTAAAGCACATTTTCAAGCCATGACTGTTTACCCTGCCTTTGTGCTTTACTTTGATCTTAAAATAATTGCTTTGTTTTTCTTAGAGCGACAGAAAAACACACAGCTGCAGTGGAGCTCCAACTACATGAAAAGAAGATGCAGGACGGGCTACAGCTACAACTGGGTGAGTGGCCGCATGGGAGTTCGTTTCATTGTGTGTCAAGCCATTTGTAGCAATTTGTATGATAAAAATTAGGATCTTAGAAGTTATGAACCAGAGTACTATTTTATAATTAACTCACACTTTATTTTAAAGATATATTTTTATTGATTTCAGAGAGGGAATGGGAGAGAGAGATAGAAACCTCAATGATGACAGAGAATCATTGATTCACTGCCTCCTGCACGCCCCCTGTGCAGTATCACAACCTGGGCATGTGCGGAATCAAACCATGACCTCCTGGTTTATAGGTCGACGTTCAACCACTGAGTCATGCCAGCTAGGCTACACTTTTTTTTTTAAAATAGAACTTTACAAGTAATTTAGAGAAAACATTCTAGATATTTAGGTAAACAGTTACCATGAATAGGTCTTACTAATTTCCTCTCCTATGTATGGAACAAAACAAATATGCCATGTGAGATGTGTTTAATGATGAAAGCAATAAAAGAAGATAAAGACTTCTTAAGCTGAAAAACACTCCACCAGAACTTATCAGGTGAGGGCTTCCAAAAGATGCAGAATGAATGTTTCTTTTTGCTTCAAGGACTCCTGAGGCAAGGCTTACATCAGAAATGAAACGTGCATCTCATTAGAAACTGTACTCTTGCATATGTTTTCATCTTTGATTTCCAACTCAAGAATGTCGTTTTCAAGCTTAATAGCGACAGGGAAAGGAAGCAAGGTCTTCTCTTCTTGTAAAGAGTCTTCTGTATCTTTAAAGTGTTTTATATTCTTACAAAAAAAAAGAGTATGTTTAAAAATGTAATAGATGCTTCTTCAAAGAAATTAACATAATACATTTGGGAATAGGATCACAGGAAAATGAAAAGTTTAGCTAATGCATTTTAAAGTCACATAGGCAGATGAGTGTGGCTAGAGAATGTGAATGTAAATAAATATTCTGTTAGTTCCTACAGCATTTCTGGAAACTTCAGAATACAACTAATTGAGTCATTTAAATAGAATATGAAGAAATATATATATATATAATGAAGCATAATATTATATATATATAATGAAAGCTGAACATGGTGGTGTGCATGGGCAGGCTAAATAGCCATCTCAGATGGTGATTTAAGAAAATAGAATTTATTTAAGGAAAGGGGGTGGGGGATGGAATTTCCAAAGGGAAGAGCACTAAGCCAACGGAACATTGGGTTGATGATGGCAGCAAAAATATACTAAAAAGAGGGCCTTGAAGACAGGTCTTGAGGGGGTGGGGTAAACTGGAGACAAGCTGCTGCTGCCCATTGTTCCCCTAGTTGTAAGTCTCCCGTGGTCCCTTAGTGGGTGGGGGATACATGCCAGTGGGGGCATGGCACAGCCATGTGCCTTGGAGGGAGAGCACACACGGGCGCTTTGTCTTGAGTGTATTGCTTTCTTTCCTGCAGGTGGAAATCTTAGGGGAGGCCTCAGGAGAGGGTCTTAATAGAATATTTACCAGCTTTCAATGTGTGTTCTTTTAGGGTCTGGTCTCCACTGATGGGTCGACGCCAGGGCAGGGGTCATTAGTCAATGTAGCTGGTCCTGAGGCAGCTATGGCACCACCTGTCTGGTTTTGCTGCTTTTCTGGGCCTGGAGCTGAAATATAACTGAGGCCTAGATGTTATCTTTAGGGAGGAAAAGGTCATGGCCAGTGATAAGCTAAGGGAGGGGAGGTTACCCTGAGGGTGAGGTTCTTGTTTTCCCAGGTTTGCCCTTTGCTGTCTGGGCCTTTCTGTCCTGGTGAGTTTCTGTATCTGGCTCACCGTCCTTGCTCTGGGGTTCTGGCTAATCCAATGGTCAGCAAACTCTTTAGTCAACAGACCAAATATCAACAGTATAATGACTGAAATTTCTTTTGAGAGCCAAATTTTTTAAACTTAAACTTCTTCCAATGCCACTTCTTCAAAATAGACTCGCCCAGGCCGTGGTGTTTTGTGGAAGAGCCAAACTCAAGGGGCCAAAGCGCCAGATGTGGCTCGTGAGCCGCAGTTTGCTGACCACCACGGGTATAACATATAATACTTATATTCTACTGGACTCTGAGTTAAATATGAAATGGAGACCTGTTAAAAATGGAATAAAATATATCAGTAAATATGTCACCAGCAATAAATGCAACAATAACACACTATAAAACAATTACTATAAAATACTGAATCGTAAGTTCAAGAAAGGAGGTTTTCCCTGTAAAAAGGGTCAATGGCTCAATCTGGTCCTCAGAGTCTGTTTGTTCTAAGGGTGTTTGCCAAATGACAAACTTCACCAAGGAAACATGCCATAGGAGCCTGAAGAGAACAATCAGTTGACTTACCTACTTTTTCTGCTCTGCGTCTGCAGTATCTGAGAAGTCTTGCCAATTAGGCCTGCCAAGGAAACAAAAACACGTGTGGCCCGATTGAAGAAGTGAGAAAGCACTGATGACATAGGAAAAGCATATTCCATCTTTTCCCAGTGCCATGTCTGTTAGTAATTATATGACGATTCATTTGGAACCTATTTTTAACTTCCAGAAGAGTGAAGGAATTATTTAGCAGTCCTCAAACTCTTTTGTACCATTTTCCACCAGATACATATAGAAGTTGAAAATAAGGGTGTAGAAACTTTTATAACAATTTAATAGAATCGTTTATGCTTATTGATTTTAATAATAAAGAAATAGGTAGGGGTTGCATTTTATGTCTTTGTCTTTTTAATTTCATTTTAACGAAGTATTGATTCCTCGAAAAACTGGGGAAAATCCTGCTTCTTTACCACAGATAGCTGAGACACCTAAGTATGGGTGTCAACTAAACGGAAGCCCACTGGCTAGAGCAGGGTCAGGAAATTAATCTCACCCACCACCTGTGTTTTAAATGAGCCACAGGCAAAACTGTCTTTGTAGATGAATGTTTGTGATTGATTTCACGATAGGGAATACTAATGTTGAAACCTTGAATACCAATTAAGCAAAATGCTATCCCTTCCAAAAAAGAAAAACTAATTTTATTTTTCCCGTTAGTAGGTTTATATTGTAAAAAAGCATATTTGATTTTTATTACACTCCTAATTTTAATAATAAAAATTGGTTTTCTCTCTTGTTATATATATGCATACCTTTACATTTTTAATATTTACTCTTGGCCCCCAAAGCCTAAAATATTTACAGTCTTGTCCTTTAAAGAAAAAGTTTGTTGACCACTGAAATAGCAACATATTTATGCAACTCATCAGAGTTCTTATGAATACAAAAATATGCATGTTCTTCAAGTTCATATAATAAATTATATATCTATTTTGGAGATAGTGGGAGCCAAGACATTGCTCATTATGACTTTACCTAGACAATGGTCTCCATTTGGAAGCATTCCAGAAAAAAAAAAAAAAGATTATAGTGAAAATACAAAGGTGTAATGAACATCTTAATGTTTGAGACATACTGACATGACAGACTGACTGACTTATCTAGATTTACTACTCCGAACAGACTGGCATGTCCAGTTGCAATGGAATAGCTGAGGTGCACAGATTATTGTTACATCGTAGAGATACGAATTACTCCAGCTAGGCTGATCCAAACCTACTCAGAGGCTCAGTACACTCAACCCTTTTTACAAAATGACACTTCTTAATACACAACCAAAACAGACCACTCTAGATACACTGCACACTCCAAAACCATTGTTGTCCCTTACCCATACTGGCCTGAGGATGTTGACTGGGGAGTAGGTAGAACTCAGATCAGCAGCAGTCAGGCAGATCACCTTTTATTTCTTCTACTTAAAACAATGTGTAGACTTCTGCACAGCAAAAGAAACAATCAACAAAACAACAAGAAAGCCCGCTGCATGGGAAAACATATTTGCCAATGTTATCTCCAATGAAGGTTTAATCTCCAAAATTTAAAGAAAACGCATACAACTTAACAAAAGGAAGATAAACAGCCCAATCAAAAAATGGGCAAAGGTCCTAAATAGACACTTGCCAAAAGAGGACATACAGAAATCTAAGAGATATGTGAAAACATACTCCAAGTCACTAGTCATCCAAGAGACGCAAATCAAAATGACAATGCGGTATCATCTCACACCTGTCAGAATGGCTATCATCAACAAATCAACAAATGACAAGTGCTGGAGAGGATGTGGAGAAAAAGGAATCCTCATGCACTGCTGGTGGGACTGCAGACTGGTGCAGCCACTGTGAAGAACAGTATGGAGTTTCCTCAAAAAATTAAAAATGGAACTCCCATTTGACCCAGTAATACCACTTCTAGGAATATATTCCAAGAAAACAGAAACACCAATCAGAAAGGATATACACATCCCTATGTTCATAGCAGCACAATTTACAATAGCAAAAATTTGGAATAGCCTAAGTGCCTATCAGTAGATGAATAGATTAAAAATGGGGGTACCTCTACGCAACGGAATACTGCGCTGCTGTAAAAAAAGAGAAGGAATTCTTACCATTTGCAACAGCATGGATAGAATTGGAGAGCATTATGCTAAGTGATATAAGCCAGTCAAAGAAAGGTAAATACCACATGACCTCACTCACTTGTGGACTATAAAGAACATTATAAACAGATGAACAAAAATAGATACAGAGGCAAAAAAAGCATCGAACATACTGTAAAACTATAATGGGAAAGTGGGGAGGGGGTAAGAGATCAACCAAAGGACTTGTATGCATGCATATAAGCATAACCAATGAATGCAAGATACTGGCGGGGGTGGGGGTAAGGGCATGTACTCGGGGTTAGAAGAGGCCTAGGTAGGGGAGGTCACTGGGGAAAAATAGGAGACATATGTACTATTTGTAATACTTTAGACAATAAAAAAAATCTAGAAACATTTCCTTAACTTTCAGCTTGGCAAGGATTTTACATGCTCATTCAGCCCAATGTGAATTTAAGCACTGAGCGGTCACAAGAAAGCCAAGGCCATTTAGAAATGTTGGCAATGGCAGACAAAAAGGTCAAGTACAGTTCCAAAGAATTATATGCCCTTCTAGATTCTACTTACTCTTTTAAAAATCAATCTAACAATTTCTACCAGCACATAAGTTTTTAGCATTTGTCATTATTTGAACCCTTACAAGGCATTTAATAACAATTTTATACAATCCTTGTTATTCTCACTTTGCAATCAATCCTACTTCGGCAGGGTTTGCTAATTCTTTCCAAACCTGTTTTGTTCATTGACTGACTGTTACTCATCAAGTACTAAGCTGAAAGCACAAAGTGGTTAATTATATCACTAATAAAATACATGACTAAATATGTTAATACTATATTAATAATGTATTAATCTTATATTGATAACACTTAATATGTGTTAGATAAGAAATAATAACCATGAAGGTCTAATGACAGGCCAATTGAGGAAGCTGAAATTACTCTAACATGGCAAATAACAAGAATCTATGACAGGGATGATTGATTTTTGTGAATAAAATATTAACCTCAATTCACATTATTGGAAACTTATTTATTAAAAACAATATTGAAAAGGAGCAATACGTTTAAAGCAATGTGTACACTATCCACAGGGAGGTTCAAAAGGGTGAGTTGAATAGGCCATTCATTGTGTTGACTGTTTTTTCTTGTTCCATTTCTTAAAAAGTAAGATTTTTAGTTTAAACCTTAAGTACTTATTGTATTACACAGCACTTGTAATCAAATGACCTTTGGTTTGAAAGAATGTGGACAGCTGTACAGCTCAACAAAATTTCATATTATGCTTCTCACTGGTTATGTAAAACATTTCAGATATCTATTTCCCATTTCTTTCTACATCCTTAGCAGTTATGCTAATTCCAAAATGCCTTTTATCATTTTTATAATACTTTGAAATCTCTACAATCAGTTCAAACTATCCTTGAGCAGACAGTTGTTGTTGTGTACTATTTACCATGCTAATTAGACTAAACCACATGGTATGGCCTATTATTTGAAATTATACATGTATATTGTTTTCTCAGATTGAATGACTTACTTTCATGACATTAAAATTGTTATAATCTTCTGAGTTTTAAAAGCGAGAGAATGTTTTAATGACTATTTTTTATTTATTTTGACAGATTGTCTATTATCTAGCAATCAAGAATTGTACAAATGCTTTTATTTTAAACATGTAATTTGTTTGGTTTTTATTATAAAATGTATATAGACAACTAATTGAAAAAAATAAAATCAATATAAATTTCTGCATTTATGGGCTCATATCTAGGTTTAAATTGAATTAATATCATTACTTTTCAATGTACACAATCAAATAAAATATAGAAATAATATGCTAATGGTATGACATGATCTTAAGTTGTTTGATAACATTATATAAACCACTAGAGGCCCGATGCATGAAATTCATGCACGGAGGATGAGGGGGAGTGTCCCTCAGCCCAACCTGCACCCTCTCCAATCTGGGATCCCTCGAGGGATGTCCAACTGCTCCTTTAGGCCCGATCCTACTGGGATTGGGCCTAAATGGACAGTCGGACATCCCTCTCACAATCCAGGACTGGTGCCTCCCAACTGCTCACCTGCCTGCCTTCCTGATTGCCCCTGAACCACTTCTGCCTGCCAACCTGATCACCCCCTAACCACTCTCCTGCCAGCCTGATTGATGCCTAATTGCTCCCTTGCCAGCCTGTTTGCCCCTAACTGCCCTCCCTTGTAGGCCTGGTCATCCCTAACTGCCCTCCCTTGCAGGCTTGATCACCCCCAGCTGCCCTCCCTTGCAGGCTTGGTTCCTCCCAATTGCCCTCCCCTGCTGGCCATCTTGTGGTGGCAGCTTGTGTCCACATGGGGACAGGATCTTTGACCACATCGGGGCAGCCATCTTGTGTGTTGGAGTAATGGTCAATCTGCATATTACTCTTTTATTATATAGGATAATTTTTTAACCAAAGAATTTATATGCATATATGCATAACCCATGGACACAAACACTAGTTGGTGAAGACCTGGGTGGGTGGGCAAATGAAGGGTGGAGGGGTCAAGGGAGCTGGGAGGAGACATCTATAATACTGTCAAGAATAAAAATAAATTAAAAAAATAAAATAATAAAATAAGGTTTAAAAGTGAACATTTTAAAGACATTTAGTAGGTTGGACACTTGTCTCCAAATAATTTAATAAAGAATACTATTGTTTGATTAGATCTCAGTTTAATTTGAAATTAACAAGATACTGAGTAATATTCCATTTTACTTTTAAAATCAGTATTTTCAATACATTCTCTAGATTGTGACTCCTTTTAGCCTTTATAAACAAAAGTGTAGTTGGTGAATGGCATATATATAGGCCTGGTTTTCGTACCCTAAAAAACTTCTACTAAGGCAAAGTGGAACCTAAAAATAAGTGAAATAAGCCAGACAAAGATAAATATCACATGACCTCACTCATTTGCGGGATATAATCAACAACATAAACTGATGAACAAAGATAGATCCAGAGGCAGAGAAGCATTGATCAGACCATCAAACCTCAGGGAAGGTAGGGGATAGTGGGGGTAAGGGGGAGAGATCAACCAAAGGACTTATATGCATGCATATAAGCCTAACCAATGGACACAGACAACAGGGGGGGTGGGGGCATGAATGGGAGGTGGGGGGGATAATGGGGGAATAAGGACACGTATATAATACCTTAATCAATAAAGACATAAAAAAATAAACAAAAATGCTATAAAAAGCCAACATAATTTTTCAAAAGTCACTTACTGTAAATGAAGTTGGTCTGCAAGAGGCACAAAGCTCTCAATCAATTAGTGGTCAAAGCTCCAGTGAAGACTGGCACAGTAAGGTGGGTAAGCTTACCAAACCAGGAGCCTGTCACATGGTAGGGAAACACATGCTAAAACCCAAACAGCCCTAATGAAAGAGTGAGGGTGATGAAGAGCAAGCCCTACCTTTCCGAACAGGGTTGGAGTTATTTATTTATTTATTTATTTATTTAAATATATTTTATTTATTTTTCACAGAGAGGAAGGGAGATGGATAGAAAGTCAGAAACATCGATGAGAGAGAAGCATCAATTCCATCAGCTGCCTCCTGCACACCTCCTACTGGGGATGTGCCCACAACCAAGGTACATGCCCTTGACCGGAATGGAACCCGGGACCCTTCAGTCCGCAGGCCGACGCTCTATCCACTGAGCCACACCGGCCTCAGCAGGGTTGGAGTTATTTAGAGCCTCCTTCTCTGTATTGGCTCCAGCTCCGTGTTTGCAGTGACGCCAGGAAACTGTTTCCGGGTGAAAGCTGGCCTTGGGGGAGGGCTCCCTGCTGCATTCCCTCCTCCCAGAGACCACGTTCTCGCCCTGCCCCTTCCCTGAGCACCGTGTCCTCAGGCGTGGTGTCCAGGTGCAGAGCTGGTGACAGAGGCGGCCACTCCGGCTTGGCTGCAAGCAAAGTGCACCTGCCCTTGAATCCTAGTGCCCATCCTCTCCGGGGAGCCTCAGAGCCGCTTGCCCTTCACCCTGGACCACGGCGCCTCCCACTCTGGGCTTCAGTTTCTGCTCCTGCAAAATGTGGGAAATAAGAGCCTCTACTTCATAAAGTTTTACAGATGAAATTAGTAAAACATCGGAAGCACGGCCCGAGGCGTAAAAAGTATGTGAACATTAGTCATCACTTCCCTAAGGTTCAAAAGGAGTCTGAATACAGAACCTGCGTTTGTCAGTCTCGTTCATGGGCTCTGCTGACCGCCTTGACGCCAAGAAGTGGTGTTTGGAGAGTCTTCTGAGGAAGGGAGGGCATCAGGTGTTGGGTACCAGAAAGTTTAAAAATGTCCTCCAGCACAAGGAGGAAAAGGTTTGAACATAGAATCTTGGAAAAGCAAAACCTTTGGTCCCTGCAAAGGCTTCTATTTGGCACTGTTGGCTCTCGAAACATGAAAAAATAATGAAGTATCTAGAGTATACAGTAGACTGTATTAAAAAAAGCTCAAAGGCATTTTGCTGCAATCTACCAACCTCATAGTTGGCAAACATTGGCTCTCGAGCCACATGCGGCTCTTTGGCCCCTTGAGCGTGATTCTTCCACAAAATACCACGGCCTGGGCGAGTCTATGTTGAAGAAGTGGCATTAGAAGAAGTTTAAAAAATTTGGCATTCAAAAGAAATTTCAATTGTTGTACTGTTGATATTTGGCTCTGTTGACTAATGAGTTTGCCGACCACTGTACCAACCTATCTTCTATATGTTTCTTAAATTCCTTTTAAAAATGTGTGTGTGTGTGTGTGTGTGTGTGTGTGTATGAATTTTAACAGAGAGTTCTCATATTTTGTAAATAAAAATGTCTCTCATACAACAAGTAATGTTTTGAGCAAATAAATAAAACATTTTTCTAGAATTCATTTTATATAACTCAAAGCACTTTTCCTAGTAGAGCATATGGTTACCTGTTAATTGTCTCTAAATGTTTAGATACTGCTTTGAAGCAATCAGTCCTGAAGTATATGGTTTTTCAAAATGTTGAAAACTAGGGGATATATAGAAGAATAAAAGACATGATCAAAAAGTAGAGAAAGCAGACAAGGAAGAAAAGATGAAAAAGAATATCAAAGCAATTGGGTGGATTCAGAGTCACCAGGCCAGGCTCTGCCTATACTTCTGATTTGTGCTCCTATTATTGGTAGGCCTGTATGTGCTGAGAGTGAAGGTGGAGTAGGAAGGAGGAGAGAGAAATAATGAAGGAGAAGAAAAGGAACTTATCTTTAAAGATATTGAACTTATCTTTAAAGATATGGAAGGAAACTCTAACCCTAATCGGAAAGGTAGGGCTTGTTCTTTATCATCCTAGCTCTTTTGTTAATATCTTGACCTTAAAACGAGGTTACCCTTCTCTCTCAACGTGAGGTAGGAGCTTGCTTTAAAAACCCTTGGAGTGACAGTGTTTTCCCCATTCTAAGTGAGGTCCCCGGGGGTAGCAGCAAAAGCTAGGATGAATCTCATAGCCTACGGCAAAAGAAAATAAGCTCCTGTGAGTTTATTTGCCAAATTGGTTTGCTCAGCAACTCTTCACCTTCCATCTTTCTGATTGCATCCCAATTGTCTGTGCGCCCCTGTCCATAGACACAACCACTTTGGGGAAGCTGACCACCTCGCCCCCTTTTCCCCATCAGAACCATAACACGGTTTGGGTAAATGCTAACTGTAGAGACGGTTTTTGCAGACTTTTTGGAAATAAGCTCTGGATTGTTTTCCCAAGAAGTACAGTGGAAGAGATAATCTTTCTTCCGACTGAATATAATTAAGTTAGCGTGTCTCTCCTGCTAGCAGCTGGACTCCATCTTTTGACCAGAAGGAGAGGTTTAGATTAAAACTGAAGCCAGTTTTGGATTAAAATAATACTGAAGAAGACACAGAGAGAACAGATGGAAGAAATCTGTCTTTGGTAATGTCATTGTGCCGCTTGACCAAATTTTCTGAGCCGGTGCTTTTCCTTCATTGTTTAAGACAATTTGAGTTTATCATTACCTGCAAGAGATTCGTAGCTAATGAACTCTCATAGAATGATGGCTTCTAGTCACTTTCTATCTCAACAGAGAATGCCTATCTCTCCCCCCATTATTTCAAAGGGCGGGGGAAAGAAGATAACATAATTTGAAATCTTTGTTTATACAAGTTCAAGTTCAGCTCTTTTCTCACCAGATAATATATCAGTTCCTTCAACTAGATTCCATATGTCTACTTTAAAATTTTAATTCTTCTCTTTGCTTTTTTTTTATATTTCTTTCCCACAACTAGGCATTTCTTAGTTAACACATCTGGTCATTTCTTCTTCCAGTATCTCATTATATATGGACATCTCTTCTAGACTCCTACCTTAGAAAAGACTCAATCTGAAATATAGAATACTTAAGAATGAATCAGACAGTTTACTAAAACTACCATTTATCTTCAAATGAGAAGGAATCTAAGGTCAAATGAAAGTAAGTTGACCTTGATGAAAAAGATTAATATTAGAAAATGAAAAATAAAAGCCTCTGCTAAGTAGAAAATGAAAGCAATCATCTTTACAGATATTACTATGTAGATGAGAAGTACTATTGCCTTTTGCTTACTAATGAAGTAAAATATATTCATTTACAAACTGACTCTCTTTTTCTAAACCTTTGAAATCCTTTTTATTTTTTTTTATTTTTAATTTTAAAATATTTTTATCTTTATTGTTCAGTTTATTAATTACATTGTTTCCCCTTTTTTATCCCTCTATATCTCCCCTCCACTCTGTACCTATCCCACCCTCCACCCTCACCTCCCCTTCCCCACTGTCCTCTCCCATTGTTGCAAGATTTTTGTCCAATCTCTTGCTGTACTTCCCATAACCCTTTTCTCCCCAAGAATTGTCAGTCCATTCCCTCTCTATGTCCATGTTTCTGTTATATCCACCAGTTTATCCTGTTCACCAGCCTATCAAGTCACTTGATTTTTATGTTCATTTGTTGATAGATGTGTATTTGTTGTTTATAATTTATATTTTTACCTTTTTCTTCTTCCTCTTCTTAAAGAACATCTTTCAGCATTTCATATAATACTGGTTTGGTGGTGATGAACTCCTTTAGCTTTTTCTTATCTGCGAAGCACTTCATCTGATCTTCAATTCTGAATGATAGCTTTGCTCGATAGAGTAATCTTGGTTGTATATTCTTGCTATTCAGTATTTTGAATATTTCTTGCCACTCCCATCTGGCCTGTATCGTTTCTGTTGAGAAATCCGCTGACAATCGTATGGGTGCTCCCCTGTAGGTAACCAACTGCTTTTGCTCTTGCTGCTTTTAATATTCTCTCTTTATCTTTTGCTCTTGGCATTTTAATTATGAAATGTCTTGATGTGGTCCTCTTTAGATTTCTATATTTTGGGGTTCTGTGTACTTCTTGGGCTTTTAAGTCAGTTTCTTTCACCAGGTGGGGGAAGTTTTCAGTCACTGTTTCTTCAAGTAGGTTTTCATTAACTTGCTCTTTCTCTTTTTCTGGCACCCCAATAATTCGGATGTTGGCATGCTTGAGGTTGTCCCAGAGGCCCCTTACACTATCTTCAATTATCTGAATTCTTTTTGTTTCTTGCTTTTCCAGCCGAGTGGATTTTGCTTCTTTGTATTTCAAATCTTTGACTTGGTTCTTGCTGCCCTCTGGACTGCTTTTAGGACTTTGTGTAATATTTTTTATTTCAGTCTGTGTATGCTTGATTTCTAGTTGGTCCTTTTTCATATCTGTGAGGGTCTCGTTCATATCCTCAGAGGTCTTGTTCATTTCCTTGAGGGTCTCATTCATTTCCTTGTAAGTCTCATTCATTTCCTGGTTGGTCTTATTTATTTCCTCGTAGTTCTGATAAGTTCATTGGCCTTTTCTAGGAGCCTCTTGAAAAGCCTTATAACCGTGGTTTTGAACTCTATGTCTTGTCGTCTTTTCTCCTCCATTTCTTTCACACCTGATTTCTTTCCAAATCTCTGCATGGAGGCTGCTTTATGTGGTAGATGTCCTCTAAGGGTCAGTGGTACAGCCTCCCCAATTATTTGAGATGGGTACTCTTACTGCAATCCTTTATGGGTTGTACAGTATTTTTGAATTTAAACCCAGCTTGTTGTTGTTAGCCCTAGGAGGGTTTGACCTCCAGGCCAATTGGCTGTGAAGAGAGACTGTGTTCAGGTTGGATGGGTGGAGTCTCTGAGCTGCGCAAGCAGCCTCAGTGTCAGCTACGTCCTATGCGGTGCTTGCCCGCACGGGTCTCTGTTGGACCGGGATGGCTGCAGGCACCTCTAAGAGAAAGCCACTAGTCTCTTCCCCTTGCCAGACAACTCTGCCTCTCCCCAAATAAGTCTGTACACCCAAAGTCTAGCCCAGGGTTGTAAAATAGGTGGTTTCAGGGACCAGGAGACAAGTTTCCAGGGAGCAAGTTGCGTGTTTGTGCGACACTTGTGCGCAAACTTCTTTTCCCAGCTACCTGATTTCTCTGCAGACTAGGAGACCTCTGCCACGCCCTGCTTCCAGGGTGCGTCCCCCGGACCTCGGACCTTGCCTGGCACTGGGGAATCTGTGCAGTGGGACGTCTCCATGTACCCCGGATCTCGGACCTCACTTGGCACTGGGGAATCTGTGTAGTGGGATGTCTCCGCCCTCCCCGTTGGCGAAATCCAACCTGGGTTGCTGCTCCAGCCCTACAGCCCGTGCACGCGACCAGGACAGCTCCTAACCTGTTTCCGTCTTCAAGGCTGTGCTCCTGCCGCTCTTCTTAGTCTCAGTGTCCCACCTTTATTTTTATTTGTGGAGTTTTCCCTCAGCCAGCTTTCTGGTGATTCTGGGTGATGTTTGTTTTGTTGTTATGTTGTAGTTTTTGAATCCTTGTGTGGGGCGGAACAATAGGTGTTTACCTATGCCGCCATCTTGGTTCTCTCACTGAGCAATTGGGCCAGTTTTTATTAGAGCTGCTTTTTAATTAAATCCTTTCCACATTGGTCAACAGCTATAGTCCCAGTGTTCTTGAGTTAAATATGCTCAAATGCCCATGCTGTTACAAAAGGTAAGATTTCCTTCTTTTTTTATAGCTGAGTAGTATTCCATTGTGTAAACTACCACAAGCTTTTTATCCACTCTATTGATGGGTACTTGGGCTGCTTCCAAACCTTAGCTGTTATAAATACTCTGGGTGGCAGACGATGTGTGTTTCCTCAGTCCTGTGGTTACTAGGCCCGCGCCGCGCTGCGCTCTCACCTTATCAGCTCCACAAGCTGCGCTGCAAGCTGCGTGAGGCATTTGCAGCAAGATCTCAAATCCTTTTTAAGTTTCTTAGTTTTCAAATATATATCTAAACTTTGAAGTATGAAATTTGTTAGTTTGTGCACTTTTGTTAAAAATACGTTATAAAAAGTTTTGATAAAAGAGTGGATCAGAAAATTTTGGCAGTAGACAAAAGCATAACCAAAAAAAAAAAAAAAAAAAAATTAACAGGAAACGAAACGACTAGCAATAGCTTCCCTAAAGCAAAAATTCATAGGGCTCCATGAGAGTCTTCTAGGTTTTAGGAGCTGATCACTTGTTTTATTAATATTATAATAGTTTACCCTTATATTTCTATCATGAATATTTAATTTGTCAAATTTAGGGAAAAACAGCCTTTCTTGTTATATTTTATAAAAAGTAATTCTATTTCTTGTCAAAGGTATATCTATGCTTCACCTAATTCATTTTTTCCTTTCTCAGTAGAATCAGGGGTAGGTGAGGTAAGTTGTCTCAGATCTGTTTATTGCAATAAAATAAAACACTGGTGGAAAAAAAAATGAAGGTCTTTGGCATTAGAGGCAGATAATAGCTGTTCAAGTAAATGTGAAGCCAGCAGAAAATTAGGGCTAAGCCTGTAGCATGCTTCTGAGGCTCAGGTCTGAGTTTGTGTGAGTGGGTTTTGTATAACTTTGGTCAGAGAAAGGAACCACTTTAAAATTGCATAAGAAAGGCTTAAATACCAGAGAAAATGAAAGATAATATTGGCTTTTTATTTTATGACTTTATCTCTCTGTTATTATTAAAAATTCCTTGGTACATAGAAAAATATTAAAAGGTGAGATGTACTGATCTCAAATTGTAAAGTATACTTTATGTATGTCATTAGACACTTGTGTGATAATAACAGAGTTGTCTATGTAGATAGAAAAAAAATCCCATATTTATTGGAAAATGTATGCTGAGTGTTTTTCCAGTTATGTGGGTGGATCTGTGTTAAACAACTATGGTTCCTGATAGTATATGTGTATATATACATATATATTAACATAGATGGCCAAAATGGAGAGAGTTTCTAGGAACAGGTGAACCCAGACCAACAGAATTCCTTGGAGAGTTGGAGTCAATGAAACACACAGACACCTTTTTTGGATGCTGTCGGATAGAAATAAGTGCAGATTTAATGAGCTGTTCCCCAGCAAAGAAATCTCTTCTAGAAAGGCACTGTTCTTGTCCAGTATAAGACAATGGGCCTCCTCATTCTTTTCTCTTCTTCAATTTCTGCATTTTGCAATTAAAATAAAAAGATTATCCACAACAGATAGGAGTTCATCTCAATTACAATAAGGTGTATTATCATAAACTTATGCAATGCATCCTGTGTTGGTGGACTTAAAAAAAAAGAGCAGTACTTTTTAATCAAGTTCAAATACTTCTTTATTAAAATGGTTTTATGAGGAATGGCCTTTTCTGTTCATTCGTATGCACCCATTCCTGGCTGATTTTATACTTACTGTTAGTAGTAAAACCTGTGCACACTCTTGAGGAATTCTCAGTGCTGGTGAGGCTTTGCAAAAGAATGCATTCATGTTTGAAAGGGACAGTGGAGCTGACCGTGGAAGGCGACTGAAAATGTCTCACAAAACCAAACAGGAGCCCAGGAAGTATAAAAAAATGAATGACAGGTAGAGGGAAAGCCAGGTGAAAATAGGAAAGCGTTGGTGAGAGAGCATATCAGCAGAAACAAATTAAAATAAATCATTAGGCACCCAGTGTGATTAGAAGGTAATGAGATAAATGTTCCTATGTGACTTACGGAAATATCTTCTTACTTTAGAATCACACCGTGCTCTTAAATCTGTTCACATTTCTGTCGTGCTGATCCCCATGGCAACCACTTTCCCATTAAGCAAAATTTGAAAATATAAAAGTCCTAAATTATGAACTTCTTACGGGCATAAATGTCCTTCACAATTGCACATCCAGCCCTTAACACACACAGGATGTGAAACACAGGGAACACTTAGTATGCATTTAGTGAACAAATATATTAATACAAATAACTCTATTTTAAATTCAAATTTAAAGATAATTGAAATGATAATTACACTTAAAATTTAACATCTGCAAATTCTCTCAACTTTTCATTTTCCCCCTGAAAGTAACTAATTTATTCCACATGGTTAACTTATCTTACTTTGAAGCTATTCATTAAAGATAAGCATAATTTTAATTAGTTTCTCAGAGTATATAAATAAAAACTTTTCAATATTTATCAAGCTCCATTCTGTCTTCTAATGCTAAATATTGTAGCAAAAAGGTCTTGACTGTGGATTCTTATTTCTGGGCTTACATTTCTGATCTACCACTTAGGTTATTCTGAGCAAGTTAGTGTTTCTGAGCCTTTCAATGGGTACAAAATAACCTATAGTTACTGTCAAGATTAAATGAGATAATAGATGAGATGATCTAAAAATATCAATTTCTCTGCTTCTTCCTTTCTGATTTGAGTGGGTTGACTCTGTAATATTCTGAAAATGAATTCATGTTTAGCTGGAAGTTATATTATCCCTCTAATTCTTCATTGAGGCTGCGTTCAAACGGTGTTCTTCTCTCTTTACTCATCTCTATGATCAAAATTCCATAATGCTATTTTTTCCTTTTAGAATTTAAATGCCTGTTTATTTGCTGAAAATAGACTTATCTAGTGGAAAATAGTATTTGGGGTTTATATTCCTGTGGAAATATATTGAAATAGTTTTCTAGAAGCAAAAAGCCAAAGTTTGAAAAACTAAATATTATTATTGTTTCCCTTGTCATTACCTACTGGCTCTTCAATGCCCAACGCAAGTGCATCAGTTTCCAAAATGAAACCTTCATCCCCTGGCCCAGAGTTTTGTTTCCTGAATTCCTTGAGTTTCTATTTAGTTTGTTTTTAGCCATATCCACAGATATTTTTATGTGATCAGCACATATATATTGAAGGACACTAATGAGTCAGGCTGGCGATATAAAGATAAATAAGACAGAGGAGGCACAAGTACAACTATTATATAATGTGATATTTGTAATGAAGGTGTATTTGTTTTAGCTCTACTTTTCATAGTTTGAGCATCTTATTTTTCTGCATTTATAGAGGATTGTGGAAAACTGCTATATACAATGTTTTTTAGTTTATTTTACAATAAAAAACGTACAGCTAAATTATAAATGTTTTAAACAATACTAGTTAGACTCTAACTATTCTACTGTTCTCATGATTAATTTTCTTCCTGAATCAGAAGCAGTCTAACAGTTATACAGATTAAAACCAGATTTTTGAGATAGTTATAGAATTTTTATCTTACCAAGGTCAAAATTAAAATGCTCAAAATCACATCAGATGGTTTTTAACCTTATGCTAGTCTTTTCACATATGATTAGTTATTCTGTTATTCACCTTCTCTGTTTATATAGAATATTATTTTTTCAATTTAAAATCAAAACCAGTATCATTTCTCTTGCAGAGTCTTTCATTTGCCCAGACTTTGGGAAACACTTAAAATTCTACAAATTACTTACAAGTCAACCTGCTCCCTATTCTCTCCTAAATTTCAATATAATACATTTTAAAGACAAATGCAATAGATTAATGAACAGTGTGTCCTTCATCCAAAAATAGGTCCTCTTGTGTATGACTATTCATTTATATTTGTAAATGGTATAAACACAAATTATGTTCCTTCCATGTTCATCATGTCCAAATTAATAATAAACATAAAGTAACTATTAATAGATATTGATTATAAATAATCATTAGTAGCTTGGTCACACATGTCTGATATACTTAATTTAAAAATAATTAATATGTAAATACTGTACTATACTTAATGTTGCCTCTTAATCTATTTTAAAAAATATGTTATCAAGATTTGGTTCTGTTCTAATAATAGAAAAAAGTTACAATTAGATCTTCTTTTGTGTGGGTTGCCATTTAACCCTTTTTATTTATTTATTTTTTAATATACTAGTGTGTGTGTGTATATATATATATATATATATATATAGAGAGAGAGAGAGAGAGAGAGAGTAAGGGAGAGGCAAGAGAGATAGAAATATTGATTGGCTGCCTCCTGCACACCCTCGCTGGGGATCGAGCCCACAACTCAGGCATGTGCCCTGACTGGGAATCAAACCATGACCTCCTGGTTTATAGGTCGATGCTCAACCACTGCGCCACACAAGCCTGGCAACTCTCCTTATTTTCTTTAATAATTAAAAAATGATATCATCACTGTTAAATGATACATAAGGTAAAGAGACCCTGGGATATTATGAATGAAATGGAAATTAACATTAAGGGACACAGCTGAGAGTATTATGACGTTTTTCTCATGTTCAAATAGCATATCCTAGGCAAAGTCCAACTGAAAATATATTATAATAAATTATCTTGTAAAGAACAAATTTCAATCTGATTTACGAATTTATAAATTACTTAAACACACACCTTAATATTTTGTCACTGAATGTTAAGTAAAATTTATGTATTAATTTGTAATCATTCTAGGTTGTTAGAGGATTATTGATTATTGACTTCTTTGAGGAAAAGATTTTGGGGCAAATCTGAAATATTTGTATCAATATGTATCAATACTAAAAAAGGACAACAATAGACAACTTGTAATTTTCTTTTCTCCACAAAGTTAGAGATGAATAGTCATTAAAGGGTCATTTTTGATACCTATTTCTAGGCAAGAAATAGTCCTTTAAGAAAGTTGTATATGGGCATATTTATGCCACCACAATAACAGTTTACTTTTTAATAGACCCGCAACATGTGTTGACACTTCTGAAATTTACATCCACCAAAAATAATAAAAACGCATACTTTTTGTTTTATTTAAATATTTCTTCTTCTTGTGAATGCAATTTTGATTGTTTATAGGTAAAATAAAAACAATTTGTACTAGCAAAATATTCATAAACGTGTGAATTACTTCAACACACTAGTATCATCCTCTGTAGAGTCTCTGTATCTCCTGCAACAGTGGTTATCCCATTACAGTAGGCTGAGAAAGAAAGAAAAGAAGCCCCCGCATTGTGAAGTATAGTGACCGAAATATTTAAGTGGAAACTAGCTGTGGCAAAGAGGATTCTTCAATTGCCTCTCAA
This sequence comes from Antrozous pallidus, assembly GCA_027563665.1. Lineage (NCBI taxonomy): Eukaryota > Metazoa > Chordata > Mammalia > Chiroptera > Vespertilionidae > Antrozous > Antrozous pallidus. The sequence continues at coordinate 87,218,844 of CM050519.1, forward strand.
AGTACTGAACATGCAGAATCCCACAGGCCTTTCCTTCTCCCATGAGTAATGAAATCGTTCTCTTCCTGCAGAAACTGGGAGACACGGTCTAGAGCAGAGCGCTTCATCGCCTCTCTGTCCTAGGAAAGGTCTAAGCCAGAACCTTAGAGGTAAGGAAATTCTGCTCCAGGACCCTGTCTCTCATCAGTATGGTGAGAGATGCATCCAATTTTCAGTGGTGAATCGGCAGATGGGAGGAAGGTTAGAGTCCCGAGGAGAGGGAGATAGGTCTGAACCAGGCATCATCTCTGCTCCTCCTGATTGACCTCCCACATGTCTGCTTTCATCATGGAGATTGAATGGCTAGTCACCAAGCATGCCTACTTTCAAAGAGAAATATTAAAGCATATTCCAAAGTAAAAAAAAAAAAAAAGAAAAAAAGAAATTTGGTCCATTTGGTGCCTTAAATTATCTGCTCGATTGTTTTCACCCATTAGTGTGGTTATAGAAAATTGACTAAAGATCTTTTCTATGCAGGACCAATCAAATAAGGTGTTTCATCTACAAAAGTGACTGTCACAATGACTGAATGTTTTGAACGCCCACTATAAGTTCTTCCTGAAATTTGGTAGAGAAGAAATAAAAATTTCTTGATGTATTTAATGACTGGGAAAAAGAAAATTAGCACAATTTATTCAAAATTGTAAGAAAGGAACAAGTTTTAAGCTACTCAAACTCACAGCCAACGTGCTTTATTAAATAAACATAAGTCAGAGTTTTCTAAGCAAGAGTTGGGCCACCTCACCAGACGCCAGTTCCTCAATATTTATGAAAAATTTTCTAAGAAAGCATGAGAGATGTAGTCGACACAAAAAGTGTCTTTAAAAATATTATGCTCTAGAAAACACTCATAGCACATTCTCAAAAGGCCATCTTCTCAGTAGGAGTTATAAAGAGAATGTCTATGAACCAATAAAGGCATAGCGATCTCATATTCCTTTAGGAATTTCATTTGTACGATGAAAAACTATGCTTTCTCAATACACATAGTTATACTTGAAAACTGCCTTCCTGGCAAAAAAAAAAAAAAAAAAGAGTCGAATAAAATTAAAGATTAATTATAGTTTTTTTCTATCTCTGTCTGCTTCACCCTCTCTACAGTCTGAGATTGTGTTTAGCATCTGCAATAAAAATACTGCAGACTAAGACATAGAGGTAATTTATGTATTTTTCCACATCTTTATGTTAATATTTAAAAGACAAGCAAGCTGTGTATTAAAGATGTTCTGGGGAAAATATTGAAGAGTTTGACTTCTGCAATTTTATTTAAATTTTTAAAAAAATATATTTTATTGATTTTCTTACAGAGAGGAAGGGAGAGGGATAGAAAGCCAGAAACATTTATCAGCTGCCTCCACTGGGGATATGCTCACAACCAAGGCACATGCCCTTGATGGAAATTGAACCCGGGACCCTTCAGTCCACAGCCTGATGGTCTATCCACTGAGCCAAACCAGTTTCAGCAACTTCTGCAATTTTATAGCAGTAGGTGCTTATAAATCATTGACCCATGCCTTGTTTACAGGTTGGGGACAAAGGGCTCAGAGAGCAATCAATTTGAGTTGTTCAGTGTTGCATAGTTAGATGGTAAAAGAGCCCCACCTAGGACACATTCTGAGCTCTTCCCACAAAACTATTTTGAGAAGGTTCTAGAACACTGGGGAAAAAAAAATAGATGTCTTGATCAAAAACTCTATTTTGCTGTTTAATATGTTTGCTGGCAATTCAATTTTGGTTGAGTCTCAATCAATTTATGCACATATAAGTTTTCTTTTTCTATTCTACCTTTTAACTGTGATTTTGGTTTGTTGATTTCATGTCTGATGAGGAACATTGTACTTTCCAACTCAATAAATCTCCAGATGTCCAGTGTAGACTGTCTTGAATACAAGTGCTATGGAATGTGATATTCAAAAGTCAAGGTTGCATTTTGTTCATATTTGTATCTTAGCCACTAGCCATAAGTGGCTGTTTAAATATAAATTGATATTAGTTAAAATTAAATAGTTCAAATTCACTTTCTCAGCCCTGCTGGCTGCATTTCAAGTGCTGAATAGCTTGAAATAGCCCAGTAGCTCAAGTGTGGCTAATGGTGATGGAATCGATGGGGCAGATGCCAGTGTCACAGAAAATTCTATTGGCTGATGCTGGTGCAGGTGAGTAACAAAATGGATACAATACATTAGGGAGAGTTTGGAGGGAGGAACAGACAGAGGGAGACAGAGGATGCAGAAATTAGACATATAGATTGATGATACTTAGAAAGATAGGTAGATGATAGATGCATAGATAGATAGATGCAGAGATATATAGTATATTAGATGATAGATAGATATAGATATAGATAGATATAGAGATAGAAATATAGAGGTAGAGATACATATAGAGCTAGAGATAGAGATAGAGATAGAGATAGAGATAGTAGAAAGATAAATAGGGAGAGAAGAAATTGAGATGGGACAAGAGAGATAACTGGCTGATATTATGAAGATATTATGTTTTGCTGCTGAATAATTGTATAAGAAGTTGGCCCAACAACACTTGCCTAAGGCTTATAACCTGTGAATCTAATTTACAGTGCAGTGCAGAGGGGCCATAACTTATTACAGGCACACCCCCACCTCAATTAATGCAGCTCACCCCACCATGAGGTAGGTGCTTTGAAGCAGAGTAAATACAGTGGCTTTCAAATTCTTCAGGCAAACAAGAGACAATACCAGCAGTAATCGTAATTTAGGACATGGAGCCTCTGACATTTATATTAGTGGTGTAGGGATACAAAAATGAATTTAAAAATGCCTGTATATCTTTGAGTTCAAATCCATATTTATAACATTTCCTTCGAGATCTCATACTGCATTTTCATTGTTCTCATCCTTTTGTCATTGCATCCTTGTTTGAATATCATATTATTATATTATCCATAGAACTAATTGTAACATCTTACAAGCCATTTAGCAGAGCTACCAAGCATCTGCTATTAAGCATCGAACATTACCAAGGAGGATTATGATCCTTAGCTAACGACGACATATAAGAACATTTTTTTATTTCTTAGAAATATATAAAGTATAATTATTTAAAATGAAACGATTAGGTCACATATTTCTTTCCCAGAGCTGGATATTTTCCTGAGGAGTAGTCTGAGGGTTTTTTGTCAGCCCAGGTGGAAATGGCCCATGCAAAGGTGTGGCTGCCTGTTCCCCCAGGAGGCTGCGGTATTTAGAAGTCAAGCAGAGTTACCATAGATTCCTGGGGTAACAGAACATACAATAAAAAAAGACATAAATAACCAATAAGCAACAGCACATACAAAGCTTTTGTTAAGTACTCTATTAAGTAGATATTGACTTTTTGCTTAGATTTTATAAAATATTTGTGATTCAAAAAAAGGAAAGCATCTTACCATTTTTTTTTTTTCAGGAAAAGTGGTACTCCCAAGAAAATAGAACTAATTTTAGAATAAGAGTCTCCCTTTAGATTGGAGATATTTGAGAACATCAACAATATGACCCACAGGCAAATTACACCCTATTTGTGGGATGCTCTCCACAGTCAAGATCCATGTCCTCTCACAGCAAGGATGCTCTCAATCCAAGAAAAGCTTCCACTGATCTTTTTTTCACAGGAGGCAAATGTACTTCCATTTCCATATCACATGTCCTTTTCTGTATGGATTGTATTTTAGAATTTTTTCAAGTATTTAATTAACAAATATTTGGTTGTGTCAACTATATGTTAATTCTAGAGATATGGCAATAAATAAGAAAGCTATAGTTTCTGATTTTATGGATCTTAGAGTTTAGCTGTGGACTAAACATCCAACACATTCTTAGGTAAATATTCATTTTGTCAAAATTATAATATATATATATATATATATAGTCTATGTATATATAGACAATTATTGCTGCAAAGAGAGTGTATAATAGGTTGATTTAACTAGGCTGAGATGTCATAGAAGGCCTCCTGAGCAAGTAGCATTTAAGTTGAGTGGGTATTTCTATGTGAGAGACTAGAGAAAAGCTTTCTCAAAAAGGGGGAATAGCATATGAGAAAGAGAGTCTAGCATGTCCTTAGGACTAAAAGGACATGTGTCTAGAACAAAAAGAAAGTGCTGGAGAGGGAGGCAGAGACTCTCCAAGGCTATTGAGAAGGAGGGTGGGCAGGAGGGGAAGGAGGAGAGCTGGAATGTGCTGCTGGGGAGATGGAGTAAATGCTGAGGCTCCGGAGGTGAGGACTCACAGGCGCCAGTGGAAGGCCTCAGGAACCCGGCAAATGCAGTCTTGGCACCGAGTGGGTGACTGTGGTGAGCCACAGTGGAAGAGGTGATGAAAACTGTAAACAATGCTTTCAAAAAGTTTGGCTTTGAAAAGTGGAGATGGAAACAGTTTCAGGAAGTAGTTTTGCTTTTATTTTTATTTTATTTTATTTTTAATATTTTAATCTTTATTGTTCAGTTTATTAATTACATTGTTTCCCTCATTTCCCCCCCTGTAGCTCCCCTCCACCTGGTACCCATCCCACCCTCTGCCCTTACCTCCCCGCCACTGTCCTCTCCCATAGGCGTATGATTTTTGTCCAGTCTCTTACTGTACCTCCCACACCCCTTTTGTCCCCAAGAATTGTCAGTCCATTCCCTCTCTATGTCCATGATTCTGTTATATTCACCAGTTTATCCTGTTCATCAGATTATTAATTCACTTGATTTTTAGATTCATTTGTTGATAGATGTGTATTTGTTGTTCATAATTTTTATTTTCATCTTTTTCTTCTTCCTCTTCTTAAAGAATACTTTTCATCTTTTCATATAATATTGGTTTGGTGGTGATGAACTCCTTTAGCTTTTTCTTATCTGCGAAGCACTTTATCTGACCTTCAATTCTGAATGATAGCTTTGCTGGATAAAGTAATCTTGGTTGTAGATTCTTGCTATTCATCACTTTGAAAATTTCTTGCCACTCCCATCTGGCCTGCATCGTTTCTGTTGAGAAATCCGCTGACAATCATATGGGTGCTCCCTTATAGGTTACTAACTGTTTTTCTCTTGCTGCTTTTACTATTCTCTCTTTGTCTTTAGAATGACAACTAAAACATTAGATTTAAATTCTGATGGGAAAGGTCCAGGAAAGATGGGGGGAAATGAAGATAGAAAATCTAAATAGGAAGGAAAGGATAATCAATAGCATAAGGAGACTACAGAAAAGGTTGCATTTTGAATAGTTTTTGTCTTTCAAATGTTACACATGTAAATGGAAAGACATTCCATTGTTCTGCTAACAGAAATTTTCTTTGTGGTGCTCTCTCTTTTACTATATCATTAGGCATTCAGTTGTTTACTATGCATTGTCCTGAAACTATTCATAACACTCTTCACTAATAATTGCTTATATTAACTTAGTATTGCCCAATTACTAGTAAATTTCTGGGTTATATCATTGCTCACATAACTAATGGAATTTTAGTTTAATTGGCTATTTTCAATTATTTTCAATAGAATGTATCTATTTTTAGGCAAAACCTTGTACTTTGCCATTCAAAAAAATAATCTCATGCTATGCAGCAGAGTGAATCTCTTGTTCCTGTGATGAGAAAAGAGGATGAAGAGTAGAAGAGGGAGATGCAGGAAAGATGGCAGCTCCATCCGACCTCCACTTGTGGTTGCTGTGACAGGGCGAGAAGCTGCGAGCAAATAATGCCATGGGTTCCTCTGGGCCTCTGGGGACCAGTGTTAGAACAGACTGTTCTCTGTGAGCTATAGGACAGCCAAAGAGATGGTCTCTAAAACTCTGGGTGACAATCCAAGAGAGAATTTGCAAAGAGATTTGCTGACCCATGAAAGCACAGATGGTGTCTGATTATTTGTTAGTTTTTTAAAAAATATTTTTATTGAGTTCATAGGGGAAGGGAGAGGAAGAGAGAGGTAGAAACATCAATGATGAGAGGGAATCATTGATTGGCTGCCTCCTGCATGTTGGATTCAGCCCATAACCCAGGTATGTGCCCTTGACCAGAAATGAACCTGAGATCCTTCTGTCCACAGGTTAATGCTCTATCCACTGAGCCAAACCAGCTAGGGCAACATCTGATTATTTGAATGACTTAAGGAAGTCATGTTCATTTTCCAGAAACATGAAGAAGTCACAGGACCTAAACAGATGCTCAAAATCTATGACTAACATCAGAGGGTGTTAGCCTTTGGATCTGGAATATTAAAGAAAAAAATCAATGGAATTCTTATATGTAAGCAATCAATATCTAGAATGTATAATTTAAAAGCATTTCATTGGCCAAAACAGAAAAAGAAGAGGAAAAGAAAAGAGGAAGTGAAGGGACAGGGAGAGGAGAAAAACTTAGTAATTTTTATGAACAATATTATAAAACTTTATTGAAAGATATATGGAAAGATAAAACAAGTTGGATAGGAAAACTCTGGAGAAAATTTTATAAATAAAGGTTGACTTTATAAAGATCCTGTGGTTCAGCAGTTCTATTTCTAGATATATAGACCAGAGAAACTCTGATACACATATACACAAAGAGACAGCATCATTATTGTTATCATTATTGTCATCACAGTTCACATTTAGTGAGTCCTACCATACAGATATGATTATAAACATATTATATGTTCACTCATTTATTAGGTTGCACCATATGAAAATGGTCACATTTGACTATTTTTGACCTACAAAGGTTGCAATTACAAATGCTTCAAGCTAAAACTCTTCTCAATATTCCTGTGAATTATCTCCATTTTAAAATGGGAAACATAGGTACAAATTCATGCAGCCTGACATTGGAACCCATGTTCAAAACTGCTATTCTATACTGCCTCTCAACTCGGAAAGAACAATCCTCAGGAAAACAAAAAGCTGAAAACAATATAAACTTCCCTTCACAGGGAAATAGATAAATATTTTGAAATATTCATATAATGCAACACAGCAAAATGAGTAAATTAGAGTTACTCATATCCACATTGAGTGAAAAAAAGAGGTTCCAGAAACATATCTAAAGTATGACCATTTGTATGAAGATAAAAACATATAAAACAGTGTTATATATTTCTGAGGGACAAACAACATGTCATACAACATACGCATGTGAATAGAAAACATCAGATTAAGATAATGCTGAATACATGTGTAGAAGGGTACCACTGGGGGAAGATAAAGATATTAGCGCTGTACTGGTAAGGAAGTGAGGTGGTGGAGACACAATCTTATTTTCAAAGCAATTCTGTTATGAGATAGAGAAAGAGAATGCAATATTCTCAACAAGCAACTCTCAGGGAACAAAATGAGGAAAAATTTAATAACAGAACCTACAAAGTGGAGCACTAAAAAAGGAAGGATGAAAAGTTTCCAAGATTTAAAACAACTTATGTAAAACTATTTATTTAAAACAAGTAGCCCAGTGCACGAAATTTGTGCATGGAAGGGTGTTCCCTCAGCCCAGCCTGCACCCTCTCGAATCAGATATCCCTCTCACAATCTGGGACTGCTGGCTCCTAACCACTCACCTGCCTGCCTGCCTGATCACCCCTAACTGCCTCTGCCTACCTTCCCGATTGCCCATAATCTCTCTGCCTGCCTGTCTAATCTTGCCCCCAACTGCCTATGCCTGCCTGATCACACCTAACTGCCCTCCTCTGCCAGCCTGGTCACCTCCAATTACCCTCCCCTGCCAGCCTGATCTTGCCCCCAATAACCCTCCCTCGATGGCCTGATCTCTCCCTCTATGGCCCTCCCCTGCTGACCTGATCTTCCCCCAACTGCCCTCCCATGTTGGCCTGATCTCGCCCCCAACTTCCCTCCTCTGCCAGCCAATTTGTTTCTGATTGGTTGATTTCTATGCTAGTCAGCATCAAAAGCTCTGCCTCCTTGGAGCCATTGGCTCCTCACAGTTCACCCAAATTTGATTCTGATTGGTGAGTTTCTGTGCCAGTCAGCATCTCTGGATCTATTAACAGGGCCTGATCAGAAAGGAGGAGCTGATCAGCAGCTCTGGTGGAGGCCTGGAGGGAAATGGAGGTGTAGCTGCTGGCCCAGTCTGGAGAAAAAGAGAGAGTCAAGTGCTGATCAACAGCTGCCACAGAGGCTATGGATCAGACCCTGCTTCTCTCTTCAGGCGTCTCTCTGGGCCTGATTTGCAGCTCCCTCAGCAGTCAGCGTGGGTGGCCACGGTAACCCAGTGCTGACTGCAGGACTGACTTCCAGTTGGTTGAGCCTCCAGTCATGATGGACCAGGGATTTTATATATTAGAATTGGCCTATAGTCGCATATATGTTCATAAAACATGACATAGAGATGCCAAGATCTTAACATTGGTTGTGTCAGTGTGATAAGATTTCAAAGTGATTTATACATTATTCCTTATTTTGGGGGGAATTTTCAAATGTTTTATAGTGCCCTTGTACATGGTCAGCAAAATATACAGCATTATAGGTAAGTGAAAGGGAGAATTACTAGTATGATAGCTAGCAGGGAAGATAAGTATGGACTAGATCTTGAAGCAAAGAAAATGCGAGCTCCTTTCTCATTTAGGATGATAAACAACCAGTCAATGTTCCCCATCAAGTTCACTCGTCAGGTTCAAATTCCAGGTCTGGTGGGTCAATCTAATGACTGATTTAATGAGGCCCCTACCCTAGTTTCTTCCAGGATGTGCTTTTACCTCTGATAGACATGGGAGTGATTGCTTTTAACTGGAAAGGTTGGGGGCTGGGAGAAAGAGATAATTCTAAAGCCTGAATTGGGAATAGATTGTAGGAGGATGAATACATGGGAGTTAGATTATGGGAAGTTAACATGGGAGGAGGGGTTGGAACTTCCAAGTGGAAATATAATTTAGGAGGATAACCTGAGGCTCTGTTCCTCATAAGCAGGAGTCTGTTCTACTCATGACCTTGAATGCGAGTGAGCCTTGGGTTACCCCAAAGAGGGCCAGAACCTGGGGATGCTCTTTTTCATGAAGAATCAAGATGAGAAGCAGAATTATTCGTTGTCTAGGTGATGAAGTATGGGACATGCCAGAGGAGAGCCCTTCTCTCCACCTCTACCTGGACTCTGGAGAGTCTTTGTCACCATGAGGATGACATTTCAGCAGCATCTGGAGCTGGCATCTGGCAGGGTCAGTGACCTTCACAAGAAGGGCAGGGGAGAGCTAAAGCTGGCCAGATGGCTGCCCGGGGAGCCCGAGCAGATGCGCTCCATCTAAGGAAGGCTCGAACCTCCTGTCCACAGACCAGGACGTGAGTGATCACGTGAGAACTCCTGAAAATTACTGGCAGACTTTGGGAAGCTAACTTCTGAGAACAGGAAGACTGAGCATTTGTCCATTATAAGCGAATACATCGCTTTGTGTAAGATCATGGTTACAAGTAGGAACATGGGTTATACTTATTTTCTTAGATTTGTAACTGCAATGTTGGCAGTGCGTGTTCTTTGTTGTGAAGAATGACCTTTTAGAAAGTTAGTAGACATGTCTAAATTGGTTTAATTTCTTTTTAAATTATGGAAGGAGTGAGAGAACAATAGAACGTGAGGGACAAGAGATGGATTGAAAGAGGAGAGAAAGAAAGAACTTGAATTAGACACAGAAGCAGAGAGCATGGGGAGGAAAGACAGAGACCCAAAATGGCTCTCAGCCTGTTTTTATAGAAGTAAACAATCCTTAACAGTAAAAACACAGAGGTGAAACTTTTAGAGCTGAAAGAAACCTTAGATTTCATCAATTAAAAAAAACCCACCTCATTATACTGATTAAGAAACACAGACTAAAGATTTTCTTAGAAGAGTGTCAGAATGAACAGATTTCTGTTGAATGTCAGGTCTTACTGTAAGGCTTAATCTATGCATTGTTGGGATTTTCTGAATTGAGTTTTCAGCAAATTAGTAGCAAATGAATCATCCATAATTACCTGAGTTGGATTAAAAGAGAGTGTTTTTCTACTTAAAAGGTAGGCTGGGGTCAATTTTATGGCAACCTTATTTATGTTTATGCATAAAGACATCTGGTGGCCTGAAATTCCCATTTCCATTTTCATTCCTTTATGTTTTCACAAGTTTGTACAAGTTGAACAGAAATGTCTGTTTCCTGCTAAATCCATTAGAAACTGATATAAGGGTGAGAAGAAAGGAAGTAATGGAAAAAGTAATGTATTAGAATTTAAAAGAATGTAGACTAACAAACCAGACTGTGGAAAACGTGGGTGACAGGAATTATCGTCATCTTCGGAAGGGAAAAACTAAGGCACAAAAATTTAAATCAGGTTTGCGTTCTGTATAGGAATGCGTGGCTCCCAGGTGGATGTGAAAAGCTGACTTATTGTCATTTTAAATTGCATTTCTCTGCTAATGAGGTTGACCGTGTTTTCATGTTATACGTCAGTTGTTCTTACTTTACTGACAAATTCCCATTCATGTCCTTGCCAATTGTGACATTATTTGTCATTTTTTAATTCAATTGTAAGAACTTTATGTGCTTTTCAAACCAAATATTTGTGAGCTTTGTGTTTAGCAAACACAGTCTTCCTACTGGAGGGCATCCCCATTCCCTTTTTTATGTTTTCTTTTGGTGATCAGGAGTTCTTTATTTTAATGTAGTGTTAACACCAGTCTTTCTTTTATGGTTAGTTATTTTATACATATTTTAATGTCTTATCCTGAGGTAATTAAGAGAGTCTTATATTTTCATTTAAAAGCTTGTTTAACCTGAAACATTTGATTCTTTAATCTACTTTAAAGTCGGGCATGCAAAGAATGTGAGGTAGAAATGCAATTTCCTTTTTTTTTTTCAATCTAACTAAATGTGCTAGCACTGTTTACAAATAGTCCCTCTTTTACCATTAAGCTCTTAATTACCTTTCCTTCATAATAGGATTTGAGATATCCAAGGAGTTCATGCCTTGCTTGGCCCTTTAGTATGGAAGTTTCAGTATCAGTTTGTCAAATTATATGAAAAATTCTTTTGGATTTTTTTTTTATTGCAATTGCACTTAATCTATAGATACAGTTTGGGAGAGTGGGCATTTTTATGATATTGAGTCCCTAAAGTCTGATTTTAGTTTCTGACGGTAAAGACATTGTTTTCTTAGGCAGGTTGATATAATTGTTTTAAATGTTAAAAGGAGTTTATGTTTAAAACATATCTTAATAAACCTGAATTTAAGACAGGGTTGGTATTTATAATAATTTGAAACTCTTGTCCAATACTGGGGGCCAAAGGGCAATGTACAGAACTGAGACACATTCATTAGAGCACTTGTTCCCTGAGACATTCCTTGTAAAACTTACTGAGTTATAAGAAAAGAAAATCAGCTTTTGTAATTTTAAGGCACTTCATTTATCTGTTTTGAATTTATTGATACTAAAATAATATAAAAGCATTTATTTCTCTGGGCTGCTAGAAGTTTAAGTCATTTGAGTTTACTTACTCCTGTATGAAATTACCATTTTTTTAAAGGTACATTTTGTTCACGGATAAATATATTGGAGTAACAATCTCCACAAGAGATTCTCTTATTTCTGCATTTCCTTCTCACAGTGAGATTAACAAGCAACTGAGTTCAAAAGGGTCAAAACAATAGAAGCCTTTTTTCTTGAAACGTGACGCTCAAAACCACTTACAAACCGGTGCAAAGTTACTATTTTATTGTCTATCCTAGAGGCCCAGCACATGAATTTGTGCACAGGCGGGGTCCCTGGGCCTAGCTGACAACCTGGCCTGCTTGGCGCCCTCTTACCCAGTTCCCATCAAAGGGAAGGACCATGAGAAGCTGGTTGTGGGAGTGCACTGACCACCAGGGGGAAGCTCCTGTGTTAAGCATCTGCTTCCTGGTGGTCAGTGCACATCATAACAACTGGTCAACCTGTCATTCAGTCATTTGGTCGTTAACGGTCACTTAGGCTTTTATATATACAGGTGTTTACCTAAGTGAAGCTTCCTGTTCTCTCTCAGGAGAGCTGAGGTTGGGTATGTCAACCAGACTCCCTGTTCAGCTGTGCAGGGGGTGGGCAGCTGGCTGAGTTGGCAGCTCTGAAGGGCCCTCTCTTGGGTGAATGCAAGAAAGGACTATGAAATTGGGTAAAGAGTTGGGTTTTCCCTCACACAGTGGGCAAGACCTGCACTCTCTGACACATCTGAAGGATAGAAACAGAGGTTAGCCCGCATCAAGAGGGCTCGGGAATTGAAAGAGAAGGTATGAGAGACCTTTAAGCTTGTCTTGAGGGAAAAGGACCCACTACCTACTCCTGTGGGTGAAATGGAGCCCAGAAAAACTTGGGTGCTCTAATTCTCAGTGAGGAAGAGAAAGGGGTGGGGACGGGAGAGAATGAGAACAGGGCAGAAGTTCTTGCCTCTAAAACCACCTGCTCAGAGCCTTCCATCTGAGATACACATTATGCCTCTCTTCTGTGCTCTCATCTGTCATTAAACGTCATGTCCACGGCCAGGGGGCAGGATGAGATTTGCTAGTCCGGATGTGTGTCAACTCTTCCCATGGCTACTTACTAGCATGCGGCAGTGCTTTCAACTGTGCCATCATCATTTGCTGTAGACTGAACATTCTCCAAGAACACAGTTCATGCCTCATCCATGTGCTTCTCTCCCTGCACATAGAGCACCACTGTGTCTTGCCAGGAATCGTGGTCAAAAGTCACATTGATCTCAAGTCCATGTGCATGTCTGTGAACTAATGTATCCTAAGGAAAGTGTGGTAACAGCAGGAAAAGTATGGTTCAAAAGAACATCACATTCTAAGGGAAAGGGTAGTTGTGAGGGTTTAGCTCTCTGACTGTCCTTTGACTTAGTGTCTGTGAAACCTACCGAGTAAGGCTGTAGATAAAACAAAAACAAAAAACAAAGCAAACAACATGTTTGTGCACATTAACATGTCTTCCTGGTGTGGAGGGAATGAGACATCTGTGTCAGGGAGCACCAAGTGCTTCCGTGAATCCAGGGCTTCTGGGAACGCAGCACAGTTTGGTTCCAGCCCATTTGGAGCCCTGAAGGGCCAAGGACGGAGCCACACCAATGGTCAGGGAGACCACCATCACCCGAGTCTGGACCTTGAGAGTGGCAGGTGATCCCCATTCTTGGCACTGATGTCAGACCCGTCACCAGTTTCAGATGCCAACCGAACCTGTGGGGTGCTTTGTGTTTCTTGGCACAGAAATTGCCTCAGCCACTGGAAGCAATGGGGAAAAATTGCTCATGAGCTTACTGGAGGCATTTGTACTTAGGTGTGGGAACGTGTAACGTGGACGACCATCTCAGGGCTGGAAATCCATAGTAGTAAAGGGGACAAAGAGGAAGCACTGCACATATTGGAGGCACAAAAATATAAAAGCCAATCTTCAAATTTTATTTCCACAAGAAACCAATTCAGAATTCTCAGAAATCTATTGAAAAAACAGAGATACAGAGAAAATGGAGAGTTTTATTTTTTCCCCCAGCATGAGTCCTCTACCCTTTTCATTATCCCCATCAATTTTGGATTGGATTTTCAGTATTAGATTTATGGGGGTTCGTTTTTTTTAACCTCCCAACTGTATGGCTACAATTTATCCGAGAAGTCTGAACCTTGGCTTATGATTAGATGTACCAACCATCTAGATTTCCCCTGTCTGGAATAGCCAGCTCAGAGAAGTTTTATCTTGCATTGCACTCAGCTGAGCCTCTTCTCTGACATACCATTATTTATTAAAGTAGTAAATATAAAATTCTAACCAATCTTAAATTATTTGCCATAAATAAGTAGAGAGAATATAGAATGAAATTAAACAAATATTTAGATTTAAGTGCAGTATATCTTTTCCAGGAAATGTGGAATGCTTTCTGTCACTATTTCATCTAACCCTCTCTTTTCTTAATAATGAAAGAAACACACCTAGCTTTTCTCATAGATGTAGCTGAAAGAGGAGTTTGGTTTGCCCTGCTGACACCCCCATTTTGCCCTATATATTCCATTTACTAGTACATCATCTCAGTACAAGGACCAACCCCGCCCCTCTCCTTTTCCTGCTAATTGCATCGGTCCTCTGCTTCCTTTCATTTTAGGACAAAAGTGGAAAATCTAAAATAACAATCAAAATACATAAAATCATGGATGGCTCTAAATTCTAGTCCTTTCTCTATTTTTTGTTTTTATCACAGTCAGCAGACTTTTTTTTTTCTTCTGGATACCAAGCTAACATATCATTTACTCTAATTAAGGGCCTAGGCCTTTCAAATGCTATACTTCAATAATTAATATTATGAAACAGCCAACCTAGGAGATTCATAACATATTTAACTTGCATCTTAATGGGCCTTTGCATTTACTCTTCTCTGCTGTTGTAAAATTCAATCAAACAGAACTAGCTGTAAAAGTTCTATTTAGGGATTTCCTTTGCTCTCTCACTTTACTTCAGGACCTCACCTGGATACGTCTATTTGTCCTATTTCCTTCATTGAACAGAAAGAATAGCCAACTTCTTTGTAAGTTCAGAAAATAGTCATACCACTTATAAGGTTAAAGAATAGCCAGATAAAATTATAAATTACAGCCCTAGCTGGTTTGGCTCAGTGGATATAGCATCATCCTGCAGACTGAAGGGTCCCGGATTCAATTCCAGTCAAGAGCATATGCCCAGGTGTGCAGAAGGCAGCTGATGAGTGATTCGCTCTCAACATTGACACACCTCTCTCTCTCTCTCTCTCTCTCTCTCTCTCTCTCTCTCTCTTTCTCTCCCTTCCTCTCTGAAATCAATAAAAAGTATTTTTTAAAAGAAAAAAATTATAAATTACAGGTAAGGGTATAGGATGTGACTAAACCAATTATTACAGGGAAAGACTTTGGCTTTAATATTCTAACAATTGCTAAAACAAAATATAGTTTGGGGCTCTTTAGTTGTAGAAGAAGAATTACATAATGAACCACTATTGCTTCTTGGGAAAACATTTTTATTACAAATCAAAGACACAAAACAACATATGGCAGCATAATTAGTATTTTAGCAAAATGTATTCTTCAAAGTCAAAAATTTATGTTGCTTTAAAAAAAAATGATAATGAAGTGGCTCTTAGCCCCAGTACGAACCCTTCTTCAGATGGTCTGTAACTTTAGAAATGCTTTAAAACATAATATTCTCTGCAGAAGTCTGATCTTTGAAAACTGCAGGAGGCATAACTAACACCTTGGTGGTCAAACTTTAGGACAAATAAAAATGTTAGGGTAGGCATACTATAGTTCAAATCTATTGGCAGGTGTGATTAATCCTTATGTTCTACACAAACATCTCCTTTCAAAAGCTAAAAAAAAAAAAAGCTTTTATTAATAAAATACTATAAGGCAGATATTCATATAGGAGAAAGTGGTAAAACAATAAAAATATTCATGACCTCAGTCTAATATGGAACTAAACCTGCCATTTACTCTCAACAATCAAGAGATATTTAATATTATAATCTTACTAGAGGCCCGATGCATGAAGATTTGTGCAAGAATGGCCCTTCCTGCCCCTGGCTTCAGGCACTGCCTTCCCTCTGGCCTGGAGCCACCTTTCTGCTCTCCCATGTTGCCCAGAGGCCCAGATCTGCAGGGGTGGTTCAGAATGCCTGCGTCATCACCATGGTGATAACACAAGTGTCCTGCCCCCCCCCCCCCCCCCGCCGCTGTGTATGCAAATTATCCTGGCATCTTTGTTGGGTTAATTTTCATACTCACTCCTGATTAGCTGGTGGGCATCATGAAGGTATGTCAATTTGCATCTTTTTCTTTTATTAGTGTAGATTGTTTATCTTCTCTTCTATTCTCTTGCACAGTTCTTTTTTAAAAAGTGAAACCATCTGAACCCAGCATTTCCTCCTTACCTATTGAGAACTCCAATGTGTGTATCCATTTCAGTTCTTCGTGAACACAGGTGCTGTTATATGTCTTTATATGACCTGCTTTTTCTAAGGTAACTTTGGACAAAATTGAGGGTTAAGTTGTCTTTGGTATTTTATGTTTCATCCACAAACTAGCTTTAGCATGGATGCCTGGGGGACCATCATGCTGGCCCCTTGCCATTGTTCTCTGACCTTTCAGGGAAGCCTGCCTCTTCCTCTATACCATGCTCCCCACCTCCAGCCCTTGCTTCCTTGAGACCTAACTGGTACATTCCCAGTGCTGATGGATTGGGAAAGTTTTTCTGCCCTTGAAATTTCAGGCTTTTTAATCCACTATTATTCAAAATAAACTTTGGGTGTCCCTACCATTTCTTAGTATTTACTTGTCTATTCTGGGACAGTTTCCAGATCTGGCACATTCCTAACTCTGGAGACCAAACATTCTGGGTTTTTCAGGACTGGCCCAAGATACTATTTATAGTGCTCCTTCCACATTCAGAAATATCTGTATGGACAAATAATTTCTACAGCCAAAGAGTCCCAAACTGTATTTCATCTTTAGAAATTGATAGAATGTTAAAACCAATAGCTAAAGCTTATAGCTAAAGCCTTATCAATAGATCTTTATTTATATTCAACTTTTACCAAAGACCAAGTTTATTGAGGCATGAAAAGAACACTGGTCTTAGTGATTGGAATATTTTGCTGGTCTTTGAGAAAGCAGATTAGTTGGGGATTTGGGGGCTTGAACTGGAATGGAAAGTGTTGAAAAATGAATGAGATGTGAGGAAAGGACTATAGCTGGAAGGAAGGCAGAACTTTTTGCAACTCGTCAAAGGACTTCACACTCAACATTTCCAAAATAGAACTTATTTCCACCCCATTATATTCTACCAACAGCTGAAAAAATAAATAAATAAATAAAAAAGATAGAAATTCTCTAAAAATAGCCATGTGTTGAGGGGGGAACCAGACCAAGTGTTACGTTTTATTTTCTGCAGTAATTTTCAGTATAGATTAACGCCTGCTTTTAGCCAACTATGGTCTTCAGATGCATGAGACATTGAGTCTATGACACATAACAACAACAGATAAAATAATGCATAACATTTGTTAAAAACTTGAGTGCCATGGAAAATGTTCTATTTATTTACATATATAAAATTAATTAACCCATAAAATAAATTAGTTGCTATTATAGGTCTCATTTTAGAGATGGGGAAACCACCACATACCACATAAATTGATTTTGCCTTTATGTGCATCCAGTCTTCCTTGTAATAAAACCTTTGGTCATGTACAGCATTAAAAAAATATTTGACTTATAACTTAGAAGAAAATTCTGAGCATACTTGTGAGTATGTATTCTGAATATTTTTAGCCAATAAGACCAAAATAAACATTCATGCAAAACACATTTTTTTAAGCTCAAACTTATAGGTACTGGGTTAGGGGTTGAGCATCGACAGATGTAATCTATATAATAAAATCCTAAGCAACTGTTACGATGGAACTACCAGAATGACCATCGCTATGATGCACACTGACCTCCAGGGGGCAGACACTCAGTGTGGGAGCTTCCCCCTGGTGGTCAGTGCACTCCCATAGGGGGAGCACCACTCAGGCAGAAGCCGGGCTTGTGGCTGGCAAGCATAGCAGTGGTGGCAGGACTCTCTTCTGCTTCCACTAAGGAGCAGTGAGCAGGCAGGCAGTAAGGAGCAAGGGGGATGTCCAACTGTTGGCTTTGAGAGCAGGCCTAAGCCAGCAGGCAGACATCCCCTGAGGAGGGCTCAGGCTAGTATGAGGGATCTCCCCCCAACCCCCAGCACATGAATTTCATTCACTGGGCCTCTAGTATAAATAATAATTAAAAAAATATATGTGAAAAAGAACCTGCTATGAGAAAAGCAATCAGTCTTCAAGGAGCATTATTTGATGCGTAAGACAATCAGAAGTACCATGGATTCCCCAAGTTTCTAGTCAATTCTTCCTAGTCCCATTGAATTTAACAAGCAAAAGCATTTTCTCTGCAAAATACATTCTTCCTATTCTTTGAGTCTGAATATTGAAACTCTACTTATTGCCTGCCTTTTGATGGAATCGAGGCCAGAAGGTTGCATTATATTTAGCTAGGGCTTTCTTTTGTCCACTTGTAACAGTTTTGTTGAGCACGTACTCTGCCAGGCACTGTGAGGTGCTCTTTAGACAGCACCGAACAAGACAGAAATGGTCCTGAGTCCCACGACGTTTACGAACATGTGCTTTGGTGGGCTACTGCTAAGTGAAAAAACATCTGCTCTAAATCCACAAAGTTATTTATCCAAATCTCCAGCGGTAGGGTGGCACCCCTCCAGTGATTGATTGTGCAGAATTCCCCCTTGCTGTGCATGTTACTGCACAGTCTCATTAGGACCTTTAAACTAAAAATATCTGATCCAGCTAAATTTTGGAAAAGGAAACGCTATTATTTGAGGAATTCATTTTCAGCAGCCGAGTGCCTCAGGAAGTTAGCAATGCCCTACGGACCTCTATGCCTCTGGTCCTCTCATTTGAAACCAGCGGAGGTTGGAACAGCGCTTCGTTATTAACATCTAATGGCTGTTTGGAGACTTCCCGAGTGTGCTGGACTCCTCCTCCAAATCTTAGGAAATGGAAAGATACTTATTTGAATTTAATTAACTCAGAGGAGTTTCAGCCTAAAGGATCACGAAGGAATATAGTACTTAGGACTGAATAGAATGTTCCTACATCTTTCCTCAAATGTTATGCTGGGTTTGTGGGACTGCTGATTTCTGGGGGTACGTGGAATAGAAGCCTGCCCCTGTCCCCCAAAGAAAAGTCAGGGGCAGGAAGTGTCTGGCACTGCTGCTCTCATGTCGGCCTGTACCCGCCGTCCTAGCACACTATTCCCCTTTCATAAAGACCTCTTGTGGTCCAGGGAAAAGCTCCAAAAATCTCAGGGAAGAGAATGGCTACATGAGATTTTAAGCCTTTGTTATTTGTGTGTGTGTGTGTGTGTGTGTGTGTGTGTGTATGTGTGTGTTTAATATATATTTTTATTTCAGAGGGAGAGGGAGAGAGAGATAGAAACATCAATGATGGAGAGAATCATTGATTGGATGCCTCCTATATGCCGCACACTGTGGATTGAGCCCGAAACCCAGGCCTGTGCTCTGACCAGGAATCGAACCATGACCTCCTGGTTCATAGGTCAATGCTCAACCATTGAGCCAACTGGGCTCAATTTTTGCTTTTTCTTTAAGGCAACCTTTCCATCTAGCTTAAATGTATATATACAAATGTCATCTTGCTAATTTAGAAGATACTTCAATTTTGTTTGGAGACTTTAATAACCTTTTTTTTCTTTACCCAAAATCATATCTAGACTGAAGAGATATTATATGGACACACATAATGTGATTTTCCAGTAAAAACCTATAAAAATAATTTCATTACATATTCATTCATTCTCAGGGATTCTCAAATATTTACTTTAGACATACTGTGTGTCAGGCAGGCGTTGTTAGGTACCGTAGGCATAACAGTCAGCAGGAAAGATATAATTATTGCTCTTATGGAATTTACAAACTCGATTTATTCACCTCTTTAGTGTGTCTCAAGTGCCAAGCACTGTAGGATCATGAAAAATTCCAAAACAAGTAAGAAATGCTTCTAAAGAAGAAGTATAAGTTGCCTAGACTAAGACAATGGAAGTGAGACCTTAGAAAGGAGAAAAAGTCTTCAAAGGTAGTTTGGAGGTAGAATTAACATTGGCTGATTGACAAGGGTCGGGGTGGGATAGATTTTGACTTGAGAACTAATTAAAATCATCTCGACATTTCTACCAAAGGTATTTGTGAGTATTGCTAGTGTCATTTTAACCAAGTTGGAAGATGAAGGAGAACCAAGTGGAAGCAAGTTTAGGGGAGAGGAAACAGTAGTAAAAGTGGGGAGCTAATGATTGCAGAGTTTGGTTTGAGGTCTACTGAACTTGAAATGACACACCCATCATGTCCTTTGAGATGCAAAGGAGAGACCATGAGTTTCTTTAATCTTGAGAAAGAACAGAACTGCACCTATCTTCATTAGATGCACATGTCAGGTACTATTTATTTTTTACTCTGAATCTTGTTCCCAAAGAATTGTTGGAAACTTACAAAGCCATGCAGGATGAAGTAGCATAAAATAGAAATTACAACATTTCTTGCCTATGAAATAAATCTCTCTCCCAAGTCAAAGTCACCAGTTTCTGCTGCTTATAAAGTCTTAGAGCTTCCTGGATCTCATCCTATCCAAAGTCTGGTTGTCTGATATTTCCTTCATTCTTGTGAGCAAATCTGGACCTTTTCAAAATGTTCTGCTCTTAAATCAGCCAGACTGGGTTTTTCTGGATTTCAACAAAAGAACCCTAAATTGATTTTTAAAAAGGTTCCTAGAAGTGAGGTATTTTTAACTACAGAACCTCAACCATGTCACCAGCTGAGCTGAAGTAACCCGGAAACCCTGTGACACAGCAGCAGAATGGTTGGGTACCATCCATGTCTTATGTCTTGGCAAACAGTCAACATATTTCCTGGGCTGCAGATTAGTAAAAAATAAGACGATTTTGGAATGTGTGGACTAATTCTCTAAGGTTCTATAAAAAGTAACAACCTTTGCTTTAGTTAAATCTTAATCATGCAAAGCCACAAAGCCAAGGAAAAAGTAAAAATATTTGTGTTTTGTTTCCTTTGGTCTCTGAAATAGTCCTATTCTGGCCTGGGGCTGGAAATCTGTGATAGCTGAGATTGGAGTCTTGGAGTGAGGCTGGATGTGCTGAGCCAGGTCCCCGTCTGCAGAGCAGGAATGGAGGATATGATGGGACTTCAGGGAAGTACCCATGCACCTCCTGGTAAAGGTCTTTATCATAAAAATCCCAGACTAAAAGGAAGCCTGAGGACAAGCTTGAGGAAGCTTTGGCTGCCTCACTTGATGCTTATGCCTCATCATTCTGGTAGAGACCCTATACTAGCTAAGAGCCCAATACTGCCTAAGGTGGGGCAGCCCCAGATGGAGAATCCTACCCAATGCCATCCCAGCTGTGACAATGGAGGTGAGTAAATGGAGAACTTCACAGAAGAACTGGAAAAGACAGGTGGGCTAACCAAGAAGCTTATTATGCTGGAAGAACTCCAATTCTTATTGGGTATGGACCCATTAACATTCTGCTGTTTCCTTTGGCTCTTTTTCAAAAAAGGAGGAGGAATCTGTTATGTTTTGTATTATAAATATATTTTTATTGAATTTATTGGGGTGGCTTTGGTTAATACATTTATATATGTTTCAGGGGTACAATTCTATAATACATTGTATTGTGTGTTATTCACTGCCCCAAGTCAAGTCTCCTTCCATTTATCCCCCTTTTACTTTCTTCTACCTCCTCTCCATCTGGCAATCACCATACTATTGTCTATGTTCATGAGTCTTCATCTTATTTTCTTTGCTTAATCCTTTCACCCTTCTCACCCAGCCTCCAACCATGTACCCCTGACAACTATTGGTCTGTTCTCTGTATCCATGAGCTTATATCCACTTTGTTTTGTAAATATTTTATCCACACAACTGTGTATAATATGGATTGGGGATGGTTAAATATATTTAAACATACCATTTAACCATAGGTTGCTTTACCAGTAAAAGATAATCTGGACTTTACCTAGAGAAATTGCTATCACCCAAAGATCCTGACCTTGGATCTGGATGCAGTGATTGGATAAGCTTCTATGATTCCCTCCCTTGAGAAGGAAGTGAGTAGCTTTTAGATGTGTAATTATTATGCTCATTCATTTTGGTGTGGGCATTTTTGAAACTGTATTCTTGAAAAGAAGAACCAAAGTGCATGTGAGTGAGAGATGAGTGGACTCTGTATCATCAGTTGTTTTCACCTATGCTATCAGTCAGTTTCAGGTAAGAATTACTTTGGTAACAAACCCAGTATTCAGTGGCTTGCAGCAACAAAGGCTTATTTCTTGCTCACATTACATGTTCCCATGTGTTAGCTCCAACTCTTCTCTCTGTCATCTTCACTCCAGGACCCAGATGGGTAGAGCGGCTCTTACCTGGGACATTGCAGTGGGATGACAGCCTGCCCAGGTTCTTAAAGCTTCCACTTAGAAATGGCATGTATCACTTCTGTTCATTTGTCATTTGCCAAAGCAAGTCACAAGCCAATGCTGACAACAACAGTGTGGGGATGGAGGATCTTTCCAAGGAAAAAAGGTACCATGGAAGAACTTTCATTCTTTCTTTTTCCTTTTTCTGATTATAGCCACCTAATTTTCTCTTGAAGAAGAATCCCTAGCCAACTCTCAGCTAATATGGGTTTGTCCAATCCAGAGAGGCCGTGAAAGCTACATTTAGCTAACCAGAGCTTTCCATTCAATAGCCTAGGCAAGTCCAGTGAAATTCAACTTCTGGATGAAGAAATTCTTTTAATGTTGGTGTTGCTAAGGAGCCATCAAGATGGAGAGAGAACCAGCCTAAGGATGAAACTATCAAAGCAAACAACACTGAGAGACTGAGCAGGTAAAGTGAGGCTGGATGTCACTATTTCAGTTCCTGTACCCACCCATGCCAGAAGCAAAGGTCTAAACCTGGAGTACCTAAATATGTAAGTCTGTATTTTTTTTCTTTAAGCCAATTTAGGTTTCTGTTACTTGTAATTTAAACATTTCTTACTCATAAAAGGGGGAAGTTAGTGTCTAAAATACATGGTAAAATTACGGTCCTACATATTTTGTTGGGATACAGTTTTGGTTGTAAGCTCCCTAGCTATCAATTCAAAGAGAAAAGGAAATTTCCAGTATGCATTAAAAAAATAATCAAACATGGGTAATTTTATGTGGTCCAATTCAATGTAATTCATAGTACTTCAAAATAGCTGTTTTTCTATTTGTAATCTGTATTGAATATATTGGGGTGATATTAGTTAATAAGATTACATAGGTTTCAATCACAGCTTTCTCTGACACTAAATTGTTACATGGGGCATTGACAGATCTTGCTAAAAAAAAAAAGGTATGGTCCCCACACCAGCAACATTAACATCTCTGGGAATTTTCTATAAATATATATATATATATATATTTTTAAATGTATTTTTATTAATTTCAGAGAGGAAGGGAGAGGAAGAGAGAGATAAAAAAACATCAGTGACGAGAAGGAATCATTGATTGGCTTCCTCCTGCCTGCTCCCTACTGGGGACCAAGCCCACAACCCAGGCATATGACTTTGACCAGAATGGAACCTGGGATCCTTGAGTCCATAGGCTGACACTCTACACACTGAGCCAAACCAGCTAGGGCAAGTGCAAAATCTTATGTTCCACCCACAACTGCTAAATCAGAGCATGCACTTTAATGAGATCTGCAGGGTGGGGTCCGGCCAGCCCACCCCGATGGGGGCCCATTGGGCCAGGCTGGTGCGGGGGGAGGGCCATCGGCAGCCAGCTGGCCCCACCCCTGATCGGGGTGTTGAGGGTCAGTCAGGGGTGGGGCTGTCTGGGAGGGGTGGCAATCGGGACCTAGATCAGACTGGTTGGCTGCCACAATGCATGTCATAGCCATAGATCATTCTGGTCATTCTGGTCATCCACTATTTTGGTCACTGGGCCTTTATGCATAGATATCTGAGCGGTATCTATATAGAACACTATATGATAATGCTAAATGTCTTTAAGAGCATTCATATAATAAATGTATTAAGATATTTATGAAATTGTACAATATTTCTCATTATCACTTAACTAGAGGCGCAGTGCATGAAAATTTGTGTGTCGGGGAAGGAGGGTCCCTCAGCCCATCCTGCACCCTCTTGCAGACCAGGTGCCCTCAGAGGATGTACAAATGATGTCAACATAGTCTGGTCTCCCTCTGCAGGAGGCAACCAGGGCCAATTGGGAGATGCCACCAGCCAGCAAGCAGCTGTCCCTACCCCCCAATCATCCCTCTGCCACTGCCAGTTGCCACTGCTCCCTAATCACCATCCCTTCCCTCTGCCCACTGGCACCCATCTTGGCTGGCCTGGCCCCACCCACTTGCTGGTTCTACCCCCCACTGACCAGTCATTATACCGTTCAGTCAATTTGCATATTAGGCTTTGATTATATACGATGGCATAATGTCAAGCACTTCTAGGAAGGGTGAAAAATGTCTTAGGAGAGGGCCTTTGGAAGCAGTGCAGATTATATGATTCAATAACATATTATTGATGTGTTTCCAAACACCAAAGCAACTGATATAATCAACTAACCAGCAACCTCCCTAGTTTTTCTGATATCATAATTAATGTTTTTCTTTTCTTTTGTTGTATTTTCTGACTTTTTTAGGGAATTCACTTCATTGATTCAAGTAAAACATGGCATCACCTTATGGCATGGTTCACTCCCAGCCCAAATCTATTCCAATCTGGGCTATAGTTAACTTCACCTGATGGTAATTGTTCACTTTCTTTTTTCCCCCCAAATATATTTTCAGAGAGGAAGGGAGGAGGGGAAGAGATAGAAACATTAATGATGAAAGAGAATCATGGACCAGCTGCCTTCTGTACAGCCTCACCGGGGAACAAATCCACAACCTGAACATATGCCCTTGGCCAGGATTCAAATGGTGATCTCCTGGTTCATAGGTTGATGCTCAACCACTGAGCAACACTAGCCAGGCTGTTCACTAGCTTTAAATACAGGCCTGAGTCTTCTGGCTGGTGGTGACTCCAGGGGAAGTAGTAGCAATGTTAACTGGCCCCGGTTCATAAGCCTGTCAACCTAGCTGGGGAGATCCGGTCTGGACAATACTGGAAGTTGGGGACTCTCATCCTGCCTGCTTTCCCAGGCCAGGTTGCCAGTTTTTTTTTTGCTTTTCCTCCTGCTTCAATTTTTCCTCTCACCACCACATGATAAGAATTTGTACCTTCAAGTGACAAATGATACTTTTACCATGTATTCCAGTCTAGGCAGATGACAAAGTCAATTTCATATTATGTTCAAATTTGGTTATCACTGGGATTTATTTTATGTTTATGTCAGTGTAGAGAGAATGATGTCATGAGGGGAACACTAATCAGAGAGGGGCAGTTAACTATATTAAGGCTGAGTTCTCAATGCACAGTGCCCATTGCTGTGAGCATCAGTGTGTCAGATTATATATTGCAAATGTTCTGCCCTCCCATTCATCTGAGGGTGGGTTATGCTGGTAACTCATAGAGAGTGGTATGTGAGCAGAGCTAACCTGACTTCATGTGGAGTTCCCAGGCACAACGCTTGAAACAGATGCATAAAGCATCTGATGAAAATGATTTAAAAATAATAAAAAATTTAAAAATCTTCCTGATTCAGCTCCTGGGATAAATTTGCAGTTGGGAAAACCTTTAAGTACAGATTTAAGTTGCTAATTAGTGCAGGTAATGTTTGGGTTTATTTTATTCAGCATAAGTAAACATTCTGAGCTCTTTCATGTGAAACCAACAAAATGATATATTTTTTTTTTCTGTTGCTGCTTCTTTTGACTTTTAGGAAATTAACTTCCCCATCTCTGCCATTTAAAGAGAAGATGGCACCAGAGAACCTTCTTATTTAGAATTCATTTCTCTATTTGATTGGGACTAAATTATAGAATGAAAAATTGATAGTGCAGATCTATTTTCCTCATCATTAATATGAATGAGTATTTTGTACCAATACAACAACTCGAAATCAGAAGGCCCAAATGCCAAGAGCATGACCAGTGTATATCTAATCAATTTCTTTAATTTTCTATGCCTGTCTGTGATCATGGAAGTTAAATCAAGTGATGTGCTGGTGTTGGCTCCAAAGCTTGCCAGGAGCAATGTTGATGAGCATGGTGGCCAAAGGTGGGCAATATTTGGGGTGATATTGACTTAATATTCCTAAAACTCACAACAAATCACATTGTCTTTACTTTTGGAATGAAGTAAAATGTTTCTGTGTGATTCATTTTAACCAGCATTTCTTCCAAACAACTGTAAATTCCATTATTAAGGAATTGATCTGAAAAACGTTTGTGTTATTCTGAACAAATTAATATAGCTATATTGATAAGCTCATTTAAAGAAACAGGATAGTTGAGGCAATAAGGGAAGAGAAAGAATATACAAAATAAGAGAGGCAGATGAGAAATACTTCATAATTTATTGGATTATAAATTCAGTAAGCTTATGTTTTAGAATTCAAATGTACATGGATTTTAATAGCATTTATTCTCTATTTTTTTCCTCTCTATAAGTCTTATTTCTTTTTTTCTAGAGAATACCAACAAGGTGTCTAAAATAAGAACATATTAAAGGCAACAGACATGAGTCATTATGTATTCAGAAAAATACCCATGCTCATCGTTAGTGAAAAAAGAAAAAAAATGCTATCTTTGCCCTAACCTGTTTGGCTCAGTGGATAGAGTGTCGGCCTGCAGACTGATATTGATGTTTCTCTTTCATGGATGTTTCTAGTTCTCTATTTCTCTCCCTTCCTCTCGGTAAAAAGTTAATAAAGTATACATATTTTTAAAATGCTATCTTTTTTTTAGAACAAAGAATGCTATATTAATCTTTCATGTGTATTTTATTGAGTGCTTACTATGTGCCATACGTCTGCTCCCTGTATTTCTTCTGTTGTCTCAGATAAATTTTATGTCATCCTTTAGGTATTAGTTTTCCTTTAAGGGAAAAAGGTCTTGAGGGAAACTTTCACTGGGCAGGCAACCATGACGGTATTATATATTCTTCTAGATGAGAAAAGTAAAAAAAAAAAAAAAAAAGGGTTCTAACAGACTAGGAAAGTAAAACACAAAGAAATTCCAAGCGGAAAAGTGGAGATTTGAATGGAGGACTCTGGCATTGAAACCTTTTATCTCCATGAAGAATCTCTTTGTATCTTGAGCACAAAGGATTGTGTGTATTCGCCTTTACTGATTTAATGCTAGTATTACACCTGGTGAGTGTTCAGTAACTCCTGTGAATTTCATCTTTTAAACATATTTCCTTCCTATTCCCTCTGCTTCTTTCAAACTCCACTTCTTACACCTAGGTCATTCCCTCGTGTGGGCAATTGTAATAATCTCTGAAGTAGTTTTCCAGTCTCATACCTTGTTATCTTCAATCAACCCCACGTAGGATTCATCCCCTGTCTACTTCTTCAATACCTCCTCAGGTTACCATACACGCTTCATAATGAAACCATTAAGCTACTTAGTGTTCTCTGTACAATCAATGCAAATTCTAACAGTGCACCCCCATGACAATGCCCCTTGTTCTCTCTGCTGCAATGACCTTGTCTACCTGAAAAAAAAATCTGACATCCTTCAGGACTCATTTCAAAGGTTTCTCTCGGGAACCATTATGAATCCATCCAGAATCGTTGGCTCTCTTCTTGTTGCTAATGTTGGATCTTGAATAAAAATGGTTACAGGGGATGCTGCACTGTGTTATAATTTGGCCTTGTGTCTGTTTCCTCTACTAAACTAAAAGTTCCTGGGGGAAAGAGCATCTTATTTAGAATTTGAGCCTTAGAGCACATGCCTTTGGGCTCAATAAATGTTATTAAATGAATTCTTGTTGAACAAATGTATGGCTAAGTTCATGCTTGAGGAATAGGCTTTAACAAGTTCCAAAAGGACAGCATTTTCCTTATTAGAAGTTATAATCTGTGACAAAGCAGGTTATCAATAGACAGAACATGCGTTTACAAAAGTCTGAGTCTCTTGGCATGTTGGGGATTGCAGTGTGACAGCGGGCATCTTGGGAAATGGTGAGCAGGATTACATCAGCCACTTATACTAACTAGAAACCCCACAGATCACAACCACATTGTCTAAATCAACATCTAAACCTTGACAAGAATATTGCTCAGTGGAATGGTGTGGGAATGGTTAAGAAAACAGAGTTCAAATGGAAGAAAAATCTAAAAATAATGGCCTAAGAAGGGACAGCACTTCTCTCTAAGATATGATTATTTTAGAAGGATATTTCTTACTATTGTAAATTGAATAATCTTAGAATCAACAGTTCAAAGGTGGAAAGAACATTAGGACCCCTTGCTTTCAACTTCTCATTTCTAGAAAGATATTCTTCTTTTAACTTGAACACTCCCAGTGATGGGAAGCCCATTGTTTCGATGTTACCATTTAACGTTGAGTTATTTATTTTGAGCTGAAATCTGTCTTTTAGTAATTTTACTCACTGCCTCTGTTTTTTTTTTTTTTTTTTTTTACTGAGGCTACTATATATATATATATATAAATACAAACACACACACTTTCCATGTATTTGAACTAATATATATATATATGTATGTATGTATATATATATATATATATATATATATATATATATATATGTGTGTGTGTGTGTATATATATATACTTTCCATGTATTTGAACATAGGTATTATTTTCCCAAAAGTTTTCCCAATGTTAGAAACATTCCAGTTTATGTGATGATTTATTATGTGATGTAGGTTTAAAACCTTTCAGCTCTCTGTGATCATTCCAATGGATACTCTTCAATACCGTACCCAAATGTGACTGCACTACAGAAGTAGCCCACGCACTGTGGCATATAGGAGATGTTCACTTATGTGTATAGCATACATCTTTATTGTATCAAATATTGCATTAGAGTCAACGACTAAACAGATCAAAAAAACTGTTTGCCAGGAATTGTTCAAGGGGTTGGAATAGAAAGGTAAAGTAAGCAGATTCTTTGCTTCAAGAAGCCCACAACCTAACACAAACTAAAAAAAAAAAATCCTCTTAATAAATTGTAATATTATATAACTACTATTTTTAAGGTATAATCATCAAATAACTCATATATTAAGTTTTCAGACTATCAAAGATCTGTGCTTGTTTAAGGTGACTTAATCTATAATAATAAAAGTCTAATATGCTACTTAGACCAGACGTGCTTCCGTATGACCTTCCAGATGAAGCCAGGTCTGTGAGGGAAGCCCAGGTCCCAGGGGCCAGAGGGAGGCCAGTGCTGGCAGCCAGGGGGAGGGAGATAGGTCTACTCTTACATGAATTTTGTGCATTGAGCCTCTAGCATATACTAGTATACTAGTATAAATCACTTTAATTCCAAACTTGTGCTGTTGATTTTTCAAAACCTTAATGTTGGATTTTATGCATATCTTTCCTAA
Source organism: Antrozous pallidus (assembly GCA_027563665.1). NCBI lineage: Eukaryota > Metazoa > Chordata > Mammalia > Chiroptera > Vespertilionidae > Antrozous > Antrozous pallidus. The sequence goes on from CM050519.1 coordinate 87,247,947, forward strand.
TTTTATCTTGTTGATTTTGTTGTAATGCCAGCATATCAAGGTGTTTTAAATCTTTATCCTGTCACCAAGTATGTTAGTTTTCCCTTCTAAGCTCTGTGCCACCTCTAAGTCTGAGAGTAGCAGAGGACTTGGCTGCTCTGTACATGAATAAAATAGTTTGTGTTCTGTTTTCCCAGCAGAAATATGCATTTGGGAATTTGGTTAATGGGAAGTGGTGAGGCATATATTTAGAAAAGGCATTTATTCCACCCTAGACAAATATAGACCCTTGGAATTTTATCCACTGTGACTCATAGAAATTGCAGAGGTTTCTCATCTTCTCACTGCCACGTGGTGGTAGCTGTTGGCATGTGGTGAAGTCAGGGCCTGAGAAACAGAAGGATGGCAATGGCTGATGTTTTTTGAATACCAATTTCTGACCACCAAAAGCCATATTGTAAGTTGAAGGGTCACCTTAGCTTCAGCCACCCCATGTCGCATACAATGTGCACACAGTAATCAAACTTTCATATCTGCCTGCATGACACCCTCCGGGAGAGGTCTCCCATGCCTACTCTGTGCTTCCTCTGGCCCTGGCCTTGCTTCGTTGTTTCCCAGGGCTCTCATCACTGTTTGCCATACTACATGCCACTCCTTTATTGCAAGCTATCTACCCCCCCCCCCCACACACACACACATGCACTGGATTATAAGCTCTATGAAAGCCAGGGCTTTGGTTTATTGACTGCAGGGTCCTCGCTGCTTTGAATGGTACCTGCCATGGGCCCATGTTCTATTGGTATGTGCTCAATAAATATTTGTGGAAGAAATGAATGCATCTGAAGAAATGGCAATATATTTTTCATGGATTTAACTGGGAAATATACATATTTTTAAATATTTTTAAAATAATGACTGATAAAAAGATGTGGGCATCTCTGTGTTCACTGCAGCGTGACTTACAAGAGCCATATATGAAATCAATGTAGGTGTTCAACAACAGGTGAATGGATGAAGAAGGGACGTATACACGCGTGCGCGTGTACACACACACACACACACACACACACACATACACACACACACATGGATACTACTCAACCATGAAAAAGAATGAACTTTTGCCATTTGGGACAACATGGATAGACCTAGAGGGTATTATGCTAAGTGAAATAGCCAGAGAAAGACAAATACTGTATCATTTCACTTAATGTGTCAAATCTAAAAAACTAAACAAATGAATAAGCAGAGTGACTCATAGAAACAGACAAGTTGATAGTTACTAGAGGGTTGGGCAGAGGGGATTAAGGGCAAAAGGTGAAGGGGATACATAGGTCCAAACTTGCAGTTATAGCATAAATAAGTCACATGGGTTGTAAACTATAGCATATAAAGTATAGCACATAGCAATAATACCACAATAATTTTGTATGGTGACAGATGGATACTGGACTTTTTGTGGTGATCCCTTTGTAAGGTATTTAAATGTCAAATCACTATGTTGTACACTGGAAACTAATATAATATTGTACATAACTACTTTAGTTGAAAAAAAGCTTTACATTCCAGGATGATTTTTTAAAATGATCAATATAAATGACTGAGAGAGTCATATTTACCTCATCCTTCCTGCAAAGATAAGATTAGTTATACAAAGAATTTTTAGTTTCTTTAAGTGAAAGAACTCCATATGTCTTTTTTTTTTAGTGTATGCTGCTGTTGTTTAGTAATGTGCAAAACAGAGTTTATAAGAGAAATAATATATACCCACTAGAAGCCTGATGCATACAATTCATGCAAGAGTAGGTCTTCCTTCCCCCAGCTGCCTGCACCAGCTTCCCTCGCAGAGGGAGGCCCTGCCCACCCACCACAGCCTGCTGATGGGTGTCCTGGGCCTCCCTCTGCGGGACAATCATGGGGTGATGGCCAGGCCACCGACCAATCGTGTCACACCCACCTCAGCTGGTCTGGTGCCAGAGGGTGTCATAGTGGGATCCCAGATGACTGTCCTAATGGTCGTTCCACTCTTCAGCCATTCAGTAGATTTGCATATAATGCTTTCACTAAAGACCCATTGTAGGAAGATTCCTGCAAGAATAGGGCTTCCTGCGTCCTGAGCAAAGCACCCTCCCTTTGCTGCTGCCTTGCTCCCTTCTCCACTACCTTTCTCCCTTCTCCATTATCTCACTCCCTCCCAACTCCTCTGCCTCATTACCTTGTGTCTCCACTGCCTCGCTCCCTTCTCCACTACCTTGCTTCCTCCTATATCCTCTACCTTGCTCCTTAGCATCTCCACTGCCTCGCTCCCTTCTCTGCTGCCTCACTCCCTCCCTTCTCTCCTCCCCACCTGCTTCCCTCTGTTCTCCCCCACCCCGCTTGCTTACTTCTCTGCAGCTTTGCTCCCTTTTGCAGTGCTTGGCTTCCTTCTACATCATCTTCTGCAGCCGGATATGCAAATTAACCGACATCTTTGTTGGGTTAATTTGCATAGTCGCTATGATTGGCTGGTGGGTGTAGTGGATGTGTGGTAAATTTGCATATCACTCTTATATTAGATAGGATTATCAAATGCCAAATAATAAGCGAACTGCTTAACACACATTTTGTCATGCAGCACCACAGTATTCCCGTAAAGTAGATTTTTATTGTGCATCTCATTATATACAAAAGGAGGCTCAAAGGACTTCAGTCACTTGTCAGTGACCCACCACTCAAACTGCCAGAGCCCGAAACTATAGCTCTTAAAACTCTCCACCTTGAACATTTATTCACAGAAAAGAGCAAAAAATAAAAAAATAAAAAAAATGCCAGCCTCTTCCTTTTATGACTTCCTGGTACAGTCGCCACACAATGTGGGGAATTTTATATGCAGGTGACACATCTGTGCTGCTGATGGAGGGCTGGAGTGATATGACCACATAATCAAGGTGGCCATGCTTAGGAAGGTGACCATCCAAATGACACCTGGGTATTTTCTCCTCCCTGCTTTCCTTGCAAATCAAATTTGCCAAGCAAATCGGGCAAAGCCATGTCCTTGCAGCTGTCAGCATTCTTTACATCTGAGACAGTTGTGTGTTTTCTATCCCATTCATCACCTCTCAACAAAGATTTTATAATCCAAATGGGAAAGCTGTATGGAGAAAAGTTTGCACTTTCCTCTTGCTGGCAATTTCGTTAGGTAAGATAAACTACAAAGCTTGCTCTTCAGACCCTGTCTGAATTCTGAAACTCTTGCAGAAGCAATTTTCACCCAGGGGTGACCAGAAGGAAGTAAAGGGATTGCCCATTAAGCAGATAAATATTGCTGGGAAGGGACAGAATCTAGGGAAGCACTGTGACACCAGTCCTTTGCAAAGCTATACTTTCAGCTTCACCTGTGCCAAATGGCCTAATGTCAGCACTGACTTTGGCTATCAGAGCCTTTGGAAGCCATTAGAGAGAGATCCTCCAGGTTTTGCACCTTCAGTGCACAGCATAATTATTGATCTCACTCTCATATGCTTTGCTGAAATGTATGTGACCTGCCCTCACATATCTGTCTTATTAGGAAATGCTCTTTTCTTCCACTTCCAAACATCCTGTGTCTCCTGTCAGCACCACTCACACAGAGAAAGCAAATGGGCGAGAAGGAAATAGGGAAAATTTGGCACTCAGCAAAGACCTCACCAAGGTGCAATTCCTAACACAATTTTCTAGCACTGCCTTTGGGGTCCCTGTCCCTTCAGCAGTTCTGTGAGGGATGAGGGGATTCTCAGACCAGCTGCTGCACCACCCTCATGTTTCAGCAGATTTGAAAGTGCCCGATTGAAGGAGTCTTGGGTTTCTTTCCCAAAGGCATCTCAACCCTTGATCTTCATTATCACGGGAAATCTACAGAGGCTGTTCAACAAGAATCCTGGTCTGGGCTAGTACATTTGAAGAGTTTATAACAAAAGATAGTGAACTTATTAACATATAGATAGGGCATAATAAACAAAAATAAGACCGACTCCCTTATAAGATGTCATTTTCACCTTTCAAACTGGTTTGGAGGTGGCTCCTTCAAGAAAAATGTTAGTTACCATTGCAGGCCCATTCAGTTTCTCCTCCTCTGAGCAGGCAGTGTAGAGAAAGATGCCCAGAAATCCTACTTCCTACCAAGCATGCCACCTTGGAAGTTGTGGAGTAGCACAGAATCTTGCCTCAGAATCCCAAACCTTGATCTCTAGACAGAGCCATCCCAGACTGCCAGATTTCTCCCACACCAAGTCTGAGGGAGAAGATGCAAAGAAATCACCACACCAGATCTAGTGAACAGAAACTTTATTTATAAAATGAAAATGTTATTAAGTATCTACTCTCTGTGGGACAATGCATTAAACTTCCAGGAGTGATACCAATGTGGAAAAAACACAACATCATCTCGTCCAAATCTTGAAATTTTTGTGGAGAAGGCAGACATTAAAAGAAAATTGTTGAGTGATCTTTTGCCATGTCTTTTCTCATCTATATCCATGAAAGTTGTCCCCACATCCTTGATTTCCTCTGCAACAACTAAAGCCCTTACTCCTAGAAGATGAGATCATTCATGGTCTAGTCCACTCTGCCTCTCCCACAGCATTTTTCTCTTCATCCTGCCTGCCATCCTACACTGCAGCATCAATAGTCTGCCCATGCTGTCCTCATGTGACACAGTACATTTCATCGTGCTTGCCCCCTTTATCTGAAATGCATTTCTCTCCGTTGTCTTGAATACCTTCATATTTTTTTTAAAGAGTCAAGGCCAGCCTCCTTCTAGAAGTATTTTCTGAGTTTTTTTTTTATAGACTTGGACATTCATTCTTCAAATCTTCTTTGCATTACTACTATCAGAGTTAAAAGAAACTTACTGCAAGTTACCATCTTTATCCTAGGATGCATGCTTCTTGAGAATAAAGAGCTTGTATTGTCTCTAGTTTCCTTAGCACAGATCCCTGTGACAACTACCCCACAGCCCTTAAAAAAATGTTAAGTAGATCGAGCACTAAAAAAGTAATGATGATGCAAAATATTTAGCAAGGCAGAAGAAGAATGCTACCACAGAAATGCAAGGCAGGTTAAATCTAGCTGGGAAGAAGAAGGCAGCCATACTGTGTTGGCGATGAGTCAAGCTTGGTTTGGAGAGGTGGATTTCAGCAGTGCCCTGAAGATGAGTAGGATTCAGGAATGGAGGAATAGGTTTCAGGAAATAAAGAGAGGTGTCTGACACATTCAACTGAATAAGCTCTGCAGATTAAGACAGGAAAAGCAGAGTGAAGTTGTTTATGGAGAGTGAAGTCTATTATGAAAAGATTGTGGTCTTTATTTAGAAGGCAAGGGAGCTATTGATAGTTCATCAGAAAGAGAATTGAAGAGTATAATACTTGCTTTAACACTATAATTATGGCAGGAATGTGAAGGACAGTTTAAACTTCAGTGCCGTGGAAAGCCAGGAAAGAAAGTATATATTTCAAGAAGAATGTTGCTTCTGTGAAATTATGGGCAAAAGAAAAATAGGAGGGTGCAGAAGAGCAATAAAAATATAACCAGGGATAAGTAGAAGAGACCAAAGGAATTGTGACTGCAAAGAATGCGAGGCATTGACTGTGTGAATTAGTGTAGATTCTTCCCTCTAAGAAAAAAGGAGGAGGAGATATATGGCTCTCTGAGGAAAAGCAGTCTAGACAAGATTTAATATTGATAATTCAATATCAAATTATATATTTTCATTTAGGGCTTTGTGCTGATTGTAAGAAGAGCTAGGGAAGTGGTTTGAGTTTGATTACAGTAGGGAAGGTCCAAAACAGTGCTGTGGGAAATCAGAGAAGGAATCAGTTAGTGAGCAGTGAAGAACTGACCAGACCACTGAGCTCTTGCCTGCAATAACATAACATGAGTTTTAGTGGACACAACCCCCACAGTTCCAGTGTGTACTGCTGGCTGACAAACCATCTCAAACTCAGTGGCCTGAATCAATGGTTATTAAGTCGTGCTCATGATCTCTGGATCTTCTGCTCCACGTGGCATTGGCTGTAGTCATTGAGCTATTCAGCCGGTGCCTAAGGGGGATCTGTAGGGTCCAGGAGAGGATTTGCTTTCATGTCTGGTACCTTGGTAGGGATGACTTTCATCTTGAAAACTTGAGTCTTTTTTATTTTTATTTTTTAATAATACATTTTATTGATTTTTTTACAGAGAGAGGAATAGAAAGTCAAAAACATCGGTGGGAGAGAAACATCAATCAGCTGCCTCTTGCACACCCCCTACTGGGGATGTGTCCACAGCCAAGGTACGTGCCCTTGACTGGAATGGAACCTGGGACCTTTCCGTCTGCAGGCCAATGCTCTATCCACTGAGCCGAAGTGGTTTCAGTTCCTGGGAGCTTTCACAAGAATGTCCCATCAGATTACCCAGACTTCTAACACAGTAGTTAGAAGGAACTAGTACTGAGAAAGGAACAGGCAGACTCCGCGGACAGAGCCACTTCCACACTGTCTACTGGTTAGTGCACACAGAGAGCCTGCACAGTTTCAAGCAGAAGGGACCTGTGCTTCACTTCTTGTTGGAAGGAGTGTCAGAATGTTTTTGGCTAACTTTAATTTTTTTTCATTGCATGAATAATTCTCTAACATGTTTATTTTCTGTTTCCTGTCATTCCCTACAGGAAGGTAAGTCACAGAGAGCAGAGAGTTTTTTCCCAAGTGTGTGATATGCAGTAGATACTTTATAAATTTTTGTCACATGGATGATGCAAGTGTGCCCACAGAAGAGTGGATGATGTGGACATGGAGTGCCCAGGTTGTGTCTTCTGGAAAGATATGAAAGAATGACAGGTAATGGTTCCCTCCACATGCATGAGGGTTACAGCATTTCCCATCAACAAAGTGGCTCCCTAAGGCTGTGGTTCTTATTCCCAGGGAGAACTGTGTCAGTGTCTTTGGGACATGCTCCAGAGTGTTTGTGGACACATTTATGTTGATTCCAATGGAAATCCCTCCTTCAATTAAATTCCTTGCATTGATGAGTTACTGTACAACTGTAGAGTTTGGAAGGGTGTTCATCCATATTTCATAGGGTGGGCGGTTGAGGAAACTTCCTAAACTTTGTGAGAAAATGCATTACCTTGGTGCTTCAAAGAGAGATTTGACCCCAAAATATTAAAAAGCACTGTCAGAATACACATTTGGACCTATGACTTTTAACTATGACAGCTCAGTTTTTCAAATACTATGGAGAAAAAAAAATCAAATGGAACAAGAAAAATGGCACTTCTAATATTCACTAAGGCAACATACATAGCAAGCAAATTGATGCAATAATCTGTAATGTTTCCCCAGGCATAGTTAAGTTAGATTCGGTTAGCAGCATGTGAACCTGCGGGGATTTGCAAGGGAAGTTATTCTAGCTACAAAAAGAAGCCATAGCAACATGTCAAAAGTCACTTAAAAAGAAAAGTATTTTGGGAGACTTGGGTTATAAAAAGGTATGTTTCTCAATTAGTGCTTAAAAGCCTGTGATTATAATGCAGTATTTCTTTTAAAAGTCCCCTAAGTATATGTTAACAATGGAACTTGAACTAAAATTATAACTCCATTATTTGAAAACTAGAGACCTGGTGCATGAATTTATGCACAGGTGGAATCTGGCTGGCCTGCCCCAATTGGGCCCATCATGCTGGGCCAGTGGGGAAAAGGGGCTGCAGGTGGTTGGTTGGCTGGCCACTCCCCTGATCGAGGTTGGAGGGTGCTGATCAGGGATGGGGCTGGCTGGGTGGTTGGCTGGCCAGCCATGCCCCTGATCAGGATTTTGGAGGCCAATTGGGGGTAGTGGTGGCCAGGGGGATAGGGACCAATCAGAGCCCAGATCAGGTTGGTTGGCTGCCACAGTGTGCATCATAGCCACTGGTAGTTCTGGTCACTGTTCTGGTCACTCGGCTTTTATAGAGAGATATTTTACTTACATTACTTACTAAAAATACAAATTTTTTTTTTTAAGTTTATGGGTTGTCAAACTTTAACAACATACCAACATAAGAATATATGTGGTCAAGTATTTTAAAAATTGAACAATTTATAAATTGGGGAGACTCTAAAGATATTAGGTAGATTACATCTAGAAACAGAAAGCCTATAGATAAGATTATATAGATTTACAATAGAGAAGGAATATTAAAAATGAAGAGCATTTTTAACATTTTGTTTTCTTATTTTTATGCATAACTACTGAAAGGATATCCCTACCAGAACTTCTTGCCATGATCTGAATTTCAAGCAGCCTGAAGCTCAAGGTTTGTGTCAGCTCTAGCCAGATGCTCTTCTCTGCACCTGCATTTATGTCAAATGAGCAACCATTGCCTGGGATCACCCTTGACTTCTTCCAATCACATAGATCAGGTACGCTCATCTCAGTCTTAACCTCAGATTTCAGAACCTTCTGGGTCATATAGCCCAGATGGGAAAGGCACAAATGCTATATAGACACAAGAGTGAAATTTGCACACTCTGTATTCTCATTCATTCTTTGTTCCCCAATATAGTTCAAATCCTATCACATTTTCCCCCTCCATCTTTAGTTTTTTTTTTTTAATCTCATCTTTTTGATGCTAAACTAATGTTTTTAAAACTTCTATAGAACAGTTTATCTTCTTGTTAGGTGTCAAATAGGCCTATCATTGCTCAATGAATCAGATATACTGCTTCTGTCTCTCACACAAAGCATAGGTAATGGGACCAGCTAGACAATAGTTAGTGAAAATTAGGATGCAATTCATGATTGATAGCTTATTATTAAAGAGCCAATGGACAAAAGGTATATAGGGAGACTTATTTTGGGAGGGGATAAGGTGGTCCAGTTTAGTATCCAAGATTCAGCAGTAAGCTCTGGAAAAATATAGTATTAGAAAAATATACATAGACAGAGCCTGAGACTTAGAAGTGGCACAGATATAAAGGATTATTATACTTTCTGGGTCATAGGAACCATATCCAAGTTCAGGTTTCTCTGGATCTAAACAGACATGCTGTGTGCACAAGTAGGAGAGAGACTTGAAGGTGAAACAGAATTCTGGTCCTAGCTGGAGATTTCTATAAAAATAAAAATTGCATAGTTTGAAAACTCCATGGTCCACCTTATTTTTATCAGTCACCAACATACAGTTTTTCACCTATCTGGGAGAGTCTCTGTCCTTGGCCCCCCAAATATATATATATTCCCATATTCATTCTTAAATGCATTTATTAGAAAGCTCTTGATAGTCCCTAGATATTTGTGTCATGGACATTGATTTTAATCTGTTTCTTTGTGAAGTCTTCTCAGATCATTCATTAAGAAGGCAGGCACTACAAAAATCATACATCAAGGTTTTATGCATGACGAGTTGCTCGAAAGGGCTTAAGTACTGCATGATTCTTGAAAGCGTTTTCCACCAGCTGATTGCAGTTTACTGACATTTGAAATAAAAAGTTTGTGCATTCGATTTAAATTTAAAATAATTTTGAAATCTTCTACTTGCCAAGACATAAAATCTTCAAAAATGCAGTCTGTAGAAGAAAGGGGGAAAATTACTTTAAAATGCAATGTTTATCATTTCAGGAAAATAAAGCATATTTAATTTAAGATGAAAATATCTGTGCTGTACAGCCAGTGCTGATTATGTCTATTATCTGGTCAGTAATAGTAAGAGAATCATAATGGGAAACGGATCAGAGAGTTGCAGTTTCTGGCAGATTTACAGTTCTCCTGCATCTCAGCAGCTGAGCTTTAAATGAGTTTTGTTGCTTACTTGGAGATTTTTGAAAGTCAGTGCATTGGAAATAAAATATGGCATCCAGCCTCTATACTGCATCCAGTGCCTCTTCCCATTCACTGCCCGAACTTAGGTTATTGCTATTTCCTTCTTTTTTAAAAAATTGAATTTATTAGGGTGACAACTACACGAATAAAAGAGAAACATGCAAATTAACCATCACTCTGTTATGCCCACTAGCCAACCAGGAGGCACTATGCAAATTAGAAGGACAAAGATAGCAGCTGTCCAGCTGCTCTAGTTGAGGAGTGGCTGGGCGAGGCAGGACACCTGCTATGAGAGGGAGGGCAGGAGGCAAAGGGATCTACAGGAGCAGCACTCTGGCCACAGCCAAGATGAAGACTCCAGACTCTGGAGTCTGCAGCAAAGAGGAAGACAGCAGACTCTGGCCAGAATCTAAAGTGAAGGTGGAAACAGCAGACTCTGCCAGAGTGAAGGCCTGGGTACCAGGTGCCAGAGGAAAACCAGTGCTGGAAGGAAGGCCTATTGCATGAATCTCTTCTTCCGACGGGCCTCTAGTTGGTTAATAAAATTACGTAGGTTTCAGGTGTACAATTCTCTAATACATCATCTGTATATTGTGTTGGGTGGTCATCACCCAAAGTCAAGTGTTTTCCCATCACCGTTTATCCCCCTTTACCCTCTTCTATCTCCCCTGCCTCTCATGCTTGTAAGCACCTTCAGAGGGAGCAGGACCCCCTCGACACCCTGATTTCGAACTTCTAGTCTTGAGAACCTTGATGGTAAATTTCTGTTCTTTAAGCCGCTCAGTTTACCGGTACTTTGTAATGGCAATTCTAGCAAACTAATACAAAGTACCCTGTTGTTCTAGCTTGCTGCCAATATTCTCCATGCGATGTCATCACTTCACAGTGAGAATGGGGCTACTTCACAACTCGTGTCTAGAGCGCGTAGACAAAGAGTAGGTGGCTCGTGATTCTTCGTTGAAAATATGACAAATGAGCGAATTAATTACATTGAGAAAAATGACCTCATTTGAAACATTAAGAAAATATACCATCTGTCTTCAACCTGCTTTTCCAGTCTTACTCATTTCCATCCTCTTGCGTGTATCATACATGACAATCAAACCTGGCTCTGAGCTGCACTTCCCAAGCCCCGAGGATGCACTTCACCAGCACATTCTCCTGCCCTGTGTGTCGGTACTGTTCTCGTGTCCCCCGATAGCTCTCCCTCCAAGTGCAACTGGCCACAACCCTACTCACATCACAGAGGCCCGTTCCCCCACCCACCTCATGAATTCCCTCAGGTCCCTCGGCATCCGAATCCAAGGTTTTGTCTCCTCTCTCGGAACCCCCAGCTGCTTTTGTGACTGGTTTTACATCATTTCTACTCTATTCTTCCTTGAAAGGTGGGTATCTGGGAAGTCATTTTCTATCTACAATTAAATGACCAATCCTTTGAGGGCTGGGATTGTATTTTACTCAGATGAGCGCCTCACTGAACACAAGTGAACATAATGCCAAAGCAGAGTCTCAATACATACTTTGAATTAAATGAAGTTAATGCTATGTACCTAAAGGTGATGCCGGGCCAATCTTTGTTAATTTTGCCGGAAAAAAAAGATGGGACAACAGAGGCAAGAGTTGTAGCGATAAGACCCAATCAAGAGCAACTTCTAAAAACCAGAAAAAGGATTTTCCTCTGGAGCTTCTGGCAGGAACACAGCCCAGCTCCCACTTGGTTTTAGGTCCATAAAACTCATTGCAGAATTGTGACCCCCAGAATTCACAAGGTAATGCATTGTCTTCAGCCACCAGTGTTGTGGTCATTTGTTATGACAATAGGAAATGAACGCAGAACGAGAAATAGTGCATATAATTGGATACACTAGCCTTTTCCACACAGCACTGTGAAGTGCGATGGGCGCTGTGTGATGCTACAGGGCAAAAGTTTTGTGACTGAATATTTTGCTCACACACATCCCATTTGGAGATTCAGAATTGAGTCCAGCATCTTAGGGTCTGAGAAGATTTTAAGTAAATAACCCATTTTACCAGCACTTAGCAAAAATATTTGACCATATAATCACCCCCAACACATACACCCATACACAGACACAGACACACATACACACAGATCACACATGGCCTAGTAGCATCCCACAGGAATGCATTGGTACTTTGTAACGGAAACGCTAGCAAACTCATACAAAGTAGCGCATGCTCAATGGATGGTTAGGGGAGCTGCGCTAACTGCTGTAGGGCCGTGGCGGCATTTCCTGAAGACACTTCAGACACTGTGGTCTCCCAGTGAAGTAGAAACTCCTAATTCTCAAATGTGAGCTTCTCTGGATTCCTGTCATTCATTGTGAACCTACTTCCCAAGGATAACGAAGAGCACATGAGGTTCTCAATAACAAAAGTATTTTGACATTCAAAACCTCAACATTTGAGACATTTAGGAATTGTAAGTAGTCACATTTTAAATCGTAATGTTCCAGTGACAGACTCAAGGATTTTTTCTTTGATTTAGCTGCTTATTTAGGGAGCTTAATAGATTCTCCTAAAATGATTTGCTACCCATGTCTTTGGGTTTTCTAGTACATAGCGGGCACAGGCAAATGGAGATTAGCTGGGAGGAAATGTGTCCCCAAGGGAAAGAAATTAAGTTCTCTAGACTTTATATTTAGCCTCGTGCGGTCCTTTAGGCCACTTGCGATGGACTGTCCCTTTCTTCCAAAGCTGAATTTTCTGATTCTAAACATCACAAACCACATTATCAAAGCAGAATTCTTGGATCACTTAAGTAAGGTTATTATCCTATTTTCTCCCAAGACCTGTTAACAGGAGGTGTCTTTTCTTGAAATTTATAGTTCTTCTATTATATGACTGTTGATTAATTCATCTATTCCATTCTATTGATATCTATTGATTGCTTGGTATCTGCAAGTTGCTAGGGCTATAGTGGTGAGGAATAAAACAAACAAACCAACACACCATTATGCTTGCCGTCATAAATTTTACGAGTGGAGTGGAGTGGCGTGGCAAATATTAATTTAAAATTAAATGAATGAGTCTGTTGGGCAAGTCATAGATTAAACTGCTACTGGTAATGTAATTACAGCAGCTTTCATTCCAGTGTGAGCTTGTTTCCAGAAGTCAGATCAGACTCAGGATCAGAGCCCGGCAGCTTTCTGTCAGAGAACGTTTATCAATGGACATAACCTTGCTTATCTCAAAAGAGGGAAGCCCTTAGATTTTCTATCATGAAATGCATCAGGTCTGCTCACATTTATGTTTTAGAACCATCACCCTCAGTGGATTCCTGAAAGGAGAAAACATAGCTAGACACACTGTGCACTGCTGGGTGATCACCACAAAGCAAAAATGCAGAATGTTGGCGGTAGTTACCCGGGCTGTGATTAGAGTGAGGCCAAAGCTTGAGTACAAAATATAAGAGGTTACCAAAAATCTTAGTAATCAAGATAAATAATATTGCAATGCCATATTTTAAAAAAGATAAAAATTGATGCAGAGCCACATGATGGACCACACATAAATATTTTAAGTAAAGATGGAATCATCATCACAGGTATTCCTTTTTGCCTGAGACTCCACTCGGCTCAGCACAGTACAGTCATCACCCTTCAGCAGGCCTGCTGTGCTGGCTGCTACCTATGTGTCCACCCAGATTGAATCCACCTTCTTCAACCTGCTTCAGACCTCAGAAAGCTGATCTTCAGAAATTTGCATCAATAGTCCCTCTTGCTCTCTGCCTTCTGAATGGGCTCTGTCAGTGGAAAATTGGGCAGATTACCAAAGGACATAAGAATAGTGAGATTGGGCTATTTATTCCCTGGTTCCTTTCCTACTGAGGAATAGTAACAGCTAAGCTTCTCCACCAGAAGCCACAGCTCCTCTCCAGCATCTGTCCTCCACAGCGACATGTCCTTGGCTTTGCTCCTTGAGTCCAGGAGTGGTGATGGTTTTCTGCGGTTGCCAGGAGGTTTTGTATCCCTTCTCAATTCTCATAGCCCTTCCTCACCTCTGTAAATAGACTCGTTATTAAAGTCTCCTGCAATATCCTGTTTGAATGGGCCAAATGGTCCCTGCTGGGAACCAAACAGCCTTGAACTAAGCCAAGATAGAAGCCTTGACTAAGCAGTGTCTTAATCTACCTTCTGTGATCGGGAACACACTGTGATTAGACCTTGTCCCCAAAGCAATGCCTCCTAATGATTCCTCAAGTTCTGGTCTGGCCAGTGCACTCTCACAGAACACGTGCCCCAGTTCAAATTTGGCAACTTGTTTCCTTCATGGATGGTGAGCAATTCTTGATGTTTGTTAAGACTAGGAAAAATACTTGCATAATTAATAACCTTGAGAAAGTTTTGCAAAGGTATATTGAAGTTAGATGACATGGAGCATTTAGTTCATAATTCAGGTGTCCCATCAGAATTTTTCTTAATTTCTAAGCTTCCTTGAACAAAAACACTTTGTTTGATTTGTAAACCGAACCAGTTGAGGTTATTAGATCTATGATGTGATTCTCTAATGAGCCCTGGGCTGAGCTGAATTCAAAGCAATGATTCATAAGACGGCATCAGTTCTCATCTTGCAAACCATGTTTTTGTCACGTTAATGCCCACAGAAACAATGTTGAAAGTAGCTTGAATGGACTGACATAAAATATTAGTCAAAGAGCATAATTCTTTCTCATGAGGATCTTAAATTTGGTCAACTTAATTTCTTCGTATATCAGTTATGTGGTAAAAAATCAGACATTGTAACACCAATTTTACTTGTTTTCTAAATTTTGGTGAATGTTTCAACTTTTAATTATTTTTTCCTTCTTATTGAATTTATTGGGGGGACACTAATTAACAAAATTACACAGCTTTCAGGTTCACAATTCCATACCACATCATTTGCATACTGTATTTAACTTTTATTTTTTAAGTCTGCATTTACAATTGCAATTATTTATCATAAGGAAATAGATGATTTTATAGTAATTGACCAGTAATATGAAAGAGAGTAATAGAAAGCAGGTATTTAGATACATTTGTAAAAAGTATTCATTTTCATCAAAGTATAAGAGAAAATGGATAAGAGTAATAACCTACATTTATTCTTCAGGATAAAAGCTAATATACATTTTCTAGTTTCAAGGCAGAGCATATTGTAACAGCAATGTAAGATCTACTTTGGATGCTGTGACTAACGAATTAATGTAAGATTCTTTGAGATGCTCAGGACAGTGCTATATAAATGGAAATTAGTAGAAAATCTAGATGTCCTGACTATGAAATACATTCTACTTATTCATATCTAACAATATTTCCTTTCCCTCCCCTCTCATGTAACAGAGGTGCTAATATATTTGTGTTTACTTTGGGAGGAGAAGCAAACATAATTTACTGAGATCTTTCTTCTATTCCTCATCCCCTTTAACGAATGGAAATTTCAGAGCCTCATGAAGGACACCAAGGTCGACATTAATTTCTAGGTACTGTGCAAACATCCTTCATAAAACATCATGTTCTGGGTCATCTAATTTGGTCAAAATTTCATCTTCTTACACTGATATTATTACCCGAGTTTTGCCCATTTGTAATATCAATCCACACTACATTTGAGCGCCAAACCTTTAAAAAAGTATTCAGACAACTCAAAATTCAAATTTCCAATAAAATCCGTTTAGAGGCCACAGATGAAAAGGAAGCAAATTAGATTTGTTTTCTCTTCCGACAGATCGGCCAGGATGCAATGAAATCAATCCACTTCCGGAGCCCGTAGAAGCGAAGCCCTGAAAGTGAACACGTTTGTGGGATGTCCCCACGCTCTCACAGCAAAAAGCAAGCGGGGTTTCATTACAGGTGCGTGGAGACCCCCGTCCCCAGCATCAGCCCCACGCCACGGTCAAGGTCAGGAGCTTCCTAGCTCTGAGAGGCTGCACACTTCACCCCGCGACGTTTAAGTAAATGAATTCATCCCCACACTTAGCCTTTACTTGATGCCTTGCCTTTGAAAGAGTGCAATGGCAAGTGGGGCGAGGGAGAACATAGCTAACGGTGCGATGGGGTGATGCTTGAGGGCCTGCATCCATGCTGGCCCCCTGGCCCCGCTCCGGGGAGCTCAGCCCACACCGTGAGCACCTGTTCAGACTCAGCAGCATCTCCGGCTGCTGTTGCTTCGCCACCCATCTATTTTAAATGTAAATTACAACGCCTACTGAAATGGATTGAAAAGAAAATTCGTAAGATCAATTTCACAGGCCAGAGGAGAGCAAGCTAATAATAGGGATAGTCAAACAATAGAGCACATAAAATAGCAAGGATGTCAGGCAATTTGCCCCCAAAACACATATTCTGGGTGACCCGTGGCCCATTTGCATGCGTCTCTGAGCTGCTGCTGCGGCATTATGTTTTTCCCTCCAGCGGTTTTAGGGCTCTGCTAACATTTGGACCTGCGCAGTTTATGGAAAGGCTTGTATTATGTGCCTTCATTTAATTTTTTTTTTATTAGGATAACATCACCTGTTACAAGCAATCACCTCAATGGCGTGCACTCATGGCCATCATTGTCAAACTCTGGGCATCGGAGTCCCCAGCTCTAGGACAGTCCCACGCCGGGTGAGAATAGCCAGGCACGAGTCCCTCGTCTTGTTTTGTTTATGTCTTTGAACCCCTCGACCATATTCCCTTAACATTCATTTGTTAAAAAGAGGACAGAAAGGCCCTGGCCAGTTTGGCTCAGTGGATAGAGCATTGGCCTGTGGACTGAAGAGTTCCCAGTTCTATTCTGCGTCCTAAGCACATGCCTTGGTTACAGGCTCTATCCCTCGCCCAGGTTGGAGTGCCTGTGGGAGGCAGTCAATCTGTGTGTCTCTCTCACATGGATGTTTCTCTTTGTCTCTCCCTTTCCCTCTGCTCTCTCTAAACATACCAATGGAAAAAATATCCTTGAGTGAGGATTAGCAAAAACAACAACAACAACACAGTAGGCAGTATAGATTTAGTGATTCTATGCATACTCTTTGGAGTTATATGCATCTGGGTTTGCATCCTGATCGTACCATTTGCCCACCTCATGTTTGGACAAGTGACTTAATACCATGAGGCCTTTCTCATGAGTAATTGGAACATATGGTGGGTAATGGTACTGAAAGCACCATGTGATGACTAAATGAAATTTTACATGTGGACAGTCCAGTGCTATGAAGTAGCTGCATTCGCAAGCTTAGGAATCTGTTTTTATTTTTTCTGCATCTCTCTGCTTCCAATCAACCCTCCACAGTGTTCATTTCTCTCTCCTGCTTTCCCATCTGCATCGTGTGGTCTACAGGACAAAGGAACACAGAGTCCTCCACATCCAGACTCAGTCCTCCTTGCAGTATCGGCTCTCAGCTCCCCACGGACCCTCGGCCTCACCGGGATCCACACCTTTGCACGTGCTGCTCTCTCCAGTGCATGGGCAAACTTCTGCGTCACTTTTTAGGACTAAACTCATCTGTCACCTCCTCTTCTCCACATTAGGTTTCTCCTTTCTCTTTATTCCTATTGACCCACATCACACCCTCTCCTTATAGGTAATTACGTTATGTGTTCATGTATTCTGCTGGATGACATCAATTAGAAACCAATCCCAAGTGTCTCTGGAGTTTTGTTATTTTCATTTTCTGTTCTTGTCCTAATGTACTGACAATCAAACCACAGTAGACTATGGTTATCCTATATAATAAAGAGGTAATTTGTAAATTAGCCCTCACGCCCTCACAAGAGGGCTGCTTATTACCAGGCCAGCAGGGGGGGTTAGTGAGGGACGACCAAAGGACTGAACAAGAAGGTTGCATGGGGCAACCAGGTCGGCAGGGGAAGCAGTTGGGGATGACCAGGCCAGCAGGGAGGGGGCAGTAAGAAGTGACCAGGTTGGTGGGGGTGGGCAGTTGGGGCAACCAGGACAGTGGGGGAAGGCAGTAAGAAGTGACAAGGATGGCGGGTGCGGGGGGGCGGGCAGTTAGGAGTGACCAGGCAGGCAGGCAGGTGAGTGATTAGGAGCCAGTGGTCCAGGATTGTAAGAGGGGTGTTGGTTTGCTGGTTGGGATCAGGCCTAAACTGGCAGTCTGATATCTCCCAAGGGGACCCAGATTGGAAAAGGTGCAGGCTGGGCTGAGGGGATTCCCCCTGATCAAATTTTGTGTACTGGACCTCTAGTCTCTATATATAAAAGGCTAAGTGACCATCAAACTGGTAACTAAGACACACACTGACCACCTGGGGGCAGATGCTCAATGCAGGAGCTGCCAAGCTGTGGTGACTTGGCAGCAACGGTTCTTGGGTGACACACCCCGCTGGAACCAGAGAGGAAGGAGCCTGATTCTAGGGTGCATCACCCAAGAATCACCTTCTCCCAATCTGGGACATCCTTGGGGGATGTCAGAGAGCTGGTTTTGGCCCAATTCCCACAGTGCAGGCCAAGAGACCCCCACCTACTAGCAGGACCCCATTCACTCCACAGATGCCCTTCAAGCCAAGGCACTGCCCCAGGTGCAGCTGGCTGGGGAGGGACCATGGGATGTTGGCTCCAGGGCATATCTGACCTGTCTCGCCCAATCCTTCTCCACCAGCCACTTTGTAATGAATGTCCTTTTAATGTGCATGAATCCATGCACCGGGGCACTAGTTTCAATATAAAAAAGTTAAAAAGGCAGTTGAAACCTATGCTTCAAAAGAATATCCCTAGAGTATTATCATCATTGTTTATTTTCAAATGTTAATGTATAGCAATTTCCAAACATCTGATCAATAAGGATGTCCATGAACTCTTCTGGGTAGCACAAGCAACTATATAGATTATTAGTCTTTAGTAACAATTTTAAACAATTCACATGAACAGATTCTTAGCATTAAAGTTAAATTGACCATAACTACATTGTTGATAACTCAGAAGATACTTTATTATTTCATTTATTCACTAGTGTTTCAGTACATGAGTTCATGCACATTGAAAGAAAATTAATTAGTAGAAATTTTTTAATATCCCTATTTGCCCTTTCTCTGTAACAGAAGTGTCAACCAAATTCACAATCAACAATGACAGATTGAAAACACGCATGCAGTTGGCACCAGTGAGAGATTTATATGTATCGTGCATGTGCAAGTCAATTTAGCCTTTTATAGATGTAGAATAAACTTGCTTAATTAGACCTGCTTTCTGATTTAGCTAAACTTTTTCCAGCCCAATGAAGCACTCCAACTTCTCTCTCAGGTAATTGTCAGCAACAATTAGCAGTAAATGTCAACACAAAACAGATTATTATTGTAGATCATGCAGGGAGAACAAAGGGTAAAATATTTAACTGCAGCCGTGTTTGACTATATTCTACACATTGAGAAAACCTGAAGTCATTTTTAAGGTATTCCATTTCTTACTTACTCCTTTTCAGTCGGGTTAAGTTTATAAGCTTTCTAAATCTCTGTTTTCTGGCTAATGAAAAGAAAATAGGATTCCACTGAGTCTCCTATGTGCCTACTCCAGGACTTCTGCGAGGATCAAATGAGATGAGGCACGGGAAAATACTTCACAGACATTTGGTTAAAGTGTGAAACGTTCACACCTGATTATAATGTAAGGTGTGTTCCTGTGCTGAAGAAACTGCAAAGAGGCTGGTCGCTAGTAGCTAGTTGCTAGTTGCTGGGTGTTGCTACATGATGTCATTACCCGGTGCCCACAAGAGACCGTTTCTGGGCTGGGTTGGGATGTGGGCCACATTTTGTGCCATGAGGTCTTGGCAAGGTTGGCAGTGATTTGGTGGGGTGTCGCCCAGGGGTGGTGGTGGGCCTGTGTCCCACTTGGGGGAGGTTGAGTGTTGCTTTGTGGCTGCCAGGCCTGCAGTGCTGTTTCTCTGTAAATGGCCAGTGCACATCATGGCAGCGCCTGCATTGAACCATTGAACATCTATCCCCTGGTGGTCAGATGATCAGACACTTAACATGTTGGCCATATATGTGTGTGTGTGTGTGTGTGTGTGTGTGTGTGTGTGTGTGTGTGTATATATTTAAAATATATTTTTATTGAGTTCAGAGAGTAAAGAAGAGGAAGGAGAAAGAGATAGAAACATCAATGATGAGAGAAAATCATTGATTAGCTGCCTCCTGCACACCACCTACTGAAGATCAAGCCAGCAACCAGGCATGTGCCCTTGACTGGAATCAAACTCAGGACCCTTCAGTGCACACGCGATGCTCTATCCACTGAGCCCAACCAGCTAAGGTAGAATGCTATGGTGACTCAAGGTCAGTGTAAAATTAACTCGTAATACCTAAAGAAAATGGTTATTTGAACATTTGTTAAATTGTCTTTAAGTAAATATTTGCTGAAGCATCTAGAATTTTGCCACTCAACAGATAGAATTACACAGTTTATTCTCCAAAGGCCAATTGCTATTATAAATAACATAATAACATAATATACTTACACTTACTCCTATTCCTTCCTTTTCTCCACATTTAAGAATACAACTCTATAGGACTAGATGCGCATTCATTAGAAATTCTCTGCAAAATTAGAAATACCCATTTCATTATTTTTTTTCAAATCTTTCAAAATTTGTATTTAATCGACACAGAATTAGTAGACTGAAATATTTCAAATTGAACATGCGGGTGATGAATAAGCTAGAACAAATAGTCATAATAAATTGCATTTCAGTCTTTGTTCTTGCTGGGTTAGCAATTCTGTGAGAACTCTTTCATACTGAAATGCCATTCATATACAGAGAAGACTTAATTCCTAACGCATTTTTCTTAGCGTTTTTCTTTCTGCCTATCAAATCCATGCAACAAATTTTCACAATTTATCTTACCTTGGGAATTATCCTTTTTCCTACAAAATTTTGAAGTAAGTTACACAGAAAATACTAGTCTACCACCCCATTCCTAATATCTGTAGCCATTTGGAGAAATACATGAAACATTAAGTTTAAACAGTAGTATCAATATCTTTTGTTTTGTTTTGTCGATCCTCACCTTGAGGATATTTTCCCATTGGTTTTTAGAAAGAGTGGAAGGGAGGAGTAGAGACAGAGAGAAACATCAATGTGAGAGAGACATATGCACCCCAGGAAATAATACGTGCCCTTGACTGGAATAGAATCGGGATCCTTATGTCTGTGGGCTGACACTATCCATTGGGCCAAACCCGCTTAAGCCCAATACTTTTTTATATTTGGGGATGTATGTGTTATGGATTCTGCTTATTTTATTTTTGGATATCTGCATAAACCATGTGTATTGTGGATAAAGAATTCACCAAAACGAAAATGAGGCACGTGGAAAATCAATGAAGGAAATGACTGATTGATATATGCAAACTTGCTTCCTTTTACCCACCTTTTAGAGAACTGACATCTCTACGACTTCCTGGTGGACAATAAATGTGGCATCCTCACGAGCAGGCGTCAGGAGCCATCAGGAACAGGGGTCACATACGTGATTACACAGCCCGTGGAAACACTCCGTGTCACACAAACTGGGTGTATTTCCCTGCATTACCATCACCCCTTCCCCAAACAACAGCAGCTGAAGCAAAGCATGAGCAGCACCTAATACAGGGCACCCTCTTCTGCTGCTCTGTCCGAGGGGGCCTTGGCAGACTTGGGCATCGGCAGCTCCCCAGTCCCAGCCACGGCTTCCTGAATCCACTGAGGATGGAAAGAAGTTTCAATCCCGAATGAATGCCAAAGGACTCTTCTAAAAATACGCATTGCATGACACACGGTAGCTTGGCTCAAATAGCAGCTCTCTTTGTCCACTCTCATTTTCATAGAAATGAAGACACGAATTGAAAAGTGTAAGATAACGGGCTTTGATTGTCTTTCTATCTTACTCTGCTTCTGGAGAGGGGAAGGGAAAAACAGCCCGGTTTGTGTGTGTATGCAGTTCTTTTTAGTCCAAGAACATAAAAATAATTTACGTTTCCTAAAATTCTGCAGGTAAGTAATGTATTTCATCGTTTAAAAATCAAAATGACATCTAAAGAATACAGAGGGGGAAACAGCCTCAGTCTGAGTTCCTTTTGGTTTTGAATTTGTGTTTGTGTAGATGCGCAATTGTTTCTGCATTACTCACTTCCCAGGCTAGGTACGCGCCGGCTTGAAGTTCCATGCCTGTCTTTAAGAAATAAAAGCTTTTCAATAAGATGAGACTATTTTCAACCAAAGGTGAAAAAGAGTTTAAGTCTATTGATCTATTATCTTCAAGGAATGTTAAAGCCACAAATCAAGAGATGATAGTTTCATGCTCATATTGCAAAATATTATTGGCCTTGTGCATAAAAGGCAAGCACACATATCACTTATACTTTACTATAAAAGCTTCCACCTCTAAATCCAAAGATCATTCAAAAACCAGTCACTAAAACAATTATTGGAAGATTTATTATGGAGATTACTCTTTGCCTCATAATACTATATTATTCTGAATGATTTGTCATGCTAATAGTTTTTTGTTCTTTTAAGGTTACTAATGTCCTTCTCTTTTATATCTATTGTAAAAGCTGGGCGGAGTTGATGGTGTTGCGGATTGGCAAAAGAACTTTAGTCTGTTGTAGCGATGAATACCTTTTCTCGATAATTTTAAGGCTAATATGTTATTGTCTTGATTTCCCTTTTGATTTTCTGAATCACTGGTTCACTGTGTAGAGATAATAAGTTAGTACCAAGGTTATTCACATAATTCTAGGAGAGGCATGATGACATCCATTCATAAACAGAGAAATGCAAATGAGAAAAGGACTTTTGGGAATCCCAGTTGCTTTACAGATGATTCACACAAGTGGATGGAAATCAAGCAGTCATTCATGTTGTACACCTGAGCCTGGTTTTTGTGTCAGGGGCATTGATTCTTACTGCTCTTCTTGAGACACTGCTTTATCAATAATAATAATAATAATAATAATAATAATAATAATAATAAACAACCCTGTGTAATGCAACCATATTGTATCCAGAAAGCAATGAAGAGAAGCGTAGGGTATCTTTTGTGAGATGGTAAGTGTAAACTGGAAGTGTCAAACAAAGCAGAAAGTTCAGAGTGGCAGTAGGTGGTCTGATGATGTCAGATTCCAAGCCAGGAGGTTTTATGGAGGAGAGAGGAGAATCATCTAGAACTAGCAAGGAGGAGCGAGAGGGTCCCACCAGAAGGCCTTTTAGTAGGACATTAGTAGGAGAAATACAGCCACCACTCAGAAGGACTGAAGAGCAGAGAGCCAACATTGAATCACACTGTGGAGCCAATAAACTTTTCCGCTAGCTTCATTTAGGGAAGTCTCAAAAAGAATTTTTGAGCCTGGGTCACATGTCCCTCTCTGCCAATTGTTGTGCCCAGGAGGGTAGGGCATAGAGAAATGGCCAATATTCACCAACACCCAATTCCTCTTGAAAGAGTTAAACATTAAAACCACTGCAAAAAAAAAAAAAGGAAAGAGAGTGAAATTAAAGCAGGCCAATGTAACAAGACACAAGAAACTTCTTTCCAGGAATAGATCTAAAATAATATAACATACTCTCTAGTACTGTATCAAATGTAAGATATACTTGCTTCATCAAACTGGTAACAATACATCATTACGTTGCAGGGAAGTTTGGGGATAGGAAAGAAAGAAGAGTCAATCTACCAAGAATATTAAAATCCATGAATTTAAAACTCATCAATCCTATGTGTTCTTTAAATTTCTCTCATTATTCTTGTCTAATTGACACCCTGGCATACTATTTTACTTTTAAATTGGTAGAGTTTATCACTGTAGACATATTCTGAAAGGTGGTTCTTTTTTGATTATGGAAAAAAATGAGTTCAGAGGAAGTCGTTTTATAAAGTGGGCCACTGGGCTGGATCCAAATCTGTATCACTTAAGTGAAGCAGAGTTTAAGTTCATTCAGTGGATAGATATTTGGGAGACAAAACGGATGGTCAGGTTAGGTGATTGTCACCCTCCCTAAAGAACAGAGGTTCTGAGTCCACTTCCAAGTCCACTATTCACCTTCCCTGTTCACTCAGATATGCACTCTGAGCTTTTAATGATTACCTTCTAGATAGGAGGGGGCCACACTGAAGGAGATAGGAAATCAAAGTGGCTGTCTATGAATGCAGCTCCCAGTTCAAGTACCCAGACTGAACAGGACAGAGGTGGGAAGGAAGACAAGTTAACAAAATACATCTGCTCCATGACCTGGGACAGAAATCTCATCATTCATCCTAGGTAAGGAAGTAGAGCTCAGAATCCCATGACATATTGTTAAGTGTGCCTTTACACCAGAAAGCTTAAATATGAGCCTAGTCTTAATCTAACTCAATTAAATAGTTAATGTGGAGCCAAATTATAAACTGATGTAAACATTAATTATCACTATTATTATGACACTCTATGTGATGATAGGATATGTGTGTCCATATATCCTATCTAATAAAAAAGTAATATGCAGATTGACCATCACTCCAACACACAAGAGGGCTGCCCCCATGTGGTCAAAGATCCTGCCCCCATGTGGACACAAGATGGCCACCACAAGATGGCCAGCAAGGGAGGGCCATTGGGAGGTTTCAGGCCTGCAAGGGAGGGCAGTTGGAGGTGATCAAGCCTGAAGGGGAGGGCAGTTAGGGGTAACCAGGCCAGCAGAGGAGGGAAGTTGGGGGCAAACAGGCTGGCAGGGGAGCAATTAGAGATCAATTAGGCTGGCAGGGTAGTGGTTAGGGGTGATCAGGCTGGCAGGCAGAAGTGGTTAGGGGCAATCAGGGAGGCAGGCAGGTGAGCAGTTTGGAGTCAGCGGTCCTGAATTGCGAGGAGGATATCTGAGAGGTCCAAGATTGGAGAGGGTGCAGACTGGGCTGAGGGACATCCCCTGCCCCCTGTGCATGAGTTTCGTGTACCAGGCCTCCAGTATAATAATAAAAGCATAATATGCTAATTAGACCAGATGTCCTGCCAGACATCCTTCCTTCCTTCCCGACAACCTTCTGGACGACCTTCCAGACCTCTAGTTATACATATGCATGTATATACATATGATATATATATATGACATGAGCTGGAGATGTTTAATTTATTTAGGGTCTATGTATTGTTTATACCTGTGTGCCCTTAGGTAACACGCTTGGCCTCCCTGAATTCCTTTTTTCTCATCTGTACCTGTGCAGAGTTGTTTTGAAGGTTACATACAATTTTACAGAGTTTCTGTCACATGTAAGTATTTAAAATTAGAAATTATTAACGTACTTACTCTCATCTAGATTTATATTCCCTGGAATAAAATGGTATCCCACATTTTGCAGATTTGTAATTATCTAAACCTTTCATTCTTCATTTTTAGTTCTAAGAGCACAAGAGAAATGATGCCCTATACATTTCTCCTATTGCACTCTGAATCATTGTCCCTGTACTGCTAGCACTAGATGCCATAGAGAGTTTGAGCTTACTGGGGGAATTGTGACTCAGAAGTAGAAATGAGTCATATCAAGTACTTTTCAGAAAAGTGCACCATGAGAATGAATGTTTATACTTCAACAGCAGTAGATCACGAGGCTTGAGGGGGCATGGGACTGCAACCTCCAAGATTTTTCTAAGTATATCGGACCTCCTGTCCAGATATAGGCTTATATATACCTATGATGTATAAAGAGGCCCGGTGTATGAATTCATGCATGGGTGGGGTCCAGTCAGCCTGGCCAGGGGGAGGGGACATGGGCAGTTGGCTGGCCTGCCTGCTGGTTGAACTCCTAGTCCAGGGGACAATTTGCATATTAGCCTTTTATTATATAGGATATACACTGAATGGTCAGATTATTATGTGTTCAGAGACCATAATAATCTGGCCACTCTGTAAATAGAGCTAATAAACTTAAAATAAATATAAATATTACTATATAATTAAAGGATTTTATTCTTATACAATTTAATATACCATTGTGTTCACACTTTAATATAATTTCCATTGCATTTTTGTATAATATTTTAGAGTCATTATTGTTATATAATTGGCACACCATAAAATTGACCATTTGAATTTTATAATTCAATAACATTTAATGCATTCATAGAGTAGTATAAGCATCACCCAATGTACTTTTTTTCTGCAAAACGCTTTATTGTTTCATTCGGTCCAATGCATGGGAGAGGGTTTCAGAGTGGTTAAAAGAATGGCTAGCAGTTTTGGGGAGAGGCTCCGGGGAAAGCCAGACACCAGGGGAAGCAGAGGGGCCCTTCCAAGGCCTCTGGGCCCCACAGGCTCCTGGTGGTGCTGGAGGTGAGCCTGTGGGAGAGACTCGCCCAGGCCAGCCGGCCAGGAGTCAGGTGGGGCCCATCTCCTTGAGGAGTGTTACCTCCTCACCCGGAAGTGGTTCTGCAGGAAGTCACCCAGACAAGGTTCTGTGGGTAGAACCAGGGCCTGCAGCTCCCCAAGGTCTGGGTCAGGCTCCTCTCCAAGGCCAGTCAGCTTTCATGGCATTTTGAGTTTTGTCCACTGGTCCTGGGGTGGATTCAGCCTGTCCTGGAAGGGAATGCGGGCCCCTTGCTGGTTTTGCATCTTAAGAGCCGCTCAGTGCCCTCAGCTTCTCCGCCAACTCGAGGAAGAAGCGACCCAGGCCCTGAAAGCCACGTCCTCACGGTGGGAATGCGGCCCCGAGAGAGGTGAGTGTGGAGACCATAGACGCAGGGTGGTCAGGGTGACAGAGCCTCCACTGGGTGGAACAATTGATGAGTTTGGGAGCTCGTGGTTATTCGGCAATAAGGAGTTACGGTAGAAAACCACCTGGTGCATTGGCTGGTCCCGGAGGTGGTTCTGAAGGTGGTGACTGGATGAGACGCAGCAGGAGAGAGGCTGCGGCTGGAAGAAGGGGTGTCCCTGGGTCTGTTCCGTGCAAACACTGTTGAAGCAGGAGACAGATCCTGGACCACCCAGGGCACTGCCCACTCAATCTAATTTCGCAACATTTTTATCAATTCAACAATAAACCCATTTTGTTAGCATTCACTCCATAATCCTTCTTCTCCCACTTCTCCCAGCCCTACTCTCTGTATAGATTTACCTCTTCTAAGTATTTTATATAAATGGAATCATACTATATGTGGTTCTTTGTAACTGGCTCTTTCACTTAATATTTTCAAGCTTCATTCACATTGAAGCAACTATCAGTACATGCTATGTTTGTTGTTGTTAAATAAATATACATTTTATTTATTGTTTTTTATAGTTAAATAACATTCGATCATGTGGCTATACCATATTTTATTTATCCATTCACTGAATAACTTGTTTCACTTGTTGCTATTTTGAATAATGCTATTATGAATATTTATGTACACATTTTTGTGTGCACATGCATTCTATATTTTCAGTTTTCTTGGGTATATTCCTAGTATGGAAATGCTGGATCATATGGTAATTCTGCTGAACATTATGAGAAATTGCCAAAATATTTCCAAAGTGGCTGCACTATTTTATATTTTCACCACAGTGAAGGATTCAAATTTCTCCATGTTATTGTCAGTCTCTTTGATTATAGCTTCCTAGTAGGGTAAATTAATATCTCATTATGGTCTTGAATTGTATTTCCCTAATAACTAAAGATGTTGAACATCTTTTTATTTGCTTATTGTCCATTTGCATGTTATCTTTAGAGGAATGCCACTTTAAAAAGAAATGTCTTCTTCTTATTGATTTGAAAGGTTTCTTTATATATCGTAGGTATAGATAAGCCTATATCAAATATATGATTTTCAAATATTTTTCCCATTCTTGGAGTCATCTTTTCACTTCCTTGTTGGTATCATTTGCAGCATAAAGTTTTTAATTTTATGGAGCCAAATTTATCTCTTTTGTTATTGTTGCTTGTGATTCTGGTGTCGTATCTAAGAAACCTACCTCAACTAAGATACAAGGATTTGCACTCATGTTTTCCTCTAAGAGTTTCTATTAATAGAGAAAAATGTACAAGTGCTCAAGTTCTACATTTTTTAATGTACAATATTTTAATTTTTAAAACATGCTATGTTGGCCAATAGAAAAAATCATATAATTGAACCCTAAGAGGAAGAACTAACACTAGATTTACCTATAGATAACTCAAATGTTAGAATCAATAGATAAGAACTAAAAAACTATGATTGATATACAACTAAATTTCCCTCACATTCTTGGGTATTAAAAAGTATATTTCCAAAAATATCCATGGATCAAAAGAATAAATAAAAACAGAAATTAAACAATATTTATAGTGAATACCATTGAATACATAACCATTAAACTTATGAGATGCAATCAGTGCTAAGTTCAGAAATTTACTATGTATTAGATACATACTAAGAAAAAAAAAATCAATGATCTAAACTTGATCTGGCCCAGCTGGTGTGGCTCAGTGTTTAAGCATCGACCCATGTACCAAGAGGTCCCCAGTTCAATTCCCAGTCAGGGTACGTGCTAGGTTTTAGGCTCGATTCCCCATAGTGGGTGTGCGGGAGGCAGCTGATAGGTGTGTTTTTTTCTCTCTCTCTCCCATCTCCTCTCTGTCTAAAAATCAATAAAAACATATTTTCAAAAAACTTGGTCTGAATAAGCTAGGAAAAGAAGCCCCTCCTATATAATATAGAATGAAGCATATAAGTAAGAGCAGAAATCAGTAAAATAGGAAATGAATATGCAATAGAGAAACATTACCAAGCCACAATTTGGTTCATTGAACAGCATTTTAAAAAGCGATAAACTGCTATTAAATCAGCTAGAAGAAAAACACAAGTTGCCAATATTGAGAATGAAAAAGATGACTTTTATATAGAAAACTAGAGGCCAAGTGCACAAAATTCATGCAGGGTAGGGTCCTTAGGCCTGGCTGGCAATCAGGACTGATGAGGGCCTTCCCACAGCTGCCAGCTGCTGTGGCCTTCCTTTGTTCCATGCTTCCCCCTGGTGGTCAGCATATGTCATAGCTAGTGGTCAAACTCCAGGTCAGGCGAACTCCCGAGGGGTCAATTTGCATATTAGCCTTTTATTATATAGGATTAGATTCAATAACAAGAAAATGAGAGTAACAATAGAAGCAGACCTATAGATAACTTGAATGTTAGAGGTTTTGAAATAATTAAAGTTAATGATCTCATTAGAATGCAAATTGGATCTTGTCATTTTTCTTTTTAGAAATCTTTCAAAACTTTTCCATTGCCCTAAGGATGAATAAGGGGAAGTATGATTCACTTCTTGTCTTAATAGTAAGCTCATCTGCTGATACTAAACATGTTCTTCCCTCTTTAAACTGCAGCCCTCGTGGCTACTGGCTTCTTTCAGTTTTTCAGGCAGAACTCTAACTAGAAATCAGAATTTTCACAAATGACGGGCCCTCTTACTTCAGTTTTGCTGTACTGATCTAACAGAATATGATTTCCTGGGATATGATTATTGTGTTATCATCATACTTAGCTAGTTTATTAATATGAATAATAGGAAAACAGCAAAGGAGAGACTAGACATCGTAAGCATGCTCATCTGGGCAGCTTCACCAGGAAGCTATAGCTTCACACTCTCCAGGGAACCACCTATCCATTTCCTGCCAATCACTGGGGGAAGGGATCGAGCAAAGGGGGATGTGGGCACATGCATAGTGCAGTCACATGATGTAAGGAATGTGCTTGCCTATCAGTCTAGCCTAGGGAGCCCTGGATGGCTGGAGGGAGGAAGCCATTGCAAGCACGCGGAATCTTGGAAGGTTAAAAATCCCAAACAAAGAGTTCCCTCTCTCTGGTGCCCATGGTTCCCTCTCACTCTCTTACTCCATGAGCTGCACTTGCCCATGGCCATGAGGACCCCACAGGCAATGGACTGCAACTGGGAACACAAGTTAAGCTAGCCAGATGCTGCACTGGACTGTGCTTTGATATGGAGCTGACATTCTGGACCTTAACCTTGCTGAAGATAAGACTGAACTTTTTCCATGGTGGGACAAAGGGCAATGGGACATTGGAAAACAAGGGGTTTAATTTTAGGAAAATAAAGATCACTTATAAAATTGTTTTCCTTGTGCCATTAAAAGAACTTCACTTTCATCGGTGACAGATGGGGACGCAGATGGCCATCCCACTGAGAGCAATTGCAATGAACTCTATAACTTATTTTTTAATGACAAAACTATTACAGTGATTAAAAAATAGTCAATAAATACATAAAGTTAGAAAAGAGAAAGATCAACCATAATTCATTTTTCCAAAAGAAAAGTATTATTAATGTTATGGAGTAGAATTTTATATTGCATTTTTATATAAAGTAATTTTAAGTAATTTTCTACATTGCTATACTTTGTACAAGTTTATTATATTTCATCATGTGAATATATCATAAGTAATCATTTTCTTTCTGCTGGAAAATTGTTTTGAGTCTTTTCTAGTATAAATAATACTCTGATAAATACTTTTTTTCGTAAAGCATTTTCTGAATTTAGAATTATTTCCTTAGATTATATTTTCTAATTGTATAACTATTAGGTCAAAAAATATACACAATTCTGGAACAGTTACCATATATATCCAGATTGCTGTCTAGAGGATAATGCTGCTGGCCCCTTCATTAAAGAGTATGACAGTGCCCATTCTTTTGAACATTTCCTAAGATCAGATTGTATCAATTTTTAAAATTTTCCAAATTGAGTAATAAAAACTATGTTTTATTTTAAAGGAAAATTCTGTTTGTTTCAATATGAGTAGTTTTATTGAGGTTCATGGTTGGGTTGCATTTTTTGTATACATACATATTTTTGCTCATTATTCTATTGCAAAAAAAAATTGTGTTTAGTTGTTAACTTTTAGCACTTGAAATCATCAGCAGTAAATTTACATAGCCCACATGGGCAGAACAGAGAAAAAACATGAATAGATGCCTTTAATAAGGGGAAGGGATATTAATTTCCCACGAAAAGTACTTGAATTGACCTTCAAAATGTAGTTTATAGAAACTAACAATTCTTTTTTTGTTGTTTTGTTTTGTTATTTTCTGTCCCTGGCAAAGCAAAAGATTAGACACACTTACACAAAGTTTCTGCTCTGTATGGGGGAGACGCTGCTGATGAAATTGTTAATTAAGAGCATATCAAAATATCTATGTCATTATGTATTGTAAATTGCCCATGGGCCAAATGTAAATTATTTATAAATTAATATAGAGAAAGCAAAAGCTAGATCAGCAAGTTGAAGGTCATATTTACCTGATAGACTGAAATGCTAATCAAGCCATAATGATTTAAAATGAATATAAATATGTATAAGCTTTTCTGAACAAAAAGGTACACATTATAATGTATCTTAATTAGCTTAATAAAACTTCCAAATTTTTATGAAATTGTTAAAGGTCAGACACAATTCTTCTTTGAGAGACAAAAATTTTTCTGGTAACACCTAAACAATGCAGCTTCAATAAAAAGAATTTCAGGTAGCTGTGAAAAATACCACAGGAAAATTAAGAAAAATAAGGATCATTGTCCTAAACCTCTAACTCCTATGGAAAAAAAAGTTTCATTTGTGTCATTTCTAAATACAATTATAATATTCAAAATTTCATGACATAGAACATGATAAATGACATTGGGGAAAACTCACAGATTATTCTTGCAGCAATAACAAATAGAACAAAGATGCTGCTCAGATTTGTGAATGCTAACTTGCACCTACTTGTCTATGTAATGATATAGATGGTCTGTCAATCTTAGTTACTTTGTTTCAGTTTCCATTCTAAATTAATTTTATCCTTATACGTAATGAAAAATGTCTGTGTGCAACAGGTGAATCTTAGGTTTTCTACCAATTTTAAGAACTTTATTATAAAGTATATCAGATCATTTCAAGCTATTAAATATTGACTGGATATATATCTATATTTATAAAAGCCTAAGCAACTGAATGACTAAATGACCAAATGATCAAATGACTGGTTGATCAGTTGCTATGACATACACTGACCGCCAGAGGGTAGACACTCAACTCAGGAGCTGCCCCCAGTGGTCAGTGCATTCCCACAGCCAACCTCCTGTGACCAGCCAACCTCCCATGGACCACCTCCCAGCCGGCCAACTTCCTGCTGTCCCTCCCCGAGGCCGGCCAACCTCCCACAATCTCTCCCCTGGATCAGCTAGGCTAAGGGACCCCTCCTGTGCATGAATTCATGTACTGGGCCTCTAGTACACACACACACACACACACACACACACACACACACACACACACACTGAGGCCTGGTTCATGGATTTGTGCACCAGTGGGGTTTCTCAGCCTGGCCTGAGGGATCGGGCCAAAATTGACTCTCCAGCACTCCCCGAGGGGTTCCAGATTGCAAAAGGGCACAGGCCAGGCCAAGGGACCCCACTGGTGCATAATTTGGGCTAGGGAGGGATGTGGGAGATTGGCCAGCCAGGGAAGGACCATGGGAGGGCTCTAGGACATGCCTTGCCCATCTCACTCAGTCCAGATCGGCTGGTCCCCAGCAGGAAGCCCACCTACCAGTCGGAGTATCTTCCCCCTGGTTGTCAGTGCATGTCATAGCGACTGGTCAACTGTCTGCCCCCTGTGGTCAGTGCACATCTTAGCAAGCAGTTGAGTAGCCTTAGCACATCATTAGCATATTACAATTTTTATTGGATGAACAGACAACCAGATACTTAGCTTATTAGGTTTTTATTATATAGAATATGCATCTATAATAATCTATAATAATAAAGGCATAATATATAATTGAGTGAATAATTGAACAGCAGAACTACTGTCCAAACAACCATGCTATGACACCAGTGGCACCAGGCCAGCCAAGGCAGATGCGATGAAATTGGTCAGGGGCCTGGCCACCGCCCCATGATCACCCTGCAGAGGGAAGCCCAGGCCACCAACTGGCAGCCTATGGAGGGTGGATGGGGTGGGGTGCAATTGATTGCATGGTCACCCTGCAGAGGGAGGACACAGGCCATTGACCAGTGGGCTGTGGTAGGTGGTGGGTGGGACTTCCTTCTGTGGAGGTGCAATTGATCACACGATCTCCTGCAGAGGGAGGCCCAGGCTACCCTGTGGCAGTGCTCTGGTGGATGAGCAGGGCCTCTCTCTTTGGGGTGATCTACACTTTGATCACAGGGCTCCCTAACTTGGAGAGGGCTGGGCTAAGGGATCTCCCCCAGTGCATGAATTTCATGCACTGGGCTTCTAGTGCACAAAATTTATGGACTGGTAGGGTTTCTAGCAGCTACTAGCTGCCATTCAGGGCCTCCGTCCCTTCCCCTGGTCAAACTCCTGGATAAACTCCCAGTCGAGGGAATAATTTGTATACTATGCTTTTATTATATATGTTATATATACTAGAGGCCCAGGGCACAAAATTTGTGCCTGGGTAGGGTCCCTAGCGGCTGCTGGCTGCTGGCCGGGGCCTCCATTCCCCTGGCTACCTGCCACCGCCAGCCGGGATCTGCCTTTGGGTCCACCCTGGCCTGGTGCCACCTGCTCACCTGCTCCCCCATCCCATTGCAATCCTGCTCTCATCGAGATTCACTGGGGCTGGCTGCACCTCCACTGCCGCCTACTGCCAGGGCCGCGTCACTAATGCCTGTGTGTTCCATGCCGCTCCCTGGTGGTCAGTGCACGTCTAACTCCTGGTCAGTCAAACTCCTGGTTGAGGGGACAATTCGCATATTAGCCTTTTATTATATACGGTATATGTGCTTTAGCCTTTACAACAAACAATATATAAGGAAGCTAGTTTTATGAAACTCACCTTACAGGGGCTTAGAGAGGTTGATGGTTTCACCAACATCCCATAACTAGTGACAAGTGTTGCTGAATGTGGCTCAGATCCCACAGCCTGTGTTTGTTTGTTTTTTAAATTGTTGACAGTATTATAGCTGTCCCCCATTGTCCCCCCACCTTTATCCATCTCAACCTAGTCCCTGACCCCTCTTCTTCTGGCCATCTCCACACTGTTGTCTGTGTCCATGGCCTATGCATATGTTATTTGGCGAATCCCTTCACCTTCTTTCATCCAGTGCTCTCCCCCGCCCCCCCTTCCCCTTGACTGCCATCCTGTAGTTTTCAACATCAGGAAGTACATGGTCTTCTTCAAGGCCAATCCATTGACTCAAGTGCCATGTTTCATTCTTATAACCAAATTCAACATGTCTCGTAAATGGCTCTGTTTGCAAAGAGAAGGAGGGAATAACCGGTCTCCTGCAGAAGCTTGCTTTCTACCGTTTTGCACTCTGACCACAATGTCTTTCTATTGCGCGATCAGCTCCAGTGTGGTGCCCACCAGAGAATGAGAGAAAGGATCCAAACTGTTGGAAGGTGAAACGCAAGGTAACAGTGTCAACGTAATCCTTCTCTACATAGTAGACGGTGTTCAAAGATTTCAACAGCCTGTTGATGACGTTATATCTCTAAGGGAACAAGCATTGGCTCCTGAGTATCTTTATGAATTTTAAGAAGCAGTCACGGTGTTAAAACAATGTGTTTATCCCTCTTTATTTTTATTGAAAAGAGTTTATTCAGTCATCAGGAAATGTGCTCAGCCTTATGATAGCCAAGGCATACGGAAATTTGTGAGCACTTTTGCGAAAAGGAAGGTTCTGTGGAGAAAAAGCAGAAGAGGAAGAAGAGATCATGGGATTTGAGGATATTACAAACTAAGCAAGTCTGGTGTCCAAGAAACACAGATAGAAAGGTGGCGTTGAGAGAAACCAGCCTTTCCAGAGAGACGCTCGGCCCAGGATCACCGGCAGGGTCAGAGGGGGAGAACGCATCACTTCTGAGGCCTCCAGTGGTATGAAAACGTCCTTTGGTCCCAGAGCGCTTACCCATGCATTCAAAATTCCTTCAAACAGACCAACTCTGATGAGAGACTTCACAGGCAAGTCAACAAGCCTTACGTTGACTGGTATGCCTTCAGTTGTACCATGCCAGTACCTATCCAAGCTTAGGCAAACCCAGAACCCACTGTCTGCTCCTTCCAAAATGATCATCAGACCCAAGTGAGTGTTTTATATAAAGGTAAAACGTGAGAGGTTAAATTATTAATGTTTTAACAAAGTGTATCAATGATTCCTTTTCAAAGTTTCATAACTATCTAAACAATTATTCTAAAATGTCGCTCCTCAACTTCATGGCTGTAAAAGAAAAAGAAAAAAAATCTAGTGTCTCAGTCCCAGACCACCAAATGCACCACTTTATATACATAGTTCATTTATCTTTTGCCTTTTGGTAAAACTTTCAGTAATATTTGCAGTTATCTTTAAAGTATCTGATGTCTCAATGAGTTCCATAGTTAATTTTTATTGAAACCCCAAAATGGTTTTAGGATGAAAAGATCCACTGTTATCTTTGGTGGTGATGGACACTGAGAATTTCAAATAAGACAGTGAAAATTGCTTTGAAAATTAACACACTATGCAAAGT
Organism: Antrozous pallidus; assembly: GCA_027563665.1. Lineage (NCBI taxonomy): Eukaryota > Metazoa > Chordata > Mammalia > Chiroptera > Vespertilionidae > Antrozous > Antrozous pallidus. The sequence goes on from CM050519.1 coordinate 87,283,149, forward strand.
TTAGGTATTCATTTGACTTGGTAATAATTAAAAGAATAACAACAAGCAAGTATTTGTATTTTGGACTTATCCCAAGAAATAGGCAGCTGTATTGGGTTGCAAGAAAAATGGGGAGTAAAGGAACACCCAACCTTACCCTTCAAATGAGGAAAATATATGAAACCAAGTTAAACTTTTTTTCCGAACCTGGTACATGTCATGCTCTCTCTCGTTTTGATGCGTTTCCACATGTGGTTTTCCCTGCTCTGACACCCTAATCCTTCGCTTGGTTAACTTCTTTAATCTCAGCCCAGGCATCACTTGGGAATGAGTATGAGTTGATGCAATTCTTATGGAACTTGAGGAGGAAACTGTGTTTCATGCCTGGTTTGTCATGCCTACAGCATAAAGACAGGCCATGTGGGAAACTCTCAAAAGAATAAATTAATGCAAATAAAGCACTAGCCTGAGGCAGAAGTGACGATGAAAACGTCAGCCTTGTCTTCTTGCCCAAATTTTCTTTCCCACCATCAAGTTTACAAGACATTTTGGGGAGGCCTGGTCACCTCTAGTATTTGGGATGGAGCTTGAGCCAATCTTATGGAGACACCAGGGGGCTGGGGAACCCCAGCTGATATCTGGAAGGCACGAGCACACCAGGAGACTGTGATCTGCTCTCAGGAGGTTATTTGGCAGAAATGTAAATGGCAGAGAGGAGAAGAAAGGATCACTTTCCTTTAGGATATTTTAAGTACAAACAGAGATATGCCATTAGGAGATTCCGAATCTGCTATCCATAGACCGCTCTGGGCCACAGATTCACCATGTGTTGCGGCTGAAAGGTCTTCAAGACTCCTAACACAGCCTCTTTTATGGATATTAGACAAGTTTATAGACACAAGAACAAATAGCACACCTGCAGAGAGCATCTTATAGCCCTAACGATGTTCCTGGAAAATTCAAATCTATAAAAACCCTTTCATGATGTATCAACAAAAAGAACCAATGATATTGCATTCACACGGTTATAGGGCTCACATGGTAAGACTGTGGCACATATAGGCCAGTAAAAGTATTTGGACCTGTATTGTCCTCATTAGCTTTTGTTTTAGAAAAGATGTACCCAGTGTGGAAAAAACAAAACAAAAAAGCAGTAAATAAGTGAATTTTGTGGTTGTGTTCTCTCCCTGATAGTGTCTAAAGATCACCTTTACCTTTCCAAATGATTTATTGGTCCACAAAAGCCTTTATTTTGGTTAATTTTAAGAAATGTAGCTTATTTAAACTATAACATTTATCCTAAAAGCTTAAATAAGAAAATGACGGAGAAGTCAAAATATCCTAATTATAGAAATGCACACTAAATAGTTCAGAAAAGCACATTTTGCAGAAGCTATTGAACTCTCTGGTGGCAGGTTCTGGCTGGAAATCGCTCCCTGCGTTTGATGGTAGTTAGAAAGGAGTTCAGGGAAAGGACTGGGATGAAAACTGAGTGAGCAGAGTGCTCAGGGCTATTCTGCCCTTAGTGACAATCTTCATTTGGCGAAATGGACAAGCGCTATTGATTTTTATGAAATTTGAGACAGTTGCCAGAACTTCAGAAATTGCAACATTAAAAGAAATGTTGGTTAACAGGTGGGGAGTGATTATGGTCTAGAATATATGACATTTGTTCCTTAAATCCCACAACTAGGATAGTGTTTGTAACAGGATAAAAAGAACACATGCTCTGCTTTAGTTAATAGCACCCAACTAGAGCCCTGAGAATCACCATTTGTAACCCAGCATTGACCTTTGCAAATAATTCTCACAATAATCATTCTGTGTATGGGCTCTGAAGGCACAAGAGCAGAATTTCAATGCTGGCTCCCCACCTCAGTAATTGAGTGACTCTGGACATCAATTAACCTCTCTGTGCCGCCCTCACTTCACCTATGGGGATAATTACAGTATCTACCTCATCTGCATGTACAGGGATAATAATAGTATTGCCTCACAGAGTTGAAACTTAAGATAATAAATGTAAAGCATTTAGAACAGTATAGACTTAGCAAGATCTTAATAATGTTACTATCAATATCTTTTAATATCCTAATTTAACAATAAGCCAGATAAAGCTCAGAAAGCCTGGCTACATGTTACTAATTATGACACCAGAAAGTGACAAGGCAGGGAATAAAATCCAGATCTACCTGAATATCAAGCACATCTCCCTCCTTTCCCCTCCTCTTTCCCCCCCACCCCCACCACACACACATCATGTAGGCCTACATGTAGGTCAAATAGAAGGAAAATAATCAGGTCATTGGTTTAGTTTGATGATGAGGGGCTAGGGGAGAAGAGGACTGATTAGGGTAGAATGGTGAGTTTGAGACCCTGCAGTAAAGTTTATTTGAGTTAGTGATATGGTCTAGGACAGTGGTCAACAAACTCATAAGTCAACAGAGCCAAATATCAACAGTACAAGGATAGAAAATTTTATTTATTTATTTAAAAATATATTTTGTTGATTTTTCACAGAGAGGAAGGGAGAGGGATAGAAAGTCAGAAACATCGATCAGCTGCCTCTTGCACACCCCCTACTGGGGAATGTGCCCGCAGCCAAGGTACATGCCCTTGACCGGTATCAAACCTGGGACCTTTCAGTCCACAGGCCAATGCTCTATCCACTGAGCCAAACCGGTTCAGCACAACGATTGAAATTTTTTTTGAGAGCCCAATTTTTTTAAACTTAAACTTTTTCTAACGCCACTTTTTCAAAGTAGACTCGCCCACGTGGTGGTATTTTGTGGAAGAGACAAGGGGCAAAAGAACCGCATGTGGCTTGCGAGCCGCAGTTTGCTGACCACAGGTCTAGTATATGACTGTGGCAATGACTTAAGAAAATGAAATAAAATTGGGTACATTTTGAAGCTATCCAAAAATTTATCTTTTTTGGGAGTATATAATAAAAAGATTTTAAATAAATTTATTAATATTCTGCATCTTAATTTTCTAATTTTAAAGTCTAAAGAACAGACAAAAATTATCTTGAGCCCCCTTTTACATTTAAGTCTTTGATTTGGTTGTACACAACTAGCATTAGATTGTCTGATCTAAACTTCCATCTTTCACATTTTAAACGAGCCCTTGCTATCTTATTCATGGGTAAATATTCCGTTCTTACTAAGCACATAAGGTATGACAACTGTTTTTTAAATATATTTTATTGATATTTTTTTTACAGAGAGGAAGGAAAAGGAATAGAGAGTTAGAAACATTGATGAGAGAGAAACATCTATCAGCTGCCTCCTCCACACTCCCTACTGGGGATGTGTCCGCAACCAAGGTACATGCTTTGACTGGAATCAAACCTGGGACCCTTCAGTCTGCAAGACAACACTCTATCCACTGAGCCAAACTGGTTAGGGCAGGTATGCCAACTATTATAAGAGTTAAAGAAGTAAATAAGGGTTAATCTTGCCATCAATAATCATGTTCCAGTAGGAAGAGTGGGGCATATGCACAAAACATTCAACCTAAGGTAGAAAGCAATTAATTATTTCTCTTTGAACATATAAGTAATATGCTTCTGAAATTTGAACTATGGAAGATGTGGGGTTTGAGCAGAATCTAGAATTGAATGAGCAGAAAGAGCGGAGGAAGAGGGATATTTTGAGCAAGTTTAGAGAAGGTAAAATTAGTGGAGAAAACAGGTTTGTTGAAGTGTAGGGGATGTACATGGAGAAGTAAATGGTAAGGTTTAAATTCTGAATAAGTATGAGCTAGATAATCAGGGGCTTTTGGTCTCATGGTGAGTCATTGACAGTAGCCTGGGGGCAGTAGGTAGTCATTGAAAATTTTAAACAGAAGCTGGCCAGATCAGAGCAGTATTTTAGAAGGATCTGACAGTAGATGGTTTGGCAAAAGAAAAGAAACCAAAGGAAGGTTAGCTGGTAAGGAACTGCCATAATTTATTTATTTATTTTTATTTTTTTATCTATTGAATTTATTGGGGTGACACTGGTTAATAAAGTTATACAGGTTTCAGGTATACAATTCTATAACACATCATCGGTATATTGTATTGTTTATTCACCATCCCAAGTCAAGTCTCTTTCTATCACCATTTATCCCTGTATACCCTCTTCTACTTACCTCCATTTCTTTTTTTCCCTCTGGTAATCACCATACTATTATTTGTGTCTTCAAATTTATTTATTTATTTATTTATTTGGTTTTGGTTTAATTCTTTTACCTTTTTCACCCAGCCCCCCAAGCTCCTTCCCCTCTGACAACTGTCAGTCTATTTTCTGTATCTATGAGTCTATTTTTATTTTGTTGGTTAGTTTATTTTGTTCATTATATTTCACATATGAGTGAAATCATATGGTACTTGTCTTTCTCTGACTGGCTGATAGCATAATGCTCTCCAGGTCAATCCAAGCAGTCACAAAGGGTAAGATTTTTAAAAAAATATATTTTTACTGATTTCAAGGAGGAAGGGAGAGGGAGCGAGAGATAGAAAGAAATACATCATTGATGAGAGAGAATCACCTGCCTCCTACATACCCCTTACTGGGAATCAAGCCTGAATTCAGTCATGTGCCCTTGACTGGAATCAAACCTGAGACCCTTCAGTCCACAGGCCAGCGTTCTACCCACTGAGCCAAAGTGGCTGGGGCAAGATTTCCTTATTTTTTTTTTACAATCAAATGGTATTCCATTGTGTAATTGTACCATATCTCACAGTATAAGCTTGGGCATAAAATACATTGGAATTTTTAATCCACACATCTACTGATGGACACTTGGACTGTTTCCAGATCTTGGCTATTATAAATAATGCTGCAGTGAACAGAGAGATGCATATGTTCTTTTGAATTAGTGTTTCTGATTTCTTCAGATATATAGGCAGTCCTCGGGTTACATTGGACTCCATGTAGGTCATTTAGTGGTTACGTCACCATCTCCCATTTATTTATTTTTAAAAAGTTGCATCATTTTGACATATGTACATATGTGCTTTATGTTTTTTATTATTTATTTACCACAAGTAAAGATCAGGAATTGCTATCTTTCTTTTAAAATTTTTTGACTGTTTGACTTTATTAGTGCTGTATGTGCTCCATGTGAGTGACATAGGTGCTTATGTAGGTGGGTTCTGACTTAACGTGAAAATCGAGTTAAGTCGCTGTAGGAATGGATCTCCGACGTAACCCGAGAACCTACTCTATTCTCAGAAGTGGAACCCCTGGGTCATAAGGCAGCCTCATTTTTTATTTTTGAGGTAATGCCACACTGCTTTCCACAGTGGCCGCAATAGTCTGCATTCCCATAAAAAGTGCTGAGTGTTTCTTTTTCTCTATATCCCAGCTTACACTTGTTGATTTACTGATAATAGTCATCCTAACAGGTGTGATGCCTCATTTTGGTTTTAGTTTGCATTTCTTTGATGATTAGTGATGGTGAGAATCTTTTCATATGTCTACTAGCAATTGGTATGTCCTCTTTGGAGAAGTCTCTATTCAGATCCTTTTCCCATTTTTTAAATTGTATTGTTTGTTTGTTTTTTGGTGTTGAGTTTTATAAGTTCTTTATAAATTTTGGATATTAACCTCTTAATAGATGGACCATTGATAAATATGTTCTCTCATTCAGTGGGTTGTCTTTCCATTTTGTTGATGTGAAAACACTTTTTAGTTTGGTGTTTTATCTGTTTTTTATTTTTTTTTATTTTTCCCCTTGCTTGAGGAGATATATCTGAAAAAAATATTGCTGTGACAAATCTTCAATAAAATATAAGCAAACCAGATCCAACATTACATTAAAAAGGGCAGACACCATACTCAAATGGGATTTATTCCGGGAATTGCTATAATTTTTAACCTACATTATTGATTAGATTAGTATGCATCTAGCTTGGCACAACTGGGTCAGCCCTTTGCTAGCCCGTGAATATGCCTATGAACAAATAAGTAATGGCTTAACATTGAGAACAAATGGGAAATGCTCCGCTAACTCATAATAAAATCCAATAACCTTTGTCTGACAAGGATTGAGGTAATCCTGACAAAAATATAATAGCATTACAGAAAGCAGATTAAAGAACAGGAGGGTTTTTGTTCACACAAACAAAAATACAATCTCATACATTAAAATGTCCATGTTATTTGCCGAATGGCCCTGTTTAATGTTTTATTTTCCTCATTTCCATATATGCAATCAAAATTCCAATGTATTTTACATCTAAGCTCATACTGTGAAATATGATCGTCTGGTCAAACAATATTGTAAATACACAGCCTGGAAAAATTTACACAAAATCTTGTAAAGAAAAAGTTTCCTCCACAACCTCTTTGTTGCATAATCAATTGGAGAGTCCTTATACAAAATTTCTCCCCTGCTTCAGTTCAGTTTTTTTGGGAGGGTATATGGAGTCCAAATAAAATAAAATTGAATGAGATGGCTCACTTAAGAATACATTTTCAACAATGGCTTCATAGGAGCCTGGTAAATAGAAAGGTCCCATCTCTTAAAAAGTTTATTTGATATTATTAACATGAGGAAACATTCTTTTCTGTTTATCATGAGAGATCTAGGCAAATGATAGCTTGCAAACTTAACAGTAGAGCTTGCCAAATTATCAGCTCTTATACAGTTGATTCCTATTGCAATTTTTTTCTCTGCCTATATGTCTTAGTAGTTTTCATTTTTTTAATGATCAGCTTTCTGGAAAACAAGGGAGATAATGTGTCCCATCTTCATCCTCAAGAGAGAACACTGTCTCTTATAAAAATGCCTCTCCCATCCCATCTTTACCGGCCCGTTTACCCTGAACTATAACCCTTAAGCAAAGAAAGGGACAATTACCTCTGTGATTATGATGAGTCGGTCTTGTGAGAGTCTAGGAAGAAAAGCTTCCTCATTGAACAGCTTGCCAGTTTTGCTTCTCTGTGTCTCATATTAAGACCTGGAATGACCCCAATAAACGTAGAGGAAGGCTAGGTCATATTACCTGATTCAATTAATTCTTGCAAAATTGGTTATTTAAAAAAGTTAGTATATGAGAGTCATAAAATATGATAGTTATGGACCTGTATATTCTATTCACCTATATAATTGATACATTTCGATGCGAGGACCAACCTATTTGGAAGATCCAAACTTTTTATTTAGTTGTAATGAATTTTTAGATCTCTCTTAAATCATTGAAAAATAAAGCCATGTTGTCTATAACAGTCATTGCAAAACACATTGTTTTAACTCCAGCTTTAACTTTACAAATATACTTGCTAAATGAATTAGTTCAGATATTAAATACAACTGCATTTGAAATTTCATTTATATGACAAAAAATAAAAATAAAAAACCTAAAAGAAGCAAACGGCCAGGTAATTCAAGTAAAAATCTGTAGAACCAATTTTTATGCATGCCTGGGAGAGGGGTACTCACACCATTTAAACTAAAATTCATAAGCACTGTAGTTTCAAGAATATGCTCAACAAATATGCATCTGCAGCTTTTGTTTCAAAGAATGGCGCTCTAACAGCAGCCCATACATTCAAGGTGGTCAGCCTACTCTTTGGCTGATTCTTATTCTCCGTAGTACTCATTACCTTCTCATAGTATATATATTTTACTCAGTTATGCTGCTTCATGTTTAGTGTCTATCTGAACAAAATGTCTGCTTTGGTCCACTGCTGAATTTGCAGAGCCCAGACCAGTGACCAGCACAGAGTAAGACTTTACAAATTGTTGGATGAATTACTGAAAGGATAGACAGAATGAGGGTTTAATTTTATATATATATATATATATATATATATATATATATATATATATATAGTATAAAGTCATAATGTATGTGGGTGGGAACGTGAATGTGTTTGTGAAAGCATTTGTGAGACTGTAGGCATTTTGAAGATCTGATATTTATACTTAATGTGTAAGACAGAAAAATTCATAAGATATAGTAGCACTTTACTTTGACAATTTAAAACTTATTTAATCATAGGGGAGATTTAAAAAATCCTAAAACATTGTCACCTAGCAATAGGATAAAGGAAAATGTGTGTGGGTATGTATACATATAAATGATGTATGTACATTTTACACATGCATATATGCCTGTACACACATCTCTCTATGATAATCTTAGGAAATATATTCTCAGGTTGTATTCAGAAAACACACACACACACACAAACACCACGGTGCTCTCTCCTTGTAGTAATTCTATAGTTTGCCAAGCCAATTTCATCTAAGTCGGTTACAATTAAGGGACAAAGAACAGCTACAAATGGACTGTATCAAGTAGTTCTTCAACTTAAAAGCCTGACTGGGAGGGAATTACATCAACCTGTTCTTAAGGTCTTGAGGGGCTCAAGAGTTCAGCTTGATTAAATTACATGGCTGAAAGAAACATTTTCAAATCATGCTTGCTCTGTGAGTTTCCATGAGAAATGCAGAGACAGAAAATAAATAACCAAACTCTTAACTTGGCATGGAACAATGTCACATGCCTGCTAGGTTAATAGATGTGGAGAATTCCTACCTATTGTGGCTGTTTATAAGAAATATTCTGGTTTCCTGTTCTACATTTTTGCCATAATGACTCCTACTTATTTGGCGGGACAGATGCTTCAAGTGTAATTTTAAGATCAACATGAAGGGAAGGCATTTTTACTCATGAAACAATCTACTATGTCTATGTCCATCATATTAATACATCAATAGGGTTTGCTGTAGAAAACCTGTACATTTCTTCTATTGTGGTATGATACTATCAAAGCTCAAAATTCATAATTTATCTAATATCATAAGTTATTTAAAGCCCAAACCACGTCTTCGAACTCTAGCTACATTATAATATAGCTTTGTTAATAATTTCCCATGATCTTTAGTTGTTCTATACCATGATCTTTAGAAAAATACTAAACTATTAGATAATTATCAGCTCTATCACATTCTTAGTTTACTAAGTTGGATAACCTGTCCAGGGACACTTTAAAAATAATTTCTCCATGGAGATGTGTTAACAAATGAAACTAAAAGATAATCTCTGGCAGGTTTAACACAAAACAGAACTACATTCCAGTGAAAACTCCACTTTTTGCGTGTTCAATTTTGAGTTGCCTCTATAGGCACAGAAAATAAGAAAGTCTATTTAATTCCATATGAAGAAGAGAGTCTAGTTCATTTGAGTTTTCAGTTAGAGATAATAATGGAATAGGATTATATTGAATTGGGCATATTTCAATTAGCTTGTATGTTTTTCTAAAGCTTTATGAGCAATTATTAGAAAAAATATCTTAAAAGTGGGTCAACAAATTTAGTGGTTTCTTTTGAGAGATGTTACAGATTTTTAAAAAATGAGTTTTGCTGCTTTACTGAATCTGTTTCTATTCCTTGAGGTAGCCCCCAAAAGGGCTGCCCAGATGTTCAGAGGAGAAATCAGTTTGCATACTTTCCTCACTCTTCCTCTTTTGACCAGGAGAGAATCTTTATTAGCCATGCTACACTAGTCATTTCCTTGGCTACCATTTCCTACACCCATCTCTAGCTCCTTACTAAATAAATACATAAAGAACAAAAAATTTCAAGTAACTCTTAACTCAAGCTATCCTTTATAAGTCTTAATTACATAGTGTTGAGTTGGGGATGTGTGAAAAAAATTAATATTCCACTTTCTTAGATATTTTGCCTGCCAGCACCATCAAAAGCATAGAACTTCGATGGTTAGATGCTCAGATTTTCCCCTGGACATTTTCTAGCCTTTACACAGACCTCTTCTTTTTCTCACCACCATCCTTTTCTCCCGTGAAATTCTAATTTGCTCCCTATGTGGCAGACATGCCATTGCATTTCTCTCTGTTCATGGAGTTCCAAATCTACCCTTGTGTGTCATACTTGTTGCTTCTTCTCTTAGTTATTATAACTCAAAATTACCCCAACTTCTCATTCTACCAGTAAGTAGTTTCATTTCTAAGTGTGGATTGACAAGAACATTCTAGTACTTGCCCCATCTCAACTTGAAATTCATTTAAATTCCCTCTTATTTCCATTTATCACACCCATCAAGATGCAGCCAAACATTTACCTTATCTAAAAACACTCTTTATTCATTCCCCTCAAATTACTTTATATCCCATTATCACTTCTCTGTCCTACTTAAATATTTGCTTATACTTGCAATATTTTAAAAAATAAATATTGCCTTTCCCTGTCCAGAGGTTAAATCAAGCAAAGAGACTTTATTCTCTCACTTAGAAATGTACATTTAGACTCATAAAGTATTAGACCCACAGTTCACCTTAGAGTTCACTCAGTTCAATGGCCTTATTGTACTGATGAGTTAATGGAATAATTTTACAGCCTCCCATGAACATACAGTACAGTATGGCCATACACAGGAACTACGCTGTCATAGTGCGTGTTGAATAAAGGAGTTCAGCTGCTCATTTCACTGCTCTCATTACTTTCATACGGTTGGCAGCACTTTTGTAAGGGACCCCTTCCATGTGAAACAGTGGTAGATGCTGAACAAATAGAAGGGAAGTGAAACTGTCACCGTGCATGGCAGGTAACATGGATGCGGGTGCCTCTACTAAACCTGTAAACATAGAGAAGGGGTCGGGGTCGGTGTGACATGTTAGTAATGAGGTGCTTACTAAAGAGGGAATTTCTAGTGGGCTGTTCAGGTTGCAAAGAGCCATCCTTTGCAAATGAGTCAAGACTGGTTTAATTGAAAGACTTAAGATTGTAGAAGTTGAATGATAGTCCTGAGCATCCAGGAAAATGGACTACTCACTCATTTTGTTGTATATTCTGTTAATAACTGGAAAGTGTAGGATCAATTCTTGAGAAAATGTGTCCTAAATTAAATTAAATGTGTTCTAATTAGTTCTATTCTTTCCGTGTAGCGAGATTCTTCCAGGTCAGTTCTGATTGTTGAATCTTTAACATGCATTCATGGTTGTTAGTAAAACCATCTTTATTTAAAGTTATGGGCCTAATGTTAGAAGCATTTAACTTAAATACCTAAATGAAAAATGCAATTAATTTATCTCTGACTTAAGAGCGAATATGCTTTAAGTCACACTCAGGATATGGGAATAAATTGCCCAAATCTATTTAATCAGTTTCTTTTCTGGGAAAGGTAAATGTTAAAATTAAAAAAAAAAAAGTGAAGAAATGCAGAATCAAAGTAGGGAGCTATTTCAAACAAAGGGCAATGTATACATATAGGTAATATGTCTAAGTTGGAGAATAAATGGCTGAGTAAATACAAATATCTAGAAAATGGGGTTGACATTTAGGATGAAAAGTAAATGCTATACACTACAGAAACAGCAAAATTAAAAAAAAAAGTATAATACACATTAATAAAAACTTCAGACACTATGTAAAGGCATTTAAGGAAACAAAAACTCTTATTTGCTACATTTCATTTGAACTCCCCAGAGGTAACATTTATTGTTAGGGTCTATTGTTTCCTTCTTAAAAATTTCCAAATGTACCACACACCTCCATATCTATATCCCTATCTCTCTGCCTATTGCCTACCTACCCACCTATCTACCTACTTATAACTATAAACACAAACCTATTCATTATTATGTTTCCCTATCTGTGGAATATGGAGTTTAAACAAAAATGAAATTGTTACTCCATTCTGCAACTTTCCCTTTTGTTTTTAAAAGTCAAGAATGTATCTTGACATCTTTTCAAATCAGCAATCATATTCTAACTGGTTTTTTCCCCATTTCAAGATATCCCATTATATGAGTGTATAAATTTTTAAAAAATTAATCATTTCCTTACTGATGGACATTTAGATTACTTTAAGGTTTATTGCAATGGATTTCCCTGAGCATATCTTCCTGTGAATGAGTCAGAACATTTCAAAATATCCTAAGAGGAGAAGGGAGCATACAGTTAGAAAAAGAAAATTAGTAAACATAGTTTTTACCAGGTATAATATTAAATTCAATCAAACACAGAACCACCTTGGATAGTAATACACACATCTGAAAACCCTCACTATGTTGAAATTATTTTTAAAGATAAGCATTTTAGTAAGAGAAACCAAGATGGTGGCATAAGGTATACTACTTCTCACAACCACACCAAAACTACAACTAAAAGACAAAATGTCTATCACCCAGAACCACGGGAAAGCTGGCTGAGTAGAAGTTCTATAACTAGAAGGAAAGAAAAAAGATTATTGAGACCAGGTAGGATGTGCACAAGCACAGAAAAGCAGAGGTATGGAGGCACGTGAATTGGGCTGGCAGCTGGTGACTGGGTGCGCTGTTTTTTCAATTCAGAGGGAGACACGAGCTCCTGACTGCTCTGAACTCCAGTTTCCAGCGAGACTCTGGGAACCTAGACTCCTATGGGGAGAAGCTGGACTGTCTACCATCGTGATGGATTTCTTGCAGAAGTGTGCAAGGGAATCATTGTTTACTGTGCTGGGGCACAGGACATGGGTACATGGAAACGCAGGGACATGTAAATGCGGAGACACAGAGACGGCTGACTGGAGGCCATAGCTGGTTGCCACATTCTAGTGATTCCCTGAGGCCCACTCTGCCCAATTTACAAACCCACCCAAACTGTGTGCAACAGCTTTTGCATATGAATGGCCTTCCCTATCACAGCTTAACCTAATAAATTGCAGCTCCGGTCAGATAGCTCCAAAACTTCCAAACCCCAAGCAAAGAGGAGAAATCTGCAGATCTTGCTATAGCTCCTGCTGGGTGGCCTCAGACAGTAGCTGACCTGCACCTTCTTGGCGATCCAGGAGCCAGTGTACCTACTGGTCAGTGTGAGACGACACCAGATTTCAACTCCTCACATCCATAAGTGACACACTCAAGAGGCAGACTCAGTGAGCACCAAAGCCCCACTGAAACAATTCCTGCCCCATAAGGGTGTCTCTAGCACAGCAGTTCTCCCATTATAGACACAATGGGTCCTCATATCCATTTGGCCTGGAGGTCAATTCCTCCAAGTGATATCAACAGCAATCAAGGCTTAACTACAACAAGACTGTGCACTCAGCCCACAATGGGGTGCACCAAGAGAGTCCACCTCTGGTGATTGGGGAGGCTGAGCCACTGGGCCCTATAGGTCACCTACCACACAAAACCACTCCATCAACACAGGGAAGCAGCCAAAATGTGGAGACAAAGAAACATGTCACAAATGAAAGAAATGGAGGAAAGCAAACTACTGGACATAGAGTTCAAAACCACAGTTATAAGGTTACTCAAGAATCTTCTAGAAACCTCTGAGGAACAAATGAGACTTTTAAGGATCTTAATGAGAATGAAAAAAAAAAAAAAAAAAAAAAGGAAAAGGACCAGTCAAAACTTAAGCATACACTGTCTAAAATAAAGAATACAGAAATTCAACAGTGGACCAAAGGACCCCAAAAATCAAACCAAAGATTTGAAATATGAGGAAAAAAAAAACACCCAAACAAACAAACAAACAAACAAAAAGAATCCAAAAATATGAAGATAGTATAAGGAGCTTCTAAGACAATTTTAAGCATACCAACATCTGAATTATGGGGGTACCAGAAGAAGAGAGCAAAATATTGAAAATGTATTAGAAGAAATAATGACAGAAAACTTTGCCTACCTGGTGAAAGAAATAGATTTACAAGTACAGGAAGTGCAGAGAACCCCAAACAAGAGGAATCCAAAGAGGACCACACCAAGACACATCATAATTAAAATGCCAAGGGCAAAAGACAAAGAGATAATCTTGAAATCAGCAAGAAAAAAACAGTTACCTACCAGGTAGTACCCATACAACTGTCAGCTGATTTCTCAACAGAAACTATGCAGGCCAGACAGGAGTGGCAAGAAATATTCAAAGTGATGAACAGCAAGAACCTACAACCAAGATTATTCTACCCAGCAAAGCTATCATTTAGAATTGAAGGTCAGATAAAGAGCTTCACAGATAAGAACAAGCTGAAGGAGTTCATCACCACCAAACTAGGATTACATGAAATGCTGAAGGGTATTCTTTAAGAAGAGGAAGAAGAAGAAAAAGGTAAAGATAAAAATTATGAATAATAAAGTGACAACAAATACATACCTACCAACAAGTGAATATAAAAATCAATTGAATAAATTGAATAAAAAAACTGATGAACAGAATTTATATTATATTATAATTATATTTATAATGAGTGGACTTACAATTCTCAGGTGGAAGGGAGTGTGAGGGTGTGAGAAGAGATTGGACAAAAATTGTATACCTATGAATGAAGATAGTGGCGGGGGGAAAGGTTATGGAGGGATCAGGTGAAGGGGATCTATGGGGGGAAAAAGAGGGACAACTGTAATAATCTGAACAATAAAGATTTATTTAAAAATGAAACAAGAACATTAGTAAAAATTTCTATGTTTGAAATCTACTTAACACTGATTACATAATTCAAATAATCGTTATGTATATTACTAATTATTATATTTAATTTTGATTGAGAGGCATTAATATAGAAGTAGCATTTGTGTCTTGGCAACATTTTTTTCTTTTCTTGAAATCAGATTCACCAGTGAGTCTGTCCAGAAACTGAGCTTTGTACTGAATCATTCCCTACTTAATTGTTTGCCAGACCTTCCCAAACTACCAGTGAATCTCTTCCTCAAGCTTTATACTGCCTGCAAACTTTAGGACAGGAAACTGATTCTAGTTTGGAAAAGCTAATATATGATACCTTCAAAATCTATTTTGAGTCCACTCCAAATCTCTAAGCAAGGATGAAGCTAATAATCTCTTATTTAAAAAAATGACATAAAGATGACAGTTAAATTGTTGTTGAGTTTGTGAAAATTTTTCTATTAAAATGTTTAATAATAAATTGCAACTATTTTAGTTATGTGCAAAATGATGAGGGTCAAAATGAAGAAAGAGCTAAAATCTATTATCTTTTTTGTTTGTTTGTTTTAGAATTTTAAGAAAATCTCAAATGTTTTAGTCTTGAGAGTGCCAGGCACAGGGTACTGAGGTAAGGGTCCCTCTGTGGTTACAGGGGATATAACTACACCTGTTTGCCCTGCCCAAATAAGAAGGGGTTTGAGCAGGAGAGAGAACTAAGAAAATGTGAAAGAGATAACTCAAACAAGAAGTCAGTCACACAAGGCCATGAAAGAGCTTTACAAGCCCTAAAAAGAGAATTAAGGATTGGGAAGAACTTCATCACTGAAGTTGGTGAATGGGTCTAGATCACTGCTTCCTTACTCTGCCATTTGCAAAGGCAGGTGGATTTATCAAGGTGCAGCTGCCAAGTCAGTAGTTCTGAATTTCTAACCAACACCTAAGCAGTGCTACCTTAAGACATACTTCTGTGAACGTATTAAATATTTAGTAAATTCTGTTAATATTGGAATGTTAATATCCATTGCTGACAAGACAGTTTTGGCAACCTTAGTGTTAGAAAATGAATTATGGATGGGCATTCAGTTCTCAGAAAGCTATTTTGGTCTAGAGTGAAATATTCCACTTCATTAGACTCTGGAAGATGCATGGGAAGTGAATTGAAGGAAACCAAGGGAAAAGGGAGTAAGGGAATGGAGAGACAGGAAGAAAGTGACCCCACAATTTCACCTACAATCCACTGATTAAGCATAACGGAAATGCTAGTAGCCCTTCATGGGTAAGGATTAGTAACTTGTTAGTAAACAGATATCCACTACATCTCGATTCACAAATAAATGAAACTAAATGAAACACAATTTATCTGTTTATTCTTCTCAAAAATAAGGCTACATTACTGATTTAATGAAATCTTTCACTATTATAGCAATTTTTAACCTCATTTTGGTAGGGCCATATCTTTTTAAGCATAGATGTCTCAAACAAGGAGGATCACAGAAGTCATATCAGATAGAGGTATATTTTCTTCATATTCATGTCTCCTAATGCTCTAGCTAAATGTGTCATGCAAGCAGTGTCTAAATATTCATTAATTTAGTCCTGAATTTAAATGGTCAATTTATTCTAAATCTTTAAACCATTTGTTTAAATAAATGCAACCTAAATGCTATAGTCATATTAAAGCAAATTATAAATAGGAGAATAAGAATCATTAGAAATTATAGGGAATCACTTAAGTTTTGAAGACAGGGGAAAAATCAAACTTTAAAATATGTAATATAAATATATTCCCTGAATATTCGCAGTTTTAAATGTGAGTAGGAAAAACATAGGAAAATGGAATAGCATATTTAATTATAGGATTAAGAGCCATATGATTTTATTTTGCTTTTTCATTATTCAATACCATGATTTTCAAGATGCATATCTAAGGCCTGGTATTTTTTAACTATTGAAAAAGCATATATTTTTAACTTAAATAATACTCAGGGAGTTCCACAAATGATTGCATTTGTTAAAGAGAGTATATAAGTTAAGAAATGTATTAATTTCAACTGTCCTTTCACAAAACTTTCCCATTTTATATTTATTTTTTATTCAGGTACATTTTACAATTAACTTTCATGTTTTGACCAAAGAATGGTGTGTCCTTCAGCCTAACCCTTGCTATTTTTACACATGATTATACTCAGTGCTTTCGATGTGTAATCACATTTTTAAAAATTAGATTTAATGCCTTAAACTTAGGTCAAAGTGTTGAGAGAGAAGCACCAGGTAATTTTACTTTAAAGCAGTGCAGCTTTTCTTACTTTCTGCCCTATCTCTAAATCAGGTTATTGTTCTCAGACTCTTCTGGTAACATAATTAAAATGGCTTACAACATTTCTAACCACGTTTAGCTCCTGTGAGAAGTTAGAATATTGGAGCTGGGAAGTGCACCAAAAGCAATTTAATTTCCCCCATTTTCTAACTGGATAGGAAGTAGTCAGTCAACAACATTTATTGGCTCTCCCTGGTGCTGTGAGCGGTGCAGTAGATTATATGCAAAAGTGTTGAAACGCCCTGGGAAGTGTATCCAGTCTAGCAAAGATGTGCTTCTCCAGTGTATCCATGCCCCTACAAGGAAGAGTCCTTTTGATGTCAGTAAAATTTCAGATAAGATGATAGGTGGTAAAGTATCCAGAATTCACATATAATATCAAAATTTAAATAGGCAATTTTAAGCACTCAATAATGAAGAGGTTGAATAGTTTATATATATATATAAACTATATATATAAAGAATAAATTTAAAATTTGCTCTCTATCTGAAAAGAAGACAAGGAAGAAATAAAGACATAAATACTATGTCAATTCATGCAGATTTTTGCAAGTTTTTTTTTCTGTCTATCTACTATCTATCTACTGTCTATCATTAAGTTTTGATTCAAAACGTAACCTTTGTGGCTTATCTCAATATGATAACCTATAATAATCTATAATAATAAAAGCAAAATATGCTAATTAGACTGGACATTCTTCTGGATGTCCTTCTGTCTTTCTGAATGAAGCTGGGGGTGTGATCCGGGGTGCCGGAGGGAAGCCAATGCCAGCAGTGGGGGGTGCGGGGGAGGAAGGCCTACTCTTGCACAAATTTAGTGCATTAGGCCTCTAGTAATATAATAATCAAATTCTAATCTGCAGTGCCAGAGAAGGGACAGAACAAGACTGTATGGCTGTGTTATCACCACACTCAAATGTTGGTATTTGTTTGAGTCATCGTGTTGGCTTAACAAAAAAAGAGAATGTTTATTTTTGTGCGTGCAATATTCACAATTTCCATAGTTATATTGATTCCATTTATTTCACTCAATTAAAAACCAATACATAATAAATAAAATAAAAAATACAATAAGTCTTGCTTAAAAAAAACACACACATTTAAAAAGTTGTACTATACCAATCCATACCAGAAATGCACAAATAAATAACACTCTATAACTATGTGACATATCCTTTATCATGGGTATACTGGCCTCTCTGACTCCATAAATCAAATCACTGCAACATTAGAGAACAGATGTCATAATCCATTATCTTCCATCTTCCAAGTCTGGGGCCACTGGTAAATTTGTCACCACATTAACATTCCAAATGGCATCATTAGTAGGTGATTAAAGCAACAACAACAACAAGTGGAGTTCATGGTAGTGTCAACTCTGCTGCGATCTTCTACATTTTCAGACTGACAGATGCAAGGAAGCATCACCAAAATTCCCTTCTTAAGAAGAAGATGCATCAGAATAGGAATGATGTCTAGACAAAAAGTCAGAAACACCAAGTTCTTTCTCTGAGGTGATGAGTAATCATCATCGGCAATATTTATTGCTAATACTACTGGGGGGAAAAACATTCGGACAAAAAATACAGATAATTTTAAGCTCTCTTGTGTTTCCTTTGTAGATTTGTCTATTTGCTTTAAGTGTAATATACAAAGACAGAATATTTGAAGAATCAATCTTCACATTGTCTTTATTTACTTCTTTTTGAATTTGCACTCTGGTATCTGTGAAAGAAATAATCTGTAAAAATGTCTTTCTTAATTTAATATCCAACTTGGAAAATTCTACTTTGGGGGTTATGGTATGCTATTCATCTTACTTCTCTTTCTCTGTCTCTGTTCTTATTTTCCCTTTCAATGAATATTTAGTGAAAGGAAATTTCTTTTCCCTATTTGGAGATGAGCAAGAATTAAAGTGAAAAGTTAAAATGAATTTCTGCTTTACTTACCTGCTTTGTGAAGGAATGAGAGAAGACCCCAAAGTAGATTTCTTTCTTTCTTTTTGGTTAGTAAGATAAACAAAGCCATTTTGATTTACTATTTTTCTTCAAAGGACAGGTAACATTCCCTGCAGCGTTAACTTTGGTTCATAATCCCCTTTTGGCAAGACAAAGAGAATTACAATTGGAAAGGTTTTCACAGTCAGATGCTCCACTAGAATGAAATGCTACAGAGCGCTTCACTTCAGCCAAACCAGCAGAATCCTTCCGGTGCCAATTTTTCTTTTATATTTTGAAGTTGGCCTCTCAGCACAGATTTGATTCACACCATTTAAGAAGAAATCTGGCACCTGCAAAGCAGAAAATTGAGGCTGTGTTGTCATAGTATTAGTATTTCCATTTTTATGCCTGAAGACTTACCTAGATTTCGAAAGACAACTATAATTCCTACTTCTACGGTAAAAGTAAAGACTAATTTCATTATAAGTCTACTCATGTGTGTTTTTTTTATTTACTAAGGAAAAAAGTACCAAGTTTATGCATAGCATAGTAAATATTTTTGTGATTTAATTCCATGAAAAATATGAATTTATGCTAAGGGGGAGACCCAATAGCAGCTATTTTCATCCTGTGTGCCATGAAAGTTTTTAAAACATGTAATACCTTCTGACTAGTCAAGAAAACTGAGCTTTCCTTTAGACTGTAAATAAAAAAAAATGACAATAGCCAACACAACAAAGCCATATCCAGTGTGAATCAAAATTATACCTATTTTTGTCAGATCTGCAAAATCTGCATTTTTGCTGCAGAATTTTAGTAATTAGTTTATGTGTGCTATGAGGTGAAAACGGCTGAAACTCACTGCCCCACAGGAACGATTGATTTTGAGAGATATGGTTTAAATGAGAGTTTGAACTGAACATCAATATGCCATTTTGTTCTCACTTTATCATAATAGTTCCATCATTATTTGCTTAAAAATCAACGAAACAATCGATCAATTTGTCTGGCAGACATGTGGTATCTCCTAAATGATGCCTGATAATTCTGCCCATGCTCCTCGCTCACACATGCTGCTCTGCTCATCCGGAAGTGGAAATTTTGCTCCTGCCCTTGAATCCTGTAACTTCCTTAACCAATGAGATGAAGAGGAAATGATGTTCTGGGACTTAAGAACCAAACTCAGGCCTCAGAGAATGAGGGCTCACACTTCCTCCATCTCAGAGCCTGGAGCTGCTATGTGTGAAGTCCAGACCACTGTGTGTGTGTGTGTGTGTGTGTGTGTGTGTGTGTGTGTGTGTGTGTTTGTGTGTGTGAGTGTGAGAGAGGGGATGTAACATGATGTCCTTGAAGAGACCCTGGAACATGAAAAGATATTAGATACAAACTAAAGAAATCTCAAAAATTGCAAAACAAAACACCTACAAACTGTAGTTAATAATTATTAACTACAATATTGGACAATATTAACTACAAAGTGGACAAGATCAATATTGGCCCATTTGTTATAGCAAATATATTGCACTACAAATACATTAGTAAAAGGGGAAACTATGGAATCTATATGCTAGCTTCTCAAGTTTTGTATAAATATAAAACTGTGTTAAAAAAACAGCTGTGTTATTTTAAAAAATGGGGGACGGGGAGCCACTGGGAGGAGCATTAGGGAACCAGACATGGAGCCACAGATGCCCCCAGTGGCATCTGTCAGAAAAAGCCCATGGGAGGCAGCAGACAAAGCCTATCCAAGCCCCAGCCAACCACAGAACTAATGAAACAGCTCGTTTAGCCTCTGCACTGTGGAGCTGTTTGTTACACTGCAATAGCTAAATAACACATGACTATAGTTTGGTCACACCAATGACATACACCTATTTTATTATATTTAACTTTAAAAAATGAATCACTAAGAATTTTATTACAATGACAGGACTAGAGTTGTCTGGAGATCTGGCTTTTTGGGAAAGGTGGTAGTTTAGTTTGAAATATGAACATATGGGTTCATATGGGGTCAGAAATTGATTTCTTGTGTTACCTCCGATTAGCAGTGTGTGCTGGAAGTTACTTCTCTTCATTAACTAGTTTTTATCTTCTATCAAATGGTGACCATGCTTATGTCATAACTTAAAGTGATGATTGAAAGAGGTAATAGATTTAGCTTCTTACAATTCCAGGCACAGTGAACTTGTGCATTAAACTAGAGACCTAGTGCACAAAATTCATGCAACGGGCTCAGCTCTCACAGCCTTCTCAGTCCTGGCTGCCTGGGCCCTTATGGCCCCAGCTTCTGCTCTTCAGCCTAATTAGCATATTAGCTCTTTATTATATAGGATGGTACCCATTAGCAGTTGCCCTCAGCAGGCCACACTGCAAAGTTGTGTCCTTCACCCTGTCCCTGAGGCTGTACCAGAGGCCCCTCGTCCACTGGTCAGTTTCAGATCCAATCTATTCTGTTCAAACCATCTCTGAGCAAATAGCAAATTCTCAGTCATTGAGTGACTGGAGGCCTGGTACATAAAATTCATGCACGGGGGGAGGGGGGATGTCCCTCAACCCAGCCTGCACCCTCTCCAATCTAGGACTTCTGGCTCCCACCTACTTGCCTTCCTGCCTTCCTGATTTCCCCTAACCCCTTCTGCCTACCAGCCTGATGACCCCCTAACCACTCCCCTGCCAGCCTGATTGATATCTAACTGCTCCCCTGCCAACCTGTTTGCCCCAAACTTCCCTCCTCTGCTGGCCTAGTCACCCCTATCTGCCCTCCCTTACAGGCTTGATTGCCTCCAACTGCCCTCCCCTGCTGGGAATTTGTTATAGCAGCAATAAACACTTATACAAAGTCAATTATTATATCTTGTCTATCTTATTTTCTTTTAAGAATAGTGTATTGATTTTTAGAGTGAGAGGAAGGGTGGGGAGAGAAAACATTAAAGTGAGAGTGTAACATCAATCAACTGTTCCCTGAATTTCCCCCCACCCCCACTGGAGCTCACAGCCAGGCATGTGCCCCATCCAGAAGTCAAACCAGCAACCTTTCCGTGCAAGGGACAGCACTCAACCAACTTACACAAACCTAGATGGCATAGCCTATACGCTCCTAGACCATCTGATATAGCACCATCTGTAGACGGTCAGTCATTGACTGTAATGTTGTTAGGTGGCTCATGACCTAATAGATCAGGCTTAGGGAAAGACGGTCCTGTATGTCATCTCTTCCTCAGGATAAAACCTCGAGCCTCTGTGGACTACAGAGGAGGAAAAGCTAAGCCATGGGAGAGAAGGAGAAGAAAAGTTATTTCTATATATGTATGTTATGTTTTCAATAAGAGTAAGCATGCTAAGACAGTGATTAGAATGTTGAATAAAAGCCTGGGAGTGGAAATCTCTTAGATATCCATAGCAGAGTGAATAAGACGACCAAAGAAGAAAGTTTAAGAGAAAATGAAGCTCAAGGACCAGGAGAACCTTACAATATATCCAGTAGAAGAGAGGAGAAGAGTCCCCACTAAGGGAGATAGGAACATACCTTTAAAGATAAAGGCAAAAATACATAGTTTGCAATCTCATAGAAGTTAGGGGAAGGAATTTCATTAAAGAGATAAAAACAAAACCATATCAAATATTTTAGCAAGGTCAAAGGTACTGAAAAGACAATGGCCTTTTCTCAGTTTGCAGTCAGAAAGCCATTATTGAATTTTAGATGAGAAGTATTTGTAGCGGTCTGGGAAATCCAGTACATTGCAGAAGGTACACACTGTGTTGAAAATTGAAGCTAATAATTACTCTAGAAGCTTAGCAGTAAATAAAAGGAATAAAAAAAGTTTGGTAGCAGAATTTATCCTAAGAAAGATATTTTTGAGCATAGTTGAAAATAGTGATGATGATGCTAACAGAGGAATAACTGAAAGGATAGGAGAGAAAGGACACAATTTTTGTGAATGCGTAGAGTAATGATTTTCAAGCTTTTTCATTTCATGGCAAATGTGAACTAATTACTAAAATTCTGCGGCACACCAAAAATATATGCATTTTTTGCCAATCTGAAAAAATATAGGTATCATTTTGATTCACTCACACCAGATAGCTATTGTGTTGGCTGTTGTCATTTGCCAAGCTAAGGAAAAAGAGGCCAGGGCCCCTGATTAAACAGTCAGGTATTGCATGTTTTAAAAATTCTTGGAGCACACCGGTGAGCCACAGCACACGGGTTGAAAATTGCTGTCTTAGATAATGCTGGAGGAGAGGAACTGTAACAGAGGGATAGAAATGACTTGGGTCAGTTACAGACCACACAGATTTCTATGGCATAGAGAAAGGTAATCCTGCATTCCTTTATTGCTTCAGCAAATACTTATTAGACACCTACTACAAGAACTGAACACTAGACACTGAACAGTAGGACACATTAAAAACCCCTTCAGAGAGCTCACATTCTAGTTTTTATGTGAGCTTAGATCTAATGTGTAGAGTAATCAAACAGCAGTTAGCGTTTGACATTGAACAGTACTGCTTAGGCACTGAAGAAAGTTGAAAATGGTGTCACCTAGGGTTCAACAGTTGGTTTCAGGAGACGGTTAAAAGATCTTGAGTGATAATCTAGAGTTCTAGCCAGAGCAGGGTTACTCAGCCTCGGCAATATTTCCATTTGGGCTGGATAATTCTTTGTATGAGGGGTTGTCCTGAGCATTGTAGGATGTTTAGCTGACCTCTGACCTCTACCAATAGATGACAATAGCACTGGCCTCCCTCCCCAAATATGTCTCCAGACATTGTCAGGTGTTCTCTGGAGAGCAAAATCACCCTGAGTGAGAAGCCCTGAGCTAGAGAAGTATAGACAGGTCCTGCAGAGTTTCAGCTGCAGGGAGGAGAAGCAGCAGCTGGCTGGAATTACATGGGAACAGAGAGGAATGGTAGAAGAAGCCATAATGGTGAACAGCAGATTCTGTATGAGTGAGGGGCTAGGAACATTGAAATTATAGAGGCACAGTAAGTTATTTTACACAATGGAAAGTACTCTACAAAATAACACTTTTATGAAATCTGAGAATTGAGAAAAAAAACAAGTCAAAAGTAAAGCAAAGAGCATTAACTATTTCACATGAATGCTCTTGGGCATAGGTGACACTTCAAAACAAGCCTCCACGTTTTTAGGTTTGTTTCTAAAAACTTTCTAATGCTTTCAATGCTCTCTGCATAATCATGATGGAAGACAGATTTTGGAGGAAATCAGACTAGGGAGTTTGGATAGTGGCCTAAAATTATGTGCTTCTTTTGTATCCTACAAATTTAGAAAGCGTCAGGACATTTCTGGTTATTTTAATATGTTTAAATGTGTGTTAAGTGCAGCTATTTTGGAGCCTGAAATCCTGTATCCTTACCACTTTTGTAGTCTACATGGACTAAAAATATACTGCTTTTCAGTAAATATACTGCTTTCCAGAAAGGCTTCAATGCCTAGATCCTTTCTGACCTTTATAGTCAATGTGTAAACTCCAGATAGTATAGGTTCCTGATGGAAATGCTGCCAAGCTCCTAGGTCTGCTTTCTGGCCTTGACTTGGAGCCCTGCATAATGCCACTGCTAAGGCTCTTCAGTATGATGTTCAAAATGAAAGAATCCAAGAAGATAGGGTTAGATAAATTCCTACCATCAAAAACACAAATGTTTAGGTATTTAAAAGTAGTTTAATACAGTACCTTCTTGGTCCTAATTCTAGGTTTGTGTCAGATTGTTTCTATTTTAAATTAGGGTCCCAGTGCACGAAATTTGTGCACTGGGGGTGGGTGGTCCCTCAGTCCAATCTGCCTCCTCTCACATACTGGGAGCCCTCAGGGGATATCCTACTGATGGCTCACCTTCTGCATTGGGCAGGGGACCTTGGCCAGGAGACCCCCCAGTGCCCTGCAATCAGCCAATCTCAGGCTCTGCCCCAGTCCCGGCCTGTCCAAGGCTGAAAGCCTCTGGCCAAGCCCATACGGTCAATTGATTGCTGGCTCAGCCCTGCACAATGACCAGGGTACCAGGATGTTCCAGGGACACAGGCGCCCAGCACCTGTGTATGCTAATTAACTGCCAGCTTTGTTGGGTTAATTTGCATACTCACTCTGATTGGCTATGGGCATAGTGGAGATATGCTCAATTTACATGTTTGTCTATTATTAGGCATGATAAGTCTCCTTCTCCAAGTGGGTGTATAAAAACAATTAGAAAAATTCTTTATAAAAATGTGTATGACACACAATATGAAATACAGATGATGTATTATAGAATCGTACACTTGAAACATACAATTTTACTAATCAATTTAACCCCAGTAGACTTAATAAAGTTTAAAAATGTGTGTGAAATACTGCAACTACTTCTTTGGGCAAAACCTGTGTTCACACACCTACATATTCCCATTCCCAGTGGTCTACTAAATCCAGATTGGCTTATTGCTTTCCTGATATGTTCTTATTTGAATTTTCCAAGGGTATAGAAGAAGCTTCATTTTGGCTTATATTTAGCAATAGAGTTAATATTATTTATGTGTAATTGCCTTGAACAGACTTTCATATGTTAACAAAACCATCAGAATGACAAGACCAAGAACTGATGAATGTATTAGAATAACATTTTGTTGCTCTATTTTATAGACGTTTATTTTTTTAATATAGTGAAACTGGTTATAAGAACATATTGAAATTTAACAAATAAATTCAATACATTCTCAGTTTCACACCATTTCCATTAATATGAAAATTTATTTGCTACTTGAACTTCAGAGCTGGCACCAAACTACAGTGGTTACCAATTTTTAATCTTTTGTAGTTTGCATGCATGGCAGAAATGAGCTTTAGAAGATAATATATCAAAATAAAATGCCTTGTAATATAATTTCCCAAACCACTTAAGATCTTTCTTTATAAAATATAAAAGACATAATTTCTATATACCCATAAATGATACTATAATCATTTTTCTAGTTTGTCTTTTTGCCTATAAAGTTTTAAAGTAATTCACTTATTTTTCTATAAAATGACAGCAAAATCTTTATTGCTAGATGATTTTACTGAAAAGATGCATGTTAAAATAAAGCAGAAGCAGTGAAACAATTGTCTTAGTTAAATTCATATTCCTGCCTTTCAAAAATTGTCACAGGAAAGAAGAAAGACACTGAATATTCTTGGTGTGATATTTTCACCATTCAAAAGACACATCTTTCATGTACTAAATCTTCTCTTATCAAATAAAATTTGCTGTAGCCTCAATGCAGAGGTTTCTTTTCAATTATTTTTGAAGCCTTTATGTTATGATTTTGGCATTCTACACACAAAGCTTTTTTATAGACTCTATTCTTTTTGAAAAGCTGCTGTATTATTCTGAACATTGCATATATTGCCCATTATTTGTTTGCAGACCTTCTGGGCTTTTTCCCCAGTACCATACAAGTTGGATCCCAAGAGACTTTTCTATCGAGTACCTCTTTCATTACTGCCTCTTCTGTGCACCTCTAAAAACATGTTAATATTGGACAGCACCAAATGAGCAAGTCTACACCATGATTATAATGCATGAGTACATTTTTGAGAAAAAAATTCACTGCGATTTTTAAGCCAATTGTAGGCAAGCCAGGGTTGGGGATGCAGGGAGGTAAGGAGAGAATGTTTATCATGACTGATGTGCATGGAAATTCTGTAATTGTTTTTATATGTTGCACTTTGTTTGAGTGCACAGGCCTGCAGTTGCCAGTCTTAGTTGAAAACAATCTGTTCTGTTTTATGCTGCTGTTTCTATTGGTGAGTTCTAGGACCACTGTGTGTGTGTGTGTGTGTGTGTGTGTGTGTGTGTGTGTGTGTGTGTGTTATCAAGAGGAAAAGTGAGCTCATAAATAAGGCACCAGAGTTTTCTGCTATTTTATGCAATCTATTAATTGTCACTTTATCCCAGTTATTGCCATCTTTCTCTACAGAAAACATATGCTATTTTTTTTACCACCAAAACTTCCAACATTTTAAGATGCTGCTATTTATATTAGTAATTTGCAACTTATGTCTTTAACATGGTTTATCTCTAACACCTAAATCCCAACACAATGACTCAGTTACAGCCATCATTGTCATTATCATTAACAAGCCAAAGCCTGGTTACATATTGCATTGCAGCCCTGGCTGGTTTGGCTCAGAGGCTAGAGTGTCAGACTATGGACTGAAAGGTCCCAGGTTCGATTCCGGTCAGGGGCACATGCCCATGTTGCGAGCTCTCAGGGGTGTGCAGGAGGCAGATGATCAATGATTCTCATCATTGATGTTTCTATCTCTCTTTTCCTCTCTATTCCTCTCTGAAATCAATAAAAAAAATTTTTTTTAAATACTGCATTTCATGTTACAAACTCTTTATATATTACATTGGCTTCTAAAAAATTGATAATCATATAATTTATCAACAATTCTGACCCAACTCCTGCTCATCAAATTGGAAGCTGTTGATTGAAAATTTTTGATTGAAAACTTTTGATTGAAAACTGTTATTTACCACCTGTGTCCTTGTCCCTATTATCCCCTTAATGGATTTATTCTGTTTTTCTCCCCATATTCTCTCTTAATAGATTCCATATTCTTCATAGTATTTTAGGCATTCATATGTCATCCCCACTTATACTCCACTATTATTCAATGAACCATTAAAATTATTTTATTTGAAAATGGCAAATTTAAATAAAAATAACTCATACAGAGAAGTTATTTCATTGGCTCTTGCAACTAACAACATCCTATGATGGGACTGACTTAGGTAAGAATTCATGCAGTGGCTCTAACTAACAAAATGCCAGTGGGTACAGGGGGAGGGGAGGTGGTAGAGAGTGAAGTATCCTATCAGAAAGAGGAGTTTATCATTTACAATGTTTAGAATCATTGGCATGTGATGATAACAAAAAGGACAACTTGGTTGTACTTTATTTTCACATTTAGGGATTTTTTTCTTGATAAAAGTATCTTTTGTTAATTATGCACATGTTTATATGGATTACAGGTAAGTACATAACAAAGACCATTGAGAGAAATGGAGTTTTGATTCTTGTCCTGACTACTTGTTTCTTTTGTCTGCCTTTAGCTAACCATAGCTTCTTTTTAAATGAGGGGGCATTTACATTTAATACCCACACAGAAAGACATATCCGCCCATGTACATATGCCACATGTGTGTATATCATAACACCTTTCACCTTTTTCTACAGGAAGGGGAGCATTTGAGCACTGTTCTTCACCTTGTTAGCTTTATGTTATATTCTGGTGATGTTACCATATCAGTTTATAGATAATATGCTTTCCTTTTTTACAATTGCATTGCATTGCACTTTATTGAGCAATGGTAATATATTGCAAAGCTGTTTTCTTTTAAATAGATAGCTACAAATTGCTCAGCCAGTATGGCTTGGTGATTGAATGTTGATCTATGAACCAGTCAGTCAGTTTGATTCCCAGTCCAAGCACATGCCCAGGTTGCAGGCTCGATCCCCAGGGTGGGGCATGCAGGAGACAGCCAAGGAAAGATTCTCTCTCATCATTGATGTTTCTATCTCTCGCTCCCTTCCTCTCTGAAATCAATAAAAATAAATTAAAAAATAAATAAATAGCTGCCATAATGATAAAAATGTATTCTATGTATAAAGCAACTTTAAATATTATAGTAATGTATAT
Source organism: Antrozous pallidus (assembly GCA_027563665.1). Lineage (NCBI taxonomy): Eukaryota > Metazoa > Chordata > Mammalia > Chiroptera > Vespertilionidae > Antrozous > Antrozous pallidus. Next base: position 87,311,450 of record CM050519.1, read on the forward strand.
AAGTATATTACTTTTGCCCCACAACATCTCCCTCTATGTAAGTTCCTATTTGGGGATTATTTCTACTCAACTATACTTGATATTGAGATTTTTTAAAAGTAATTCCTCTTAATGAAATTTGTAATCTAAACCCTGAAATATAAGGCAATTTGGAAAGACTTTTCATTCTTCTACCAGCAAAGATTTTCCCGAATAATTGTTGTTATTGTGTCAATCCAAAAGAAATTCCATCTTGTTTTTCTTTTTCAAAAAAACAACACAAACTTTACTGAAGGATATAGAGCAGGTCCTCAAAGTTGTTTCACTAAACATAGTTTCATTATATTGGTGATTGGTTTCATTACTTGTTCTTTCACTTACAGTCACAGAACCTATCGCTGATGCTAAGTGAGTACTTACTACATATAGTGATTGGACAACTTCTGATGTTAACACTTTTGATGAGTTAATGTCCAGATTCTTGGTTCCTTCTTGGCATATAAAATCAGCTGTCATTTGCTGAGCATGCGATTACCCTCTGCCTAGGATTTTCCCCTTCCACTGGGCAATTCACCTCTTCCTGTTTACATTGTGGTCTCCTCTTCATAACATACCCCTTCATAGACAAAACCAAGAACTTCTCCTTTCCACTCTCAAAACATTGTGTGCCTATATCACTCTTCATGCTAAACACAGTAAGTTATTAATTCATCTGCTCCCCTCCTGTCTGATGGAACTTCCTCTAGGACAGGACTATGTCATTCTTTTCAATCCCTCCAACTCTTTTTTTTTTTTTAACATGTTCAGATTTTATTTCGGATATCATCTTCAAATTACCCACACAAAACTTCTTATGAAGAATGTTTTAAGCTATATTGATGATTTTAAAAGACACAAAACATTAAAAATAAAAAAACTTCTCTTTTCCAGGAGAAATGTTTTACATCAAGTTACCCCTTTTAAACACCTCTGGTGTCAATTCTGGGTAAACCAGGTTGGTCGCTTCTTTTCTCATTCAATGATCCTCTTGCCCTGATCTTGTTCAGATGGTGTCTCTCCCCTGTACAGCACCAGAGTCTCTACGGTAGGAGCCTTAAAAGGGCCTCCTTTTTGTTTCCCCATCTTTTTTCTGATTTCTGTAGTCTCCTTGCACACATCCTCATAGCAATAGCCACAAAGGACATGTTTCTGTTTCAGGTGACCACATTCAGGACAAAGGACTATGTTGTGTTTAACTCTAATAAGCTTGTTAGGGTTTCTTCTCCTACATCGATTAACTTCAATGCGGTGTCTCTTTTTGGGTGCTGCCATCCAAAAGATACTATCCAAAAGGCTGCAAATCTCCTTACTTCCATTAGTATCATTTGCTGACTCTGTAAATATAGCTGGACCTTGGACCACTAATGCTGGTTCCCACGGAGGCCTGGCCAGCTCTGCTGAAGTTTCCACCGCAGTGGCTGCCAACAGTTCCGGAGAAGTCCCCGGGCTGCAGTCCACGTCGGAACCACCAGCATCAGCATGGCCGCAAACACCAAAACTCAATCCCTCCAACTCTTAACACACTGCCTGACTAAGTAAGTAGGTATATTAGGATGTTGTTGTAATAAAAGATTGTTAATAGTATCACCTTCATTTTTATACTCTCATATGGCTAACACAATACCTAAACCTAGATGGGATATCAGACATATTACTTGAACTGTACAGTTTAAATACTAAAAACGGCATTAGCATCTATTTCAATTCACTTCGCATTCATGCCTCTATCTTTACTTAGTGTTATAAAAAGAGACTGTGCCCTCAGCCAAGGCACATGCCTTTGACCGGAATCGAACCCAGGACCCTTCAGTCCGAAGTCCGAGGCTCTATCCACCGAGCCAAACCGGTCTCGGCTGTTTATCTCTTTTTTTAGCCTTCAGTTACAGTATTCTTTGTAGGCCATTCTGCAGTACATTCAGAAGTTCTCTCATTGAGCTGAATAAAAAACAGAATTTTTCCTCTGGTTATAGGAACAAATTTTGTTCTGGAAAAATAAAGTTAAGAGATAATAGGAAGGTGTCTGTGTTCTCAGATATTTATATAAAAAATAACATTGAGAAAATAATTGCAAATTGTTCTTTGTAAACTGCATATTCCTGGATTTTGAACATTTTAGTATGGTTTTCTTTGATCATTTTGACAAGATTATATTTTCTTATTTTTTGACTAAAGATTATTACTCTGAAACACTCTCATTAAGTTACTTGCATCAAGTACTTGCACTTCAGAAAATAGCATTTTGCCTGTAAACTATGAATAGTTGACACATATTATCAGTAGAAAAATGTAGACTTTTCTGTTTTATATTTGGGCTAACATTGTATAAACTATGAATATCCTATGTAGGAAAATATAATACTACATATAATAACTTCATGAAGGAAGTGAGCTATGTATTTCCTTCTTAAAGGACTGAGGTAAAGTCATTTGTCAAAAAATAACGAAGGACATTTTTTTCCCCCCAAAGTCACTTCTTTTTTAGTTTGGTCTGTACCTATACACTCTTCTTAAATTTGCTATTTAAGAATGACCAATGAGAATAATAGTTCTTTGACATTGGGAAAAGTCATAGTGCTGAGTGTGGTGTTTTCTTAGGTAGTAAAAATAAAATAATAATAACCCTAACATTTTATCTTGAATTGAGAGTTAACATCAGTAAAATATTTTGTTGTTACCTTCCTTCTGAGACTGTCTCTAAATTTTAGAGATAATTTCTGGAAATCTAAAAGAGATGATATGTCATTATAATTACATTAGCTAAAAATTTATGATACCATTGATATAAAAATAGTATTGAAATTACTACATGTAATATTTTAATATGCTTCTCTTTTCCTGAGGCTGGTTCAGATTTTCTTATAAATATATGCTAGGTATCTTTCTCTTCACCTTTACCCTCCACCCAGCTCTACCTGCTTTCTGCCCCTAAAGAACTCGACATAAGTCATTTTGTGGTTATGTTGCCATCTCCCATTTATTTATAAAAAAAAAAAGTCCCGTCATTTTGATGTATATACATATGTGCTTTATGTCTTTTATTATTTATTAATCACAAGTAAAGGTCAGGAATTATCTTTCTTTTAAATTTTTGTTACTGTGTCACTTCATTACTGCTGTGTCTGTGCTCCATGTGAGTGACGTAGGTGCTTATGTACGTTAGCTCCGACTTACAGTGAAAATCAAGTTACTAGTACATTGCACCACAGGAACGGACCTCCGACATAACCCGAGGACCTACTGTAATATGAATTAAATTAGTGCTTTCTGGCTTCAGCTTGAGCACAGATAATGATAGACATCAGTATGAAACCATAGCTGAAGAAGAGTGAGGTCAGGTTTTTTATTCTTCTGGCTTTCTCATTGCGAGGTATTCTGAGCTGGCTTTGTATGTCCAGGAAAGACCACAGTTCCTCTCAGGCAAGGGTCTGTACAAGATTCTCTGCCTATGGATTCCTAACACCTTCCCCTCTTTGCCCATTTAGGTCTAGTCCTAGACACAAGTTCCTGTTACTAGCCCCAGCTATTACATCATCCTTTGTTGCATTCCCTAACCCTGCCTACATCTTTGCAAATAGCTCTCTATTAAACTCTCCTTGAAATATTCAATTTGAATGAACTGTCTATTTCCAGACAGGACTCAGACTGATATATATACTATTTTTGCATATCTCCATTGGTATTCGGTCCTTTAGTTTTACAGAGATTTATTAGTTTTCATACATATGGTGTTCAACTAGATACAGATACATAAGAGCAAATTTGCAGACATCCATGGCACAAGTAAAAATGAGAAATAGCCATTCAAGACGGAATATCTGTTCAGAGACTTTGCAGTCTATAATTTTTTTTTTCGGGAGCAGAGTATCTTATGCTGAGTCACATTTCTCATTTTCAGAACACAATTATAATTAGCTTGTCTCTCTGCCCTGCCTGTGACATTTTACAAACTACAGATTGGAATGCAAGAGCTCAAAAGCATACTAACAACAAAATTTAGTGACAGATGACAGTCAAACAGCTAGAAAGGTGTCAGAAAATATAAATAGAAGACTCATACCTTAAAAAAACACAGGTGTCTAGAGCAAAAGGAAAGTAAACATTTCTAGACTCCTTGATAGGTCTTGGAAATATCACTGCATTCAAAATCAAAGGACAAACTCATGTCCATATTGGTGATCCCAGGCTACATTCTACTGTGTTTAAGATCACAGGTAGGCATAAAATATGTATTAGAAATGTCTTGACAATTACAAATGGACTTGTTAATTTTTAAAAAACTTTAAGTGGTATTACTTAATTATCTAAGGCATAGATGAGCTTACATCAGAATTTTATACATACATGTAAATACATCATGTAAAGACTGAACAGCAGGAATTTACCTTTATGCTAGTTTCATTTATTCACAAAGTACTGCTTCTATCAATTTATTCACTCTATTTATCTTAATTTTTAACCGCTTCAGTATACCTAAATGTGAGCTGTTCAACTGGTTAGTTTCTCAGTTTTTTGACTTCTCCAATAACCTTGTCTTTCATCCTAAGTCAGTTATGGGCTAGCTCTTGCAATTACCAACATTTATTATTTCTATTTTATAAATTAGCATTCTATGAACATTACCTCCTATCTTTCCAGCTCACTCAATCTATGACAACAGCTCTAACAAAGCTAAATTCCATGATCGATCATTATAAGCTCTCCCCTGAATATATGCTCAACTCCCTTTTCCTTTTCTCACTGGGGCGGGCTGAATCACAGCTCCACAAAAGATATCTGTAATCTTATCCGTGGACTTGTAACTTTTCCTTCAAATGGCAAAAGAAGTTGGAGATGTGATTAAATTAAATATCTCGAGATGGAGAGATTATTTTGGTTTTTCCACGTGGGCTCGAAATGCAATCACATGTATCCTTGTAAGAGGGAGGCAGAGCAAGATTTGACACATAAAAGGAGAAGGCAACATGACCAAAATGGAAGAGCTGGGTTGACTCAACCACATAAAGCCAAAGAATGCTGGCTGCCACCAGAAGCGGGCAGAGGCAAGAAATGGATTTGCCTCTAGAGGGAGTGTGCCCCTATTGACACAGAGTTCAGCCAGGGAAACTGATGTGAACTGCTGGCCTCCAGAACTTTTTTACATCACTGTGTTGGTGGCAGTTTATTACATTACCCATAGGGAAGTAATAATTTAGTTTTTGATGCTTAAGATGAAATCATAGCCTTGTTCAAATCCAACCCCTGTTAACTCCACATCTGCATCCATGCGACTGAAAATGATTGGGTAGAAATCACAACCCTGTTGACCAGCCATGCTTCAAATACACAAACATTGTGAACGTGATGATCCAGTGGGTCCTTGATGTTTCCGGCAATCATATTATATTTGCTACTCTATCCAAACATATAGGTGACTAATGTATATCTTCCCTCTCAATCTTCAATACTTCCTCCCCAATCTGCACTCTCAACTCATAATCTTGGTTCTTATTTCATTGAGAATATTTAACTAGAAGAAAGTTTCTATAGAATTTGATTATGTAGAATATGCCAGAATTGTGCCTGGCATATTTGAAGAACAGAAAGGTACCACTTCCTCTAGCTACAAACTGTATCTTCCTGCCTAAAATGACAAAGTATATATGGTGCTCTTTAAGGATAGTAGAGCCTACCCTTGATTATCTAATTCAAGAAAGTAATTCTCTCTGTCCTATACCACTGATCTTCCCTTCTCTACTGAATCATTACAGTTACTACTGTTATTTCACAAATCTTTAAAATTCTTTATGCCCATTATTATCCTTCGTAGTGTAACTACTCCAAAGAATTGTCTATGTTCATTTTTTCAAGTTCCCCTTATCTTATTCTTTCTTAGAACATTTAAATACAGCTTTTAGCTCATTTATTCCTCTAAAATTTATTTGTCAAAAGTCACCAAACAACCCCTCCATTGCTAAATTCAATAATCAATGCTCAGTTTTCATATTCTTCAACTTATCAGCAGCGTTTGATGTAGTTTTGTACTTCTTTCTCCATAAACACCTTTTTCCCCATGTGGCTTCTAGAATCTTATATTTTCCTTGGTTTTCCTCCAATCTCATTCATTCCTCTTTCTGATTCTTATGCTGAAATATCACAAATTTAGTCCTTAACTCTGACTCTTCATATTCATCCACTTTCTTGATAACCTTTCCAATCTTATGCCTTTCAATACTATCTATAGACCAATGACTTTAGAAGTCACTTTCATAGTCAAGACAGTTCTCCTGAACTTTGAACTCACGTAGCCAACTCCTTCCTTGATATCTCATCTGGATTAACAATAGACCCACCAAACTCAGCACTTTCAAAACTAAACTCCTGAGCTACATCTTCTCATATGATTAAATTGCAGCCTTCCTTATCACAGTTGCTGAGAACTCCATCTGTCCACTTATTCTAGTCAAGAACACTAAGATCATCTTTTATTTCTCTCATTGTTTCATATCCCACATAAATTACATGAAGAAATTATGTTGGCTTCAGAATCGTACTGAATCTAGATCCCCACTACTCCTTACTACTTCATTTCATCCATAATCATTTTTCCTTGACTTTAATATCCTTCCAATGGGTCTCTAAGCTTCTACTTATTTTCCCACAGTATTTATTCTCAACACATGAGTCAATGTTTCTTTTGAATGTAGGTCAGAGCATGTCATTCTGCTCAAAACTCTCCTAATGTCACTTGAAATAAAAGCCCCACACTGTACCATGGCCTACAAGTTCCTACATGATGAAGTCCTTCTGTTACCTCTTTGAACACATCTCTTAAAATTCCCCCTTCACACATTCTTTTAGAAAAGCCATCCCCTTTCTGTTCTTCAACTATGCCAGGCACATTCCTGCCCTAAAGCCCTAGAGCTGGTCATTTTTCTTCTATAACTCTCCCTAATTAACTCTCATTACTAATTCCTCATGCCCTTTGAGTGGAGTCACTTAAAACCCTTCTCAATAAGGCTTGCCCTGGCCACCTCATAAAAAATTGCACCATCATTAAACCCTTAATCCTTGCCCTGTTGTAGTTTTCTTTTTATTCTCCAAAGAACTTTCTTTTTATTCTCAAAAGAACTCACCACCTTCCACCATGATATACAGTTTAGTTATTTTTAAGTATATAATTTAATGTCTGTCTCCTCCTTTTGTACTATAAACTTCAAAAGTAATATCTTTGTTTTGTTCACTGATATATTTTAAGCACTTAAAAACTGTCTAGCACACAGTAGGTGCTAAAATATTTATTGTATTTGCTAGTCAATTAAGAGTTCCTTAACAGGTATAAAATTTTGAGAGATATAATGAGTATAAATTAATATGATAATATTTCATATCAGTCTATGGAGGTAATATTAAGAATTCTCATCTCTTCAATTATATTAATTTTGAACAAAAGCATACTATTATCACAGTATAACAATTATTATGTTGGCCTGGAAATTCACTATTTCTATTTTGGAATTTTTGTCTTGAAATTACCCTGCAAAAAAAAAAAACAAACAAACAGAGAATCTCTTCTCTTCATCATAAAACATGTAATTTTCATACCCAAAGTCTAATATTAATCAATTTGGTAGTGTACAAATAAACTACCCAATCCATAGTAGTTTATACAAATAAATTACCCAATCCATAGAAGTAGCATATTAAAAAAGAATAAAGAGCAAATTGATATTGCGTTTCTAGCTGCAATATAAGACATGCATTCTTAATTTCACTATAGAAAGTAATTTATATATGCTGTTTCAATGAATTATCTCAGTTCTATCAAGTAGGTAAAATTGTATATATTTTGTATGTGAGAGAATGAAGATGAGAAGAATTGAAGTATGTGCCTCAAGTGGCACTGACAAAAGATATCAGAAGAGAGAGTAAGACTTAGTTAGGTTCATGAGCTCAAAGCCTATGAGATATCCACTATACTGTGAGAGTCAAAGGTACTAAATTTATGTGGGGGGCTAGATTCAAATATAATTTTTAACCTAAGTGAACTTCTTTCCAAAAAAGCAAGTTCTCACAGTCAAAGGAATGCAGTTCCATAGTTACGGGCATAGTTGTTGGTTTTCCAAAAACTCATATATTCTGAGAAATACTTGTTCTCAACTTTTAAAATACCTTTGGCTGCTCTTCATCCTGAACTTTGGCTTAACTTCTATCACATGACATAATAAAGTGCAGATGTAAAAGACATGTTCTTCATCAGTGGGTGTAGGAGATCAACCACTGATATTGACTCTTCCTAAAGGATGCAAAATGCACACACATATGAAACTTTCTCAGAAAGACAGAAAAACCCATGTTGTCCATGTGAATGTAAGGTTGAAATAGAAATAATGATTAAAAGCCCAAACACATTGACAAAGTTGTTAAGCCTAATCCCAGGAACTAAATATTTAAATGCATGAGTGTGTATGTGTGTGTGTGGGGGGGGAGGGGTGTTGAAGGATGGGGGGGTTAATGGAGGGATGAGGACATATATATAATACCTTAATCAATAAAGAAATTTAAAAAATCTATAATTTACTCTTACTGTTGTGAAATATCACTAAGGAGGTCTCCAAACTAATATACTTTGTGGTGGGTGAATTATTATGAAAAATATGGAGTGGAGGGTATATTTCCATGTTAAGATGCTGAGAACAACAAGCTATAGTTTCAAAGCCTTAGAAGACCTACCAGATGATAATCTGGCTCTGCTCAAATATAGTTCTGGGATTTTATCTGCAGTTTTTTCAAAGTAATTCCCGATGCATATTTACTCTGAAATTAACACTGAAGGGATCACATTTCAAAATAAAGCAAGCATTGCCCTGACCAGTGTGGCTCAGTGGAAGAGTGTTTGCCCAGATATCACAGGGTCACTGGTTCGATTCCTGGTCAAGGGCACATATCTGGGTTTTAGGTTCCATCCCTGGTCCCTGTTGGGGTGAGTAGGGGAGGCAATCAATCAATGTGTCTCTCTCACACTGATGTTGCATCCCCTCTCTCCTCTCTCTCTACCCCCTTTCTTCTCTTTTATTCTCTCTGAAAATTAATGGAAAAATATTAATAAAAATAACTAACTAAATGAATAAAGCAAGTATTACTTTTTCATTTTTTTCTTGAAAGTGTCCAGTAACCCTAAAAAATATCTCTAAAATTATTCTTGAAATAAATTTTAGTGATTCTCAGCAATAAGTAAAGGGATAAATTATAATTGAACAAGAGAAAAAAATTAATAAGCTAAATAATAATAAAAACAAGAAATAAAAGCTTATATTGGAGGTCTATTTAAATTATCTAAAATTAGCATAACAGGCCTCAGACTTTTTTGCAATATGGATTTACATTTTCTAATTAATTTTTAAAAAACCATGGTAATCCACAAATTTCCAATTCTGAGAGGTTTCTGTTGAGAGAATTTTCTCCAAGTATTGTTCTGATCTAGGTTAAAACAACTTTGTAGAGATATAGTTTACATGCAATAAAATACTTCAATTTCAAATGTAAAATTAATGGTTTTAGTATGGTCACAGAATTGGACATCTATCTCTGCCATTAACTTTACATCATTTTAATCACTCATGAAAAAAAAACCTACAGCTTTCTTTTTTCTTTTTTTTTTATCCTCACCCGAGGATATTTTTTCCCATTGGTTTTTCAGACAGAATGGAAGGGAGGGAAGAGGTGGAGAGAGAGAGAGAGAGAGAGAGAGAGAGAGAGAGAGAGAGAAAGAGAAAGACACATCAATTGGTTGCTCCCACATGTGCACCAACAGGGGCCAAGGATCGAACCTGCTATGAAGGTACATGCTCTTGACTGGGAATTGAATCCAAGACCCTTTAGTCAATGGGCCAACACTCTTAACTACTGAGCAAACCTGCCAGGGCATAAGAAACCCTACAGCTTTTAGGTACAACACTTCTTCCCATCATGACATTCCCTGCAGTCCTAAACAACCATTAATTTACTTTCTGTCCACAGATTTTCCATTTCTGCATATTTTACATAAATGGGATACTATGCTATGTGGTCTACTATGACTGGTTTTTCACTTAGCATAATTTTTCAAGGTTCACCCATGATATAACATATACATAATTCATTCTTTTATTTTTTTTCCCAAATAATATTCAATGGAATGGATTTGCTTCATTTTATTTATCTATTGACCAGTTAAAGAAAATTTGCGTTGTTTTCACTTTTGGCTATGATGAATAATGCTAATATGAATATCACGTACACATTTTTGTATGAATGTGTTTTTATTTCTCTTCGGTATAAACCTGAGTGCTATTTCTGAGTCATATAGTAAGTATAGTTAGCCTTTTGAGAAACTGACAGACTCTTTTTAAGTAGCTGCACAATTTTACATTTCACAAACAATATATGAGAATTCCAACTTCTCTACATCCTGTCAACAGTATTATATCTATTTTTTTATTACATCCATTCTAGTAAACATAAATGACATTTCACTGGAATTTTGTCTTGAATTTTCTGGATAATCAATACTGTTGAGCATCTTTTCAATTGTTTATTGGCCATTTCCGCATGTAATTTAGGAAAATTCCTATTCAAATTAATTACCCACATTTTTGTTGCCTTTTTGTTATTGATTGTAAAAGTTCTTTATATATTCTAGACACAAGTACCTTAGATAAATAATTCACAAATGCTATTTTCTCCCATTCTGTGGATTATCTTTTTGGATTCTTCAATGGTGTGCATTGAAACACAAAAGTATTTAATTTTGACAAAGCCCAACTCATTTTTGTTTGTTTGTTTTTTGGTCATTTGTGCTTTGAGAAGTTTTCGTCTAAACCAAAGTCATGAAATTTACTTCTATTCTTTTTTCTTTTTAGGATTTTAGTTCTTGCATTTATGATTATGATTCATTTTGAGTTACTTTTTGTTCATGATGTGAGAGAGAAATCCAACTTCATTATTTTGCATAATGTGAGAGAGAAATCCAACTTTATTATTATGGCTGTCTAGAAGTCCTAGCACTAGTATTTGTTGAAAAGGCAATTTCTCTGCCAGTTGTCTTGGTATCCTATACGGAAATCAATCGTAAGAGTGAGATTTTTACTTTTCGTCCATTGATTTATATGTCTATCTTTATGCCAATACCACATTATATTGATTACTCTGGTTTTGTAGGAAGGAAGTATAAGTCCCCCAACTTTATTCATTTTGAAAATGGTTTTGGTTTTTCTGTATCTTTGCAATTCCACATGAATTTTAGGATCAACTTATCAATGTTTGCATTGAATGTGTAGGTCACATTGGGGACTGACCATGAGAAGAATATTAAGCCTTCCAATCATGTACATGGGATATCTTGCTATATATTTAAGCCCACTTTGATTTCTTTCAACTATGAGTTTGTTACAGAGAATTATTGTTGCATAAGTGATTGTTAGAATGCTCTAATATACATTCTATTTTCAATTTTATAATAATGTAAAACTTATGAGTAAAATTTTCATAATTATAATTAATATAGTCACTAAAGACTCATCAATTTTTAAGTAGGGTTGTGAAATATATTAAGAACAAAGGCACTTAGAATATATTTGAAGTTTGTTTACTACTGATTGATAGACACCTTGTTATGATCTAAGAGCAGTTTTTGAAAATTAAATTGATTTGAATTTGATCTAATGTTAGGAGTTACCAAGTATGTCTAGCTGAGTCTACAACCCCTGGGGCTGGCCCCTGTCTGAAATGTCTGCCAAATCATCAGCACATCATCACAGCTTATATTCATTGAATTCTTACTCTGTACCAGTTGCTTATACTTATGAATTCCTTTATTTCTGATAATAAGCTCATAAGGTAGGTGCTAGTATTGTCCTCATTTTAAAGATAAGATTTAAAGGAAGTAGGACTGCACACCCAATAGGTGACTGAGCCTAAAACACAGGCACTCTGATTCTAGAGACCTTGCCTTTGTTCACTATCCTACGGCTCTCTCAGAGGCTCAGTTTCAGCCCAGGAAGCTCCAAACATTGTTCAAAGTTGCCGTGGTTTTAATAAGCAAGGTGCATATTGGCCCAGGTCCTCACCCAAGCACTGTGCAGCAAACTGGCCCAGAAATTTGGCTCAGAAATGCCTCTCACACTAGGTAGGATTATGTGACTTTTGTTGACTGGTTTTGAGCTAAGCTACTTTGCAATGTTTCACTGAAGCATCATTAAATGATGCCATTCAGCCATATACTCTAGGCATCCAGCAGCAACAAACATACCTCCCTGCGAACATTCCAAAAGGCTTTAGGATTACTTTTCCTGCAGCCTACCCACAAGCCAAAATTCAGTTCACACTCTTCTTCACTCTCCGTTAAGACTCATACCTGTGCCTATCTAAATGTTGCCAATCCTTCATGGCTCAAAAATCATGCAAGCTTTCTTAATTTTTCTAAGTGGAAATGATACTTCTTTCTGCATTTTTATTGTAACGTTTGTCCTTCATTAACCACCTTATCCAAGAGCTATTTTATTTCTTCCTTATTTCTCTCAGCTAGCCATAAAGACACTTTTTCTACCCAGTTCCATCTTCTATGCACCAACAATGCCTTGCCCATAGGAGAAGCTCATGTGTTATTTTTAAATAATGAAGAAGGAACGGGTTGTTTTGAGGTACCATGATACAGAGCAACATCAACCCATTTTGAGGGACAGATTGATATGAAATATTCATAAAGCAGTTGGATGAGTCTGCATTGCCTCCATAACGCCAGAGCAGGTACTCCGAGAATAGGGTGCTTATTTTTAAGCACCGTAGCCAAATGCGTCAGAAACTTCTCTACGAGATCTTTGTGCAGATACAGCTATCACATTCCATTCTGATGGTAAAATATTGAGATGTGACTAACAAGACAAAATTAAAATGAAATTGGCATGGAGTATTTAGGATAAAATAGCTGCCTTCACACAGTGAGGCTTTTTTGGGGGAGAGGGGTCAGGGTTGTTGCACAAGGAAACTAACATCTTATGAGATGAGATCCCTACATCTAATTTCACTTTCTATTTCAATGGACATTTGCCAGACTGTCTTTCCTATGAAGGCATGGATGAATCCTACTTAAATAGAACACCTGGAGAACTAATTTATCTAGCTGTGATTTAAGGGCCTCCCCACTATGGCTAGCCTTTTCGGATTCCTTCATAGTTGTGGGAGATGCAGATGGGCTGTTATTTAGGACGTCAGCCTCTCAGCCTTCTTTTGACTCTTGAACTCTGTATGACTGCAGATGACAGTAGCTTTGGCATTGGCATCGTGCAAAGCTATGTATAAGTCAGAGTATAAATACATAGACTTATAATAAGGCTGCCATCTTCTCACTCCAGACCACATGCTTCTTGAGATTCAGGCACTGAAGGCCACATTTTTTTTTATCAAAGACTTCTTAGTGGCTTTCAAATCAGAGCACACGAAGATGAGTGATGTGCATGGATGTCCTCACAGTGTTGAGAAAGTGGACTACAACATTCCCCCTACCCTGAGAGAACATTTCTCTAGTGAGTTCCCTGGATTGACTTTACACAGTGCTAGCCTCACACCATCCAACTTCTGCTTTTCTTGGCTGACCATTCCTTCCCAGCTGATGCATTCTTTCAATAAATGGCATCGACAGGACACTGTTTCCATACAACTCAATATTTATCTTTTTTCCACTTCCAGCGCATCTAGAGAGCAGTTTGGTTCCTGAGTAAAGGCTGCTGGGGATTGAGAAAATGAAAGAAAGAGACACAGACAGAGATAGAAGAAAAAAGCTAGGGCAGGGTGGAACAGGCCCTCTGATGGAGAGACAGTGACCCAGAGCTGATACAGCATGTTTATTTTATACAGCAAAATACCAGGAAGTTTTACGAAAGCCCAAAACAAAGGAGATTATGTGCATTCTTGTGGCTTCTTTGTAATTGTCACTTCTGGGTGGGCTTGGACAATTGTGTTTATTCCTGGTGTTTGGCTGGATTTAGATAATGAAACCCACCCACTGGCACCTGAGATGAAGGGCAGGCTGACAACACACCTGCTTCTGGCAAGGTATGTTTCCAGGACATGGCTCTGCCAATGTCACTGAATTCAGCTGACAATAATTAAAGAAATGCTCATGTGCCTTCCCAGGTACTCTCTACACATATCCAGTTCCCAGGGACCTGGGAGATGTCCTATGTGGAAAGAGATCCACATGGACTACCTTAAATAATCTGTCAAGGACAAGAACACTGGCTTCTGCATACTATGGAATTCACTGATGGTGCCCAATTACCTCCCTCTCCTCCTCCTTTTCAAGTACAATGTCACTGTCACATTCAAGTATGTTTTTACAATGCCCTTCCTTTTTTTTATTTCATCTCCTTCCTTATACATTTCCCCAGGACTGAAATAAATTATTATTCTTTGTTTGCTAAGACACTTCTTTTTCCTCCTTCAGAGAGCTCTAAGAATCTCCTTTCTTAAGCTTTCTTAATTAAATGTAAGAGAGCAATTTCTCTTTTCTTCATTGTGCTAGCAACCAATTCCCGTATTACAAATAAGCACTCAAGTCTTAAATATACATGTAAAACCTCTCTATTGTAATTTGTTTCTTTGCTGGAATGTCCACGTTTTAATATTAACTGGACAAGAGATAAAAAAAACCATTTCATATATACAAAATTTTCCATAAAATTATTATAATCATTACAGCTGAACTCTCTATGTTGGTTCATTCAAACTTCCTTACACCTTTCTTTCATTTGGGAAGATTGGAAAGTGAAAGTTCTGATGCTAGGATTCTGGATGGATGCACTCATGAGCAATCTGGAAGACAGGAGACTGAAGGTTTAAGATAGTGTGCTAGCAAGTTCATGGCAACAGGAAGTTCCTCCAAGAGCCAGCCAGAGTTTGCTGTGTAGACTGCTGGCTAGTGAGAGGCAGCAGTGGCAGGCAAAGTCAGTTTTAGCTTCTAATTTCACCAAAATTTCATTGTGGTGGCCTAAGAGATTGCAGTTCTATCTTCTATTCTGTGCTGTTGTGTGTTGTTTGTTTGTTTGTTTGTTTTTGTGTGTGTATAATTCTAAGAGATTAAACGCAGACCTACTCCTTAAACCTTCTTCAGACCTTTAAAATATCTAACTTACTATATTAAGTCCTTTCAGTTTAAAATACCTGGTATTGTTTCTGGCTCCTTCACTAAATCCTGACTTACACACTCCTCATATGTTCGTGTAGAAAACATGACCATCAGAGACTTCGAGACCAGCCTTTCCCATAAGCCTCCACCAGTCCTGGCTCTCCGCACTCTTGCCAGCTGGTGGTTCTTATCACACCATCCAGAATCTATCACACGCTCCAGTGTTTCTGTGCTTTGGACATGCCATTTACTCTTAACCATGTCTCGCCTATTTTTTCTCACTTCCTCCCTGACCCCCTTTCTTGTATCCCAAGCTTAAATGCCTTCTTCAGCTTCCTTAATGCACCTTATCTAATGCGCAGGTCGGCTAATGACCTTGTCACACCCCATTGCAGGTTTGCGTGCAGATGTGTATCTCCTCTGCCAGACTGTTACTTTCTGAGTTCTGGCACCTCTCACAACATTAGTTTCTCAGACATCTACAACGTTAATAATCATCACTTAATACAACTTGGAAGGGGTAAATGGAAATTAATTACGGTGGCTCATTGACTTTCTTTTATTCCTATTTCTATTATGCTTCATACACTTTGCAGCTCCGTGTAAATAACAGTGGCCAGTTCGATGGCGATGTCGTCCAGCGATGAGTGAAAAAAGCATTAGAACTTCCCACCCTCACACACAGTATGTACACATGCTCATGGCTGCTTTCTTGCTGATCTACCCACTTCCCCCTCAAAGCATACACTTTTGAATCTGGTCTGATTTATAGCATAAATTCTCTGAATCTGTTCAGTTGATCTGATATTGATCCTGTGCATGAGACCTTCAAAACTGTCCTTGGAAGATAAAGATTTAAATGCTCTTGCCAAGTGGGACATTCTCATCACAGGCTTTTCCAGTCTGTGCTTGACCAGAGAAAACTGTACATTTATTGTTTCATGCATATGAAAGACAGACAGTAGAAACATGGGAAGATTACAGCAGATAGCTAGTATACTGCTTTTGAAAGCTGGTGCTTCTTTTTATTAAGATTAATATTTGAATGTGCATAGGAATTTTATTACAGGACTTCTGTTTCTACTAAAATGAGCAGCTAAATTTCCATCTAAAATTTCACTTTCTACTAGCTTTCCATTTTTATCTGATCGTTTTTTTGTTTAAGATACAAAATATGTATTTATGGGAATGACAAAGCAAGGAATGTATAAAAGTTTATTTGTCTTTGCTTGAGATAATTTAGTTTTTATGACAGTATGTACTTTTCACATTTAACAAAATATGAACTTTTTGACTACTTCTTTTTTTTAGGAGAGATGTTATTCCAAAGTAATTTTTTAAAATAAAAATTGTAACCACCATTTCAAGCTTTTATGTTTCCTTTATATCACACCCAAAGTCAAAAGTAATGAGTGCAAAATATTTATTAAGAATGAAAGTATAAAATAAGGCTATAATAGAATACTGACAGGTTTTATATTGTTTTTGTAACCATTGCTGAACTCCCTAAAGAAATATATATCCCCTCAAGGAAAAAAACCACACTAAATATGTTATTGTCAGTGTGTAGTTTTCACATGAAGTGCATTACAAGCTGTGTTTATGAAGCAGACTCTTTGCATCTGTGAGGCTGAACATTGAAATTTGCTCAGTGGCCACATCAACATGCACAGGGTATTTGGGTTCACTTATGCTAGCTGAGTATTTGTTAACTGTAGGCTCCATTTTTGAGGCAAGTCATATTCTATGGTTTGAATAGCAAGTGAATTGAAAAATACTCTTTTAAACTACATTTGTTAAAATTAAACATTGAAATGGCCCATCCCTGTTGTAGCCACTCTGAAAGAGTAAGATGAACACACTTACACAAAATGTGGTTTGATGTCAAGACGTCACATATGCATCAGAGAGTAAGAAAGATTTATTTCTCCCATAGTGAGACATTTTGAGGAGAGATGGGAGAACTCCCCAAGTAGAACCAGAAATGGCTTGAAAGGGCAAGAAAGAAGCCCGGCTTGGTGTGTTGATGGTGGTGAGAGGGCAGGGCTGGGGTAGTGGTTACCTCATGTGGCATGAACTTTATGTTGGTGCCAAAAGAGAGAGCACCCAGGCACTCAGATCAGCTTGCCTAGATGTGGGACACAAGGAAGGAGAGAGAGGTTAGGCTTAAAAGCTGTCAGCGGTCAGATATTAAGAGAAAGACAGGGATCACATGATCTCACTCATATGTGGAATATAATGAACAAAACAAACTGATGAACAAAACAGATCAAGAGACATAGAAGCATAGAACAGACTGATGTATCTCTGAAAAAAGGAGGGTATGGGTGGCTGGGTGGGGAGAAGTTAACTGTGGAACTTGTATGCATAACCCATGTACACAGACAGTAGTGTGGTGAAGACCAATAGGTGGCATGGATGTGGGGTGGAGGGGGTCAATGGGGAAACACAGGGGGACATTTGTAATACTTTCATCAATAAAGATAAATTTAAAAAAATCAAATCAGTGCCCAAACTGGTTTGCTTAGTGGATAGAGTGTCAGCCTGCAGACTGAAGGGTCCCAGGTTCAATTCCCGTCAAGGGCATGTACCTTGGCTATGGGCGCATCCCCTGTAGGGGGTGTGCAGGAGGCAGCTGATCAATGTTTCCCATTGATGTTTCTGACTTTCTAACCCTCTCCTTTCCTCTCTGTAAAAAATCAATAAAATATATTTTAAAATAAATTAATTAATTTTAAAAATCAAATCAGAATCTTTAATTCATTATAGAATCTTCTACATGATTATACTGGGTTTTTCTCTATTGACTTAAAATTGAACTCCCTTGGGAAAATAGCAGTGGTTTGTCAACGTGCCCAGCATAGCAAAACAAACAAGAGCCTTGGATATGGACTGCTGTGCTCACATTCTCCTGTTGTTGTGTGTTTGATTTCTTTTTGCAGGACTGTAACGAGGAATGAATGAGAACAAATGAACGCAAAATGTCCAGTGCACAATAGATGCTTATTAACAGCAACTCTTTCTGTATTTTGCTTGAAGTGTTTGTAAACACTGAATCCTTTGGCATTTATGAAAAATTGGAATGTCTGAACTACAGAGCAAATGAAGATAAATTTTAACTGTTGCACACAAAGTTGGACATAGTTAAGATGGGAAGGACAGATTTTAATCGGTAGTAACTATTGTAATAGGAAAGAGAGTCCAGTGTAAGCTGACCTCAACCTTGATTTGTACAGAGGCGACTAGGAGTTTTAAAGGAAAAAAAAAAGGGGGTGGGGAATGAAGAAGAGGATTGGTCCATGTGAAACTAACTGGTGCTTAGGGAAATTTGCTTCCAATTCTCCCCCAAAGACTGCAAGAAGGGACTTCTCCTTTAGTGCTGGCTAGTACAAAAAGTATTCTTCTTGCAGTTTTGAGTTTTCTCAGACACTTTAAGGGAGCCTTGCAGTCATCCTAGGGGTGCAGCCTTGAGCTCTTAGAAACTCTGTTAGTGTTTTGCTCAAGTCATTATAGGACAAGATCGAGGCCTCGTCAAGAAAGAGGGTTTAGAGGAACCTGGCTAGAGTTTGGTCAAGGGAAAATCTTTGACACAGTAAAAAAGGATGCTAGTGGAGCCCTTATTGGAAATTTTATACTAAATTTTAACACTGCTAAAATTATTTGCTAATATGCATTTGAAAATTCTTAGTTTTGTTTAGAGGTAAAAATCTCAGCATATAGAGTCATTCACATCAATATAATATTGAAAAAATATGTTTTATTTTTTGGAGAAGGCTTTACAAAGGCAATTAATAAACACTTTGTTTGGAAATAATTTTAGATTTACAGGAAATTACAAAGAAAGGTACAGGAGGTTCTATGTACTCTTCACTCAGTCTCAGTGGAAACATTTGACATAATGATATGACATAATTAATATTACATTTTCAAAATGAAGAAATTGATATTGGTTTAATCCATAAAGCTTATTCTGACTTTATGAGATGTATCCATAAGTAAAGAAGTCATAATTCTACTTCTGAAGTGATATGCTGCATCTGAAATGCAAAAAGGAAAGACCCATCGGTCATGCCAACCTTGGGCAAATACCCAAGTTGTACTGTTTTCAGTACCTTGAATCTGCCATTACTTTCTCTCGTCCTTTTGTTTTGTTTTGTTTTGCTTTAATTTTTATTTTTATTAATTTCAGAGTCATGTAAAAGTTGTAAGAATTGTACAAAGAATTCCCATATAGCATTCACCCAGATTCCTCAAATATTAACATTTGCTTTATTCATTAACACACACACACACACATACACACACACACACACACACATACACACACACACACACACACACACACACACACACACACACAATTTTACCTGTTACCTCCTAAGTTCTTCAGTGTTTATTTCAAAGCAAGGTTATTTTTCTTACTACAGTACAATTGTCAAAACCAAAATTAATGTGGACCCAATACTATCACGTACTCCGCAGACATTATTAAGATTTTTGCCAATAGTTCTGATGAGGTCCTATGTGGCAGAGGCACTCCTACCGTGTTTCTTTAGTCTCTAATCTGGAACAGATGCTCAGCATTCCTTTGTTTTCCACAACATTGACATTTTTGTAGGATATGTGTCAATTTAAGTTTATTTTCTACTTCCCCACAATTAGATTTAGGTTATTCATTATTAGCAAAAAAAATACCACAGAAGTAATCTATGTTCTTCTCAGTGCTTTCTATCAGGGAATAGAAGTTTATTTGTCCATTATTGCTTGTATTAACTGTGGTCCCTTGGTTTGGTTGTTTGGACAGCTTTATCTACTGTAAAGTTATTATTTTTCTGTTTGTAGTTATTAAGCTTATGAGAATATGATGTGTCCCCTTTCTTTCCCCCTGCCCTCTAAGGTTCAATTTGAATATCGCTTCCTCTATTTTCCATAGTCCTCACCATATACCTATAATAAAAAACTTGACTTCATTATAAGTTCATTATATGGAAAGTAAATTTTTGTCTATAGTACCTAATAGATTAAAAATGTTTTTCATTAGATACTTGCTATTATTTATCCTTGTGTATTCTAGAAAAATAGTAGGTTCTCAATAACTACTAATGGAAAAACCAAGTAAATAAACAAATGAATGTCAGGAGGCAGAATTAAGAGGTATTATTTTCTCCACTTTTTCAAAGAAAAATAGTGAAGGTTAGCACAGTGTGACTAAATTATGACAGCAAGACCTTAAGTTAACATAGTTGTTCATTGCATAATAAGAAATATCATTGAGCTCATTTTCTTTGATTCCAAGAGGCTACTTCACTGTACTGTATCCCAAGAACAGAGAAGGCAAAACACTTCTTATATCTAGGTTCACAGTCCTAGGATTAGAAAATGTTTCATGATGGCTGAGCATACATAGGATGCCAGTTAGCTGGTGCAATGATAACGCTAACAAAACAAACTACCCACAACTTGGTGGCCTAAGATAGCAATCGCTATTCTCCCACACACATGTGTGGGTTATCTGGCAATTTCCTGACCCAGACTGAGCTCAGCTGAGCTGACTCCTAGCTGCAGGTTGGATCCAGTGATTCTCCATGCATTATTTATTTTCCTTGGACCAGCACCATGGCCCGCAAACTTGAGCCACATGCGGCTCTTTGGCCCCTTGAGGGTGGCTCTTCCACAAAATACCACGGCCTGGGCGAGTCTATTTTGAAGACGTGGCATTAGAAGAAGTTTAAGTTTAAAAAATTTGGCTCTTAAGAAGAAATTTCAATCATTGTACTGTTGATATTTGGCTCTGTTGACTACTGGGCCAGCAGGTTACCAAGTCCAGAAGAAGGACGGGGGCTGGCCCTAACACATAGCATGCAGTGCCTTCTGAGGCTGATGGGCAAAGGCAGAACACCAAGGAACTTCCATCTACGTCCGTTTGCCAGAGCCAGTTCCTTGGCTGAGCCTGGCCTCTTTAGGGGCTGCAAATGCTCTCTGCCTCTAGTCAAAGGGCAAAAGATGTGGATACAAAAAGAGGCAAAGAATTAAGAAGAGTCATGAATACAAACACAGGACTGGGGAATAGATAAATTTGAGTTGAGAAGGACCCAGCAAGATTGTAAATCATCTGAGACCTCTGAGTGTCTGTGTGCCTGGGTGCAAGCGTGTGTTTGCTTGGCCTGCATCAGCTTTTCTGTTGTTTCTCTGTGTTCTGGCCAAGTCCATAACGTCATTTTGATACAGAAGTACTATGTTCCCTAGGGACTGCATATGTGTGCAGCCTAAGGCATTTAAATGATTTGATGTTCTCAGCATGCCCCGCGTAATTCACACGGTTATTGCGAGAATAGAAAAATCACATAAGAGAAAGAAACTGTGAAAAGTCTTATTGCTATTATTAACGTCTTATTGCTGTTACTACTGGTTGTAACAATCTGGATTATCAATTGCTCACCAGATAGTGTGGTGATGCCCAGGCCCAGAGCAGAATTCACCCTGAGCAGAATAACATCAAGGTCAAGTCAGCTTGTGTTGGACAGAAATAAATTAATTCTTCAATTTTTATTAATTTGAAAATATGTTTTATTAATTTCTGAGAGAGGAAGGGAGAGTGAGAGATAGAACATTGATGAGAGAAGCATGGATCAGCTGCCTCCTGCATGCCCCCTACTGGGGATCCAGCCTGAAACCCGGGCATATGCCCTGACCAGGAATCAAACCCAAGACTTCCTAGTGCAGTGGTCGGCAAACTCATTAGTCAACAGAGCCAAATGTCAATATGTGTTGTAAACTGAAACTATAGGGAAGAATGCTTTTCTTTTGAATTTTCTCCACATTTGTCTCTCTCTCTTTTTTAACTGCTGAAAAATGCATTTGCTGAGTTCTATTTGAAAAATTAATTACACCTCTGAATAAAAAGAAATCAAGTAAAAAGCATGATACATTTGGATAAAGTTCACTAAAGGATTCTACCTGCAGAAAGCAGATAAAAAAACATTTTCCTCAGATATGTTCATCCTCCTGTTATTCAAGCCATAGCCACAAAAGTCACAGTCTGCTTTTATGGTTCTGTGAGTCTTTTTGGCAACAAAAAACAAATGTTTAAACCTTTAATATGAAAATGTGAAATTACTTGTTTTGTCATCTAGCCATGACAACACAAAAATATATAAAAACAAAAATGCAACCAAAAATTAATTTGCCAGATTTTTTTTTAATCCAGAAAAAGAGAAGAACAACCATCCTTTTAAACACAAAAGAGTGTAGATTTAAAAAACAAAGTACAAACAGCCAAAGGGATCCTTCTAAGTAGAGATCACCTGGGAAGGCACATGGACATTTCTGTAATTATTGTCAGCTGAATCCAGTGGCATTGGCAAAGCCATGTCCTGGAAACAGGCTTTGCCAAAAGGCAGGAGTGTGGTCAGCTTGACCTTCAGCCCAGGTGCCAGGGAGTGGGTTTTATTATTTAAATCCAGCCAAGCACCAGAAGTGAAAATGACTCAAGAAAGCCCATAAACCTTTGTCTTGACTTTTAGTAAAACTTCCTTATTTTTGCTCTATAAAATAAACAAGCTGTATTGGCTCAGGGTCCCTGTCCCTGTCAGAGGACAATGGTCTCACCTGGCCCCAGCTTTTTCCTTCTATCTCTCTGTCTCTCTTTCTTTCATTTTCTCAATCCCCAGCCACCCCTACTCAGAAACCAGACTGCTCTCTAGCCAGGCTGGATGTGGAAAAGAGAGAAATATTTACACTTCAATACATCATAAACTCAAGAAAAGCATTTACTGTCTGCATCAGCTCATTTAACCCAAAATAAAAGTGTACCTATTCATTGTCTTGAAATTAAGCTCTTGCTTTCTGCAGACCAATATCCCCTTGTTTGCTATCAACCACTTTTCTTGCTGCCTGCCACAGGGCCATGACTGTGTGAAGGATAATAGTTTGAGAGTTTCCAGGCAACTTCTATGAGTAGACCAGTCACTGATAAAAACTAAACATGTATTCGCAGGCTCTGTTTTGGGAGTAGCTTTCTTAATTCTCCTTCATTCTCAAACTTAGATGTTTCCAACAGGTACCATAAGCATATGTTCAGGATTGACTTGAAACACTTTCCCAAATTTCATTTCAGTGAGCTGCATTCTGCAACCAGCATATCTCCTACTAATATAATAGCAAATATAATGCCTACAGTGTGTGAAGCATGCCAGTCTCTCCCTATGATATCTCAAACTCCTCACCTGTCTGCAAGTCAATATTAATACCAATCATTCGAAGCTTGTCGTATTGCTCTCCTCCAGGGCCCAATATATCTCCGGGGGAAAAACAAAATGAATAACATTCCTGCTTCTCATTTGTCAGGAATAAAGTACCCACGCTTCTAGAACTACACCTTAGATCTCAGAAAGTTTGTCTCTTCCTTCATCCTTTTAAGTTTCCAGTTATTTGCAATGTGGGCTTTTCAGATGACAGGCGTTACAGGAACAACACAGCTGTCTGTCCCAAGGCTTAAAGAACTAAGTGTTGCCTTGAGGGTTCATTCCCTTCCTTCCTCCCTTCTTTCCTTCCTTTCCCCCTCCTACCATTTCTCCTTCTTTTCTTTCTTTTTCTTTTTTTTCCTCTTCTTTTACTTCCAGTTTAATTATGAGATCTATTTACAAACAAAAGATTTGTTATAGTCCTTGGTAAATTTACATTTTGCTTATAAAGAGATTTCACATTTGTTATCATAGAATAAGTGGTAATTTTGAGAGTTCACATAAGTCATTTATCTCCTGGTCAGTATAATGTATTCAGTCTGCTTGCGTCATCTTTTCTGGGTGCCATCTAGCCATGCACGCACAGCCTGTTTGCTACTGTCATCCTCACAAAGTGAACTGGCCTATATTGTGAATGTCTCTCGTCACAATTTCTGTCAATATAGTGAGTTTTTTTAAATGTGAACACAACAGATTGACTATCTCCTTTTTATTGTGTTAAAAAAAACACAATGAAATTTACCATATTAATCATTTTAAGTGTAAACAGTTCCGTGGGGTTCAGTATATTTACATTATTATGTAACAGATCTCCAGAAGTTTTTCAATTGCCAAGTCTGAACCGTAGACCCCGTTTTCCCCTCCTTGACCCCTAGTCTATTTCCTGTTTCTATGAATTTGACTGCTTTAAGTAAACTCTTGACAGTGATTAAAAAAAAGAGTTATTTCTTGGCCCTGCCTTTGGTCATAATCCTGCACCATTGGAATCTCATTTAGTTTCCAGGTTGTCTTATTTCACTTAGCATAATGTTGTCAAAGTTTATCCATGTTGTATCATGTGGTAGAATGTCTTTCTTTTTTAAAGCCGGATAATATTCCATTGTATGTATATACCACATTTTGTTTATTCATTCCTCCATTGATGGACATTTGAATTGCATCCACTTCTTTTCTACTTTAAATAACACTGCTATGAACATGGGTGGACACCGATTGACTATCTCTTGCGAAGAACAAAAGTATAGGATAGGAACGTCAAACTGAATTAAATCTATGGGTGTTTTCTCAGTGTCTGACACACACATTAGAGAATAACAGTAGATTAAATACCCTGTCCTACAACTTACAATAGAAAGTAACAGGTGTAACTATATTAGAAATGTTTAAGTTAAAACTTTAAAGCTAAGTTTTACTTTCTGAACACTATTTGGTGACTTCCTGATATCGTCAGCTGACTGTCGTGCTTTTTGGATGGCAGACGTGACAAGAGTCATTTAAGAAGCCTAATTTTATATTGTGCTTCTTGAATCACCCATGAAAACTTTTGTTGCAATGCTAACTGTGACCAGCAATTAAACTTAAGGAGTTCACAAATACATACGTAGAAAGTGTCAGCCTATATATTCTCCAAAGAGGTGCTGACTCCTGTTGTTGGCAATATCATGCTAACTCTTCATACTGTGCCGAGAACCAATTCCGGCATGTAATAATTATAAGAGTTTCACCAAAAGGTTGGTGAAGCTTGTGGGGCTCAACAAGGGTGAGCCACATATGCAGTTTACCTGTTGGAAACTTCTCCAAAACCTGAATAGGATAATTGCTAACTACCAGGCATTGTATTGCCTCCTGTTGGCCAAACACCTGAACAGCTGTAGGCTATTCCCCAAACTGACAATGCTTCTGTATTCTACCCTTTGATACCTTACTTACCCTTTGAAGTGTATGTCTCCTACCTTGCCTTAAGGACAAATTGTGTTATAATAGAAACACGGGTCATAGACAAGGAAGGAATCTTCAGTTCCTTTAGCTGGAGATCCTCTGACCCCCAATGGCTTTCAAAATTATCTTTTGTCTCCGGAGTCTTTAATCATCCATGGGCAGCCCCTTTCTCCAGAAGGCTGAACCCTTTGTAAGGCTGGGGAAAGAACCCTAGCAATACGGAGTTTATACTGCTTATCTCCCTATATTGCAGTGATCTGTTTTCATGACGGTTTCCCCTTCAGACCAATGAACTCCTTGGGACCAGATTCTGTGCTTTATTCAGCTGGTGTCCCACATGCGCTATCACCTCTCTTTGCCCGTAAGTTGTACTCATAACTACAAGATACAAAATATGGAACAAATTTTAAAACCATTAACGTTTTTAAAGGGGAAGGGCCTGTATCATATTTAATTTTTATTGGTAGCAAACCAGGCATGAGGAAGTTCTAATGCACAATACAGTCAGCAAAGAGCAACAGAACCCCACTGGAAGCAAATTTGCCTTGGTGAGACCAAGGAAGCCAACTCCTGACAGTGATGAAGAGAAAAGGGTGCCCCATTAGCAAAAACAAATGGCCCGTGGGCTCTTCTAATATTATTTTGACCCACATAACTAACACGTTAGAACTAAATTACAGCAAAGCACACAGTTTGTAAGGCGGATTAAACGCTGCAGAAAATGATTTTTACCAGGAAGCACTTTTTTGATGTCTTATGATTCATTTTTATATCTGTTGAACTGTAAATCATACAGATTAACTTATTAATTGAGAATTTTCATCCGTATGCACTGCGAATAGAAAAAAAAGAGTTATTTCTTGACCCTGCCTTTGGTCATAATCCAGCACCATTAGAATCTCACTTCCTCTCCAGGGCAGCGCTGTCCGGGAGCCCCCCTATCTGATGGCAGATAGTCCTGTGGGTACTGGGAATGCTTCCTCTACTGTGTCATAAATCAAGGAGAACTAATGGGTGGGGGCAGGGAGGGGGCTGGAAGGAAACATAATTAAAGCACACTCTGAAGGTGGTGTGTGACAGTAACTAAACCCATTTATCCCTTCCGTGAACTTCACTCTCATGTGTGTTTGCTAAGGCTGCATCTGCAAAACCAATTACAGATGGAGCTTCTGCAGTCGGCTTGCTATCACTGGGAGCAGCCCCTGTCCTGCAAGCACGACTGTTATCTCGTTAATTGAGGAAACACAACTCAAAAGGGGAGTGTGCTCACTTCCAAGGTAATTAAAAGAAATATCTAAGAAAGGCCGGGGGACTGACTCCCTATCCAACCCACTGCCTTTCGGAAGAAGTGAATGACCTCAAATTTCAATTTAACACTCAGCTAGATAAATGCTCGCCAGGAAGCTCCGAAGGGTTGGCATTAAATAGCTTGGGTATCAGGCTTGTTTTATGAAGATTTATAATTTAAGGAAACATGGCCGCAAACATAAAGGAACTATGCAAATTCCTAAGTTAAGGAACTTCAAACTAGCCAAGAGACAGATAAGCAGTCTGGCAAGTGTCTCTGAAGGTCGAAAGGAAGGCTCTAACAGGAGAAGGAGAAAGAGAACTCTGGTCACCTACAGGTATCTGGGAAAGGCTTTGTGACCACGTGTGATTATAAGAGCTTTTTGGGTGATGAAGGTATTTGAATTGGTGGCTTTCATGTAATACATCATTTGCTCTAGAAAAATTCAGAGATACTAAAGTTTTAGGATGTATGTGGAGAGAGTCTTAGAAAACAAAGATTCAAAAACACTCAACCAAATTTTCTTCAAGAGTGAATTACACCCTGAAGCACTGCAGCAGTAATTTACTTGAACGGTCTGAATCGTGAATGTGCTTCTCACACTACCTACACCGTGTATGAAAAAAATGGGATTACGTGTACATCAAAGTACTTTTGGTGTAAATTACCAACAGTCAAATGTTCAGTAAATTACCAGCCTTCAAAACACAGTATCTCATTGCAGCTTATTTTAACAGTCTTTTTAGTGTCTGCCTTAGAATTCCACCTGTCTCCATATAAAGGACTTTCTGGGTCAATTTAATTTAAAATCCTAATTTCAATAAGGGCTCTTTAAATGTGAAAGTCAATTGTAATGTTCTCAAATAATTTTTAATGAATTATATACAAAAGGAAAGACTGTATTTACCTGATCTTACCTCTCATATGTACAAGCAGAATATTCATAAAAGAAATAAAATATGGAGAACCTGTGAATGGATAATTTTGGGTGGAGGTTTAGTCTATGTTTAACGTTTAATGTTTTCTTCGAAAATTTAAAATAATTTAAAGTGTCATTCTCAGGCAATGAAAGCGCATGATATGTAACTAGCAAGAATTCAAACACAAAGTTGTAAAAATAAAAAATGTCACTTAGCATTTTTATAAATTTGGAAAATGAGTATTGTCAGTGCCTCTCTGCTAGCATAACTCACTCTAACTTGCAAGATTATGTTTTAGGATATCATAACTTCACTGAACAGTAATACTACTTGGATAATTCTTTTCCTCTTATGATGTAATAACTTTAGTCAACTCTTGGGGCCATGTATAAATTAAGAAGGCAGCAATATGGGAATTTGCCTAATTTTTTATGATTTAATCTTTCTTTTTTGGCTTCTTTGCCTTCTCTCTGGAAAATTTTATGGACAATAAGTATTGGATCCTTTTAAATTAAGCCAGGTTTTAGACTCACTTAATAGAAAATATCCCAACACATCATCTACTGAATATTTGAATTTTTACAATTACTATTTTAATTACATAAGAAAAAATAATTGAAGAAAATCAAGTGCTTAAATGTAGGAGAAGACAGGGATCCAGCTGGGTTTCTGGAATTAAAGCTTACCCTTTGATTTATTCCTCTCTTGTGAATGTTTGGGTCAGTCTCAGATTCCCCTCCTAAAATACAAATCTTCCTCGGATTGAGTTATATGTTAGTACATGAAACCCTTTCATTTTGTACAGTCTTTCTATGAAGAATACCTTACCTCATTTCACAGTTTCAAATAGGGATACCTGAACTCCAATTGAATACACTGAGATTTAAACTCTATCATCTGACTCCCCAAACTGAATTGTTACCACTGCCTTAATATTTTAAGGGGAATTATTTAAGGAAGGGAGAATTTTAACAAAGGGACTGACATGACAGATTTGGACTTTCTGTCATATATATACAGAAATATATATATATATATATATATATATATATATATATATATATATATAATTAATGTGCAAATTAGCTGGGACACGGTAATAGTCACTACCACTCAGGAGGAGGTTGCGCGCCCAGGTGGGTGGGAGGGGACTGCTGTGTGGTGAGGTAAGCCATGGATGGTGCAGGCCTGCAGAGAGCTGGGTGGACCAGGGCCTGCAGAGATGATCTAATATGTATAAGGCCAGCACTGCATCTTGTCCTCTATATATGTCATCATAGAAACATGATGCATTATGGGGCCAGTAGAAAGAAAAAATTCATGTTTCAAAGAGGGAGACTAGCTTCGAAGAAGCCTGAGGGAGAGATGTGAAATATAAGAGAAGGATGAAGATTTCACTTTGGGTGATGGGCACACAATACAATATACAGATGATGTATCATAGAATTGTACACTTGAAATTTACATAATTGTATTAACCAATGTCACCTCAATAAATTTAATTAAAAATTTTATAAGTTATAAAAGAAAGTGAAAGGGAATCACAAGCAGATTTTCTTTGCTTTCATAAAATTGCTTAAAAGACATGGAACTGTTCTTTGGGTATATGTTTTTTGTTGTTTATTTGCTTTTGTTTTTGTCATTCCTCACCCTAGGATACTTCATTGATTTTTTTTTTTTTTTTTTTTTTAGAGTAAACGGAAGGGAGAGGGAGAGACAGAGAGAGAGAAAACATCGATGTGAGAGAGACACATGGATTGGTTGCCTCCCGCATGGGCTCTGGCCAGCCAGGGATAGAGCCTGCAATGTAGGTACATCTTCTTGACTTGAGTAGAACCTGTGACCTTTCAATCCAATGGCTGCGGTTCTAACCACTGAGATAACTGGACGATAAAATATGGAGAACTTGTGAATAAATAATGTGGGTGGAGGTTTAGTCTGTGTTTAAATCTAACAAGGAATATCTTTAACATTTTCTTCAAATATTTAAAATAATTTTAAATGTCATTCTTGGGCAATGAAATTACATGATATGTAACTAGCAAGAACTTAAACACAAAGTTGCTAGTTATATATGATTTTTGTGTAAGTAGGCTTTATGTGGTAAAGTCTCCTTCATCTACATTGTGCACAGTGAAGGTAAACCAAGGAAAGATTGCAGAGTCTGGAAGTGTTGAATCAAGTCCCAGGTGATCAGTCAGAACTGAGGTAGCTGGAGGCCACTGTGTTTTTTTTTAATTTTTAAATTTTATTTTTCAATTCTAGTTTATATGCAGTGTTATTATGTATTAGGTTCAGGTATGATGGTTGGACAATCATATACCTTACAAAGTGTCACCCCGATATTTCCAGTATTCACCTAGCATTATACACAGTTATTAGAATATTATTGACTATATTTCCTATGCTGTACTTGACATCCCTAGACTATTTTGTTACTACCAATCTGTGCTTCTCAATCCCTTCTCTTTTTCATGCATCCCCTTAATCCAGTGATTCACAACCTTTCTAATGCTGTGCACGATCCTTTAATACAGTTCCTCATGTTGTGGTGAGCCCCAACCATAAAATTGTTTTCATTGCTACATCATAACTGTAATTTTGCTACTGCTATGAATCATAATGCAAATATCTGTGTTTTCCGATGGTCTTAGGTGAGCCTGCTAGCAGTTCCCAACCTCTGGGTTTCTACAGCCTAAGATCATCGGAAAACACAGACATTTACATTCTGTTTCATTAACAGTAGTAAAATTACAGTTTTGAAGTAGCAATGAAAATAATTTTATGATTGGGGGTCACTACAACATGCGAAAATGTATTAAAGGGTTGTGGCATTAGAAAGGTTGAGAACCATGCCTTAATCCCTCTCTCCTCTGGCTATCATCAGTCAGTTCTCTGCATCTCCAAGTTCATTTCTATTCTATGTGTTTGTTTACTTTGTTATTTAGAGCCCGCTGATGTTTAATGTACACCCAGAGGTGAGACGCAGGGGCTTGGAGTCCACTCCCCCTTAGGCCCTGAGGCCCTGTGTGCTCCTGAGATCTCCCTGTCAAATTTTCCTTCTCCCCAGACTCCTCCAGCAATGCTCGAAAACCTGAACTTCAACATATTTAGGACTGTTTGGATGGAGGATGGAGCTCATAAAAACAAAAGAGAGCATTGTTCTCAGGCTGCTTGGGCTTTATGAGCTGCGCTGAGAGAATTCCCAGAGGCACCAAAAGAAGCAAGACAGGACAAGAAAATAATCCAAGAGAAAGAGTGAGAGAAATGAGTTTAGAAAGGCACACGTGCCCCAGGGCACTGGTTGGCAAACTCAGTCAACAGAGTGGCAAACCAGGGCTGGTGAGGCGCATGTGGCTCAAGAGCCATGGTTTACCGACCACTGCCCCAGAGGATAAAGCGTGCAGAGTGAATGGATTTGGGAGAAAATAAGAGAAAGTCGGCCACCTCGGGGCAGTAGGAGGAGTTTCTACCTGTGAGCAAGAAAGATTTTTCTAGTTTGTAGTACTCTTCAAAGCACACAGAAAACGCCCATTGGTTTTTTTAAACTCTCCTTGGGCTAGCTTCTCCATAAAAAAGTTTCCTATATACAAATTTCCTCATTTGAAAATTCATCATCTTGGTGATATTGATCACTTGCTAACTTTGTTTTCTTATCATTGCATGTTGAAAAAAATTGAAAGTTACATCACCCAATGGAATCACAAACACACCATCACACAGTGTCATGGAAGTGTTTCATATAGAGCTTGGAGATAGTCTCCCTACAAGCGTGGAATGTGGGGTGTCCTAGTTCATTTAAGCTGCTATAACAAAATACCACAGACTGGGTAACTTACCAACAACAGAAATCTATTTCTCCCAGTTCTGAAGGCTGGACATCCTAGATCAGGGTCCATGAGAGTTGAGTGAGGGCTTTCTCACCATGTGAGGACAGAGTTCTCTGTGGTGAAAGGAGGGAGTGCTCCGGGGCCTCTCTTAAAAAGGGCGTCAATTTCATGCATAGGTTTTGACCCTCACAACCTAATCACTTCCTAGAGGTTCCACCTCCTGGTACCATCACCTTGGGCACTGGGTTTTCAAAATGCAAATTTTGGAGAACACAAAAGACTATATAGCACAGGAGAACTCAGAAAAGACTATTCCTCTCAAAGATGATTCTTTGTGCTTTTAAAATAACTCATATGCCATCATAATATAATAGTATAAGGAGGGCAAAAAGAGACAAAGCAGGGAATTTGTGGTTGAGAAGACAAAGCAAGAAATAAGCTATTTGAAAATATTGAGGGATTGTAACTAAATTGTTTCAGTTCAACATCTACTTTATTAGTTATTATACTCACGAAGTATAAAAAGATGCTGCTTTGAATTCCTACTAAGTGACAAATATTTTTCAGTGTGTGGTAATTTTATTAAGCTTTCTCAGAGTTTATAGAAATTTAAAAATATTATTCTCTTAGGACAGCTGAAGTAATGAGTCTCCAAGAAGTAACCAAGTTAGTAATCAGAAACGACAAGTTTTGATTCCAGCCTTGTCTGATCCCTGAGTCTCTGCAAAAAAAATAAATAAATAAAAAAGTCAGTAGTAACTAAAGTATAATAAAATAGATCATTTTAATATAAAATTGCATAGTATTCTCTGGTGAAAGTTTTCCTTTTGTTTCATGTTGACATTACTTGTGATTATAGGTGATTACATTTCTAACTCTTATTCATAAACTCTGTAAATTTTCTATTTGCAGTTTTTCATCTTTATATCTGTCCCCAGAAATCCTGAAGTCCTTGAGATCCATCTCTGCTGAACGTTAAGTTGAAGTGTAAATGTTTACTGTACCCTTAAAGACCATGAATAATTTTAAAATTGTTGTAGGACAAACTGTAGAATGATGCTCTCTGCCGATTTCACAACATGAAGATGTTCATCCCATTCTCAAAGTATTGGGCTGCTCTAACAGCAGGGTCAGATCCCTGTTACCAAATATTAGAGTCAGTGTAATGAAGAATCAGAGTACTTATTTTGAGGGTTTAATTCTTAGTCTCCAACCATGCCCAGGAATAAAAGAGAAGCTCTTCCTGAAATCTAGGTTGCAGCTGAACTTCTCAAATATCAGCCAGTAGTTGCCTCACCAACTGCCAAATGCTTTGTTTTGCTAAATATTTTTTGCAGGACCATCTCTTCAACACTTGCCCAACTTCCTAGATCATCACAGCAGCCCCCTCTGAAGGATAAAAAGGCAGGAAGGACATCTTAGCCAGGGAGACCGAAGCACCAAAATGCCCTTCATCTCAACCTTCGGGCTATTTGCCATTATGTCTGCGAGACTGAACAGACACAGACAACCTGGCACAGGAATAATGAAAAGAACTTTCACAATGATACAAATAAAATCAAATATCTTCCCACAAGGGAAAGTCAACAACGCAGAAAAGTGTTTCACTTATGACATAAAGTGTTTAAAACCTTATCATGCTATTTTATCCAACTCATCTTGGAATCTCTTTGGGGAGCTACAAATCTGTCAACCCTGTTTTTCTGTGCTTCCTTTGGTTGCACTGGTTTTTCTAAAGGTTGAGTATTTCTTGCCATGGCAGGGCAGATAAAGCAAAGCTATTGATGGAAAACCAAAAATAGTAAAGACACAGCTGTGTGCGTATTACTAAACCAAAATCAGGACAGATCACTTAAGAATTTTTATGCCATTTCTAAATATGAAAAAAAAGTTTTAGCGATGAGGCTTGAGTGTCAAATTATTAAGATTTCAAGGATAATATTAAGGTTCATGGAACATTTAATATCTTATTAATATAAGTTTAATATAAGAAAGTACTTCCAAAAAAAACCAAAAAACAAAACAAAAAAAAAAACCCAAACCCTGCCTGAGAAATCTCAGAATATATTAGACATCTCAGAATAAAGTCACTGTGGATACAGTAAATAGTGTCACAATTTAATCGAGAATTGCTGTGAGACTTATTATTTATAGCTTACAAAGAACAGGGCAGATTAGTAAAACTGCTATGATTGTTGCCAAGCACAAGTCCCAGACATTCTTCCATGTTCACTGTGCCATCTGAAAACACCAATTGTGAGCTACTCAAGAAATTATTGGTTCAAAACCAATGAAGCAAAGATTCTTTTGCATTATAGTCTACATAATAAATAAAACATAGTTTACATTTATTGATGTTTTCCCTGTACACTGAGTATTATCCCCAGATTAAAGGGTTTAAGTGGCATGGAAGAGAACAATTCAAGGGTTCTACAAACTAAACCAATATGCTCAAGACCCCAAAATGATTGGCATGTTCACTTATCATCACATCCAGGATAATAACACCTCTTAGGTAATCAATTTTGACTATTGACTTTAAGGTCCTACAGGGCAGAATAATTCTCTTTGTATGGTTTCTAGAACAGCTCTACTCACATTTGAACATTTAATCAGTGCTACTTGATAATGAACATAAGATTTTATAGTAGAGAATCAAATTGGTCCTGAGGGGCAGGGGGTGGAAATCTAACTCTTGGAGCTAAGTGCTTTCTGCTTTCTTCTTAGTAGCTGAGGATCATCTGTCCCTCCATCATGCCCCGCCCCTCATCAATGTGAAACTTCCTTAGGTGAAGAGCCACTTTCACTCACCTTGAACCTTCCCAAAGTCAGGCTGAGCAATGACTAAAAACTAGAACACAAATTGCCTGGTCCACTTCACTTAAAAGCCTGGAAGACTAACAGTGATTGTTGAATGGTCACCCACACTTAAGACCACTTTATAGGAAAGTCATGCCATTCCCACATCCACAAATGGAGAAGTACTCAAGGCCCAGAGGCCCTTAAAAAGTCTTGAGAGACTATTGAAAAGATAATTCACCTCTAATATCCAGGACATAATTCCTTTCACTATGTGAGAGAATACATAAGTGCTACATATCCACTCATTAGATGAGCATTTCCAAGTGCAGTCAAGTGTCCTGACCAAGCTGTCAAGGTTCAAGGGCAGTAACCAGTCAGTGGGGGGAGAGTCTGAGATTTGAGTTCTAACATTGATTCTAACTTACCCTTTGCCTTATTTGGTTTCTGCCTAGACCTGTTTTCAAATTTGACTAATTCTATGAGCTACCAACAGCCTTCAAAAATGTTCCAGGGTCAATTTCAGGGTCAATTCATTTTTTAAATTTTTATTTTTACTTGACTGGTAAAAACAAATGTTGTATGAATGTGTTCATTAACAAGGTATATTGTGGAATAAAGGAAAAATATCGGAAATATTATTATTATAAATACCACTTTTATTTAAAGCTAGAGGCCCAGTGCATGAAAATTGTGCACTTGGGGGGCGGGGTCCCACAGCCCAGTCTGTGCTCTCTCACAATATGGAACCTCTTGGGGGATGTCCACCTGCAGGCTTAGACCCAATCCCCCCGTACCCCCCAACGGGAATCAGGCCTAACCCAGCAATCAGACATCCCTCTCACAGTCTGGGGCTCTCAAAGTCCAGAACCCCTTACTTCTTACAGCACCCTACATCTAAAGTGGGAAAGACTCCTGCCACCACCACTGCACTCACCAGCCATGAGCTTGGCTTCTGGCTAAGCGGCGCTCCCCCTGAGGGAGTGCATTGACCACCGGGAGGCAGCTCCTGCGTGGGGCCTGGGTGGGATGCAGGAGGTTGGCCAACTGGGGAGGGATGCAGGAAGGCTCCAGGGAAAATCTGGCCCATCTCACTCAGTCTGATCAGCTGGACCCCAGCAACAAGCTAACCTACCAGTCAGAGTGTCTGCCTCCTGGTGGTCAGTGCACATGACAGCAAGCAGTTGAGCTGTCTTAGCATATCATTAGCATGTTACACTTTGATTTTTTGAATGGTCAACCAGATGACCGGACACTTAGCATATTAGGCTTTTATTATATATAATGATATGCTAATATAAATATATAGCAAACATTTAATAGGGCATGCCACCTTTGGAAAGCAGGTTTATAGTTATCTTTTGTTTATCTTCTTATAATTTCTGTGTTATTTTTCATTTTTTAATCCAAATCTATTACTCCAAATAAGATATAAAAGTGTTCTTTACTAGAAAAGTTCATCAAAGACCTAGTATTTTCACAATGTTCCTAATCCACAGATTCTCACAACTCACAACTTACATGGAGAACATTGGGAGGGGGTAAGAACATAAGCTGTTATAATAAAGGGGGAGTCACAGGTAACCGTATAATTTGTGCATGGATACTTACTGAAGAGGATTAGAATTTAAAGAGTAGCATGTTTTTTATGAGCACATGTGTATGCATGTATTTAAGAAAGAAAAAAAAGTGAGAGGATAGCTAATGGAGAAGTTGCCCCTAACATTCCGAAGGAAGAGCATGAATAAAACCAGTGATGTTTAGATGTAAATATTGCACCAGCATTTCCAAGAAAACTGAAATATCTATGGCTAACACAGAAGCCCTGATCCGTTAGAGTGGGTATGTATATAAGACGGGTGACAACACCTTAGCTATCGTATAAACAAAAGCCTAAGACCAAATGGTGTTCTCAAAAGGAAGAAAAGTATGAGATCTATTGAGACTTTAGTATGTGAAAAACTGGAAAAGAGCAGTATCAATAAAAGTCATGCTGCAGGAACAATCTCAAATCTCAGTGGCTCATTTCTATTTCATGTTCTATGCCTACTGTGACTCAGCGATGGTCCTTCCCCATGTCTTCTCGACTCCTCGGCTCAGAATGATGGAACTGTCTCTATGTGGGAAATAGAGGGCCTTGTGGCAGACTTAAATGGCAAAACACTCAATGGATCTTAAAGCTTCCTCAGGAAAGTGACATGAATCACTTCTAACTCATTTTCACCAGTCAAAATAAGTCATATGACCAAGCCTAATTTTAATTCCTTTCCAGGGAGAGGCAGCAAGTATTTTAAAACATAATCCTTTAAGCACCAGGTATAATTATGAAATTCACCAGGAAAGAAAAACAGTGAGGTAAACTAAGACATTACTCCTGTTATTATGCTATTCAGATTATTAAAATGATTTACACACGTGAAAATTCTAGGCATTTAACATAATGATATCTTTGAAAATGATTGCATAATTAATGCTGGAAAGACATTGTCAAGGTTTTGGAATTGTTTTAATTTTTATAATCTTAAATAATTCTTGATGTGTAAATTTTAAGTCTAGACTTGACTTAAAATTCAAAAGTAGTC
This sequence comes from Antrozous pallidus, assembly GCA_027563665.1. Lineage (NCBI taxonomy): Eukaryota > Metazoa > Chordata > Mammalia > Chiroptera > Vespertilionidae > Antrozous > Antrozous pallidus. The sequence goes on from CM050519.1 coordinate 87,348,207, forward strand.
AAATTGAATAAATAAATTGTTGGGGGTGGAGTAAGAATAAAGATAGGGCAAAACGAAAATAATTCTATGGTTGAGAGTTCAAACTCCCTTAAAATCTAATTAGCAAATGCTCAGGTCTAATAGATAGCAGGTGCAGCAATAGGTAATTTTGCCTCTTTTTTTTTTAAAGTAACTTTTCCTTAAAAATTCTTGGTTGGCTAATTTATTATTTTTACCGATGAAAGGATATATTAAATTCACCAGCTCTTAATGGCATAAATAAGACTTAAACTATGATAACTAACTCCAAGTTCATTGCTCTTAGTCTGTTCATCCACACATTTAAGGCTCTAGAGAGCTATGCATAAAATGTATAAGGGAGCACCAAGACCTGGCATCAAGCACAGAGAAATTCCCTAACATTTGGGCTGCAGTATCCAGGAGAGATTTTGGCAGAAGGTAAAATCCTCAATTGAAGCAACTCACCATTCCTTGCTTCATGCCACAGAGCTTGTCCACCATGGTGAGCTTACAGCCTTTACTATAACAGATAAGTTCCCCATCACTCAAAAGCTCCAGAAGAGAGGGGCTCACCATTTGGGGAAAAGAAGAAGCTCAGACAGAGCTTCAAGTTACATCCATTGAATTCAGACTCTGGGCTCTGAAATTCCTCCATAGCATTTCCTCTTCCACACAAGGGAGAAGGCTTGGCATAAGGTGTATGACAGTGGGTGGAATAAGTGGTGGTTGATTAAACAGCCCTGTTATTAGGAGGGCATATGGTTTAGGAATTTTGTGTTTGATGACTTATTTTTAGGCTCAATGACTGATTTCTGTCCCTATCTAGCACCACTTACGATGACCTGAACCCAGTTAAAAGATGACTAGAAGGAGCTGGACCCATTTGTGCCACCAAACAGAGCTAACTGGTACCCACGGAGTGATTTCATGGCATGAATATGTGTGTGTGTGTGTGTGTGTGTGTGTGTGTGTGTGTGTGTCTGTGTGTATACACACGCATACACACACACACACACACACACACACACACACACACACACACACATATATATATTGGGTAAGTTTAATGCTTTTTGGTCGCCACTATTTTTCACATTTTTCCTTAGAATAAAAGTAGTCACCTTATCTTTGGGACTTAACTAGGTCTCTCATGCTGAAAGCCCTCTGTTGCAGGCTGGGTTTTCTGGGAAACAGATTTAGACGGAGTTGAAGATGCAGTTTGTCTATTTGTGTCTTTGGCATCAGCACCAATGGAAAGAAAAAAAAAGGGGAGGCAGCAGGTGGGGCCTGGTGGCATAGGTAAATTGAGCTCTGGAGCTAAAATGATGAAATTGAGCTCTGGGGTAAAAGGCAAGGCATTTATGTTATCATCTTCATTAGCATTAGATGTGGGCTAGCCAGAGGGACATGACCTTGGGTGAGTTGGTTTTATGAAGATGAAGGGATAACAGAGAAATTACAAATGGAGGCCACCTCTGGCAATACTCCCCACATCTGAGACAAGTCCTGTTTGGAGGACTATCTGTGCAGCAGGTCCCCTTATCCATTACGATCAATCCCTGGAGCTACTCAGAAACCTTTCTTTAAATACACTTGGGGAGCAGAAACTAACATTAACGGGAGGCCTCTCTGCTTAAAGGAAACTCAGCAGAGAAGGGTTAGTGTCCCTGGCCCCACATGACCATAGAGAGCTTTTATGGAGTGGCAGTGGCACTTCATACCTGTGTGCCAGAAACCAATCCTTTTATCACTAATAGAAAGATGTGGACAGGAAGCTGGAAGGCTGGTAAACAACCTTAATTGCTCTGAAAAGTTAGAGCTAAAACATTATTAACTGAAGCAGCCTCCACCTCTGTTTGTTTTACGTATATTTCTATTATTTGAATTTCCTGCCTAAAGGCTATGGGCATATCCCATCCTATCTAATAATAGAGTAGTAAGCAAATTTTCTGTACCTTCGCTACACCCAATAAGCCACACCCACAAGCCACACCTGCAAGCCAATCAGGATCTATATGCAAATTATCACCCAATCAAGATCGCTGCTGCCCATGGCAGGCCAGGGTTGGGGTGGAGCCAGCCAGTGATTGGCCGGATCGCAGGGTGATCGCTGGCTGGGATCCCCTAGCAAAGTCCCCTGCCCAAGGACAAAAACCTCGGCCAAAGGCTTTCGACCTTGGGCAGGCCGGGGATGAGCCATCAGTAGGACATCCCCTGAGGGCTCCCAGTATGTGAGAGGGGGCAGGTTGGGCTGAGGGACCACCCATCCCCACTGCATGAATTTCATGCACAGCGCACCTAGTAGTCTTAATAAAAGGGATAGCCAGGCCAGAGCAGATAGTCATCTCCACTAGAGATGGGCAGCTGCCTGGCCCCCGATATTCCCAAATTCATACTTTTCTAGTCTCTTTTCATCTGTGTGTGCCCTTCTCCAGAACCCAAACCCTGAACTGGAACCCTGAATCTCACAGGACGTGAAAGGGGTTCCTACACCTGTACAGGACCTCCGGTCCTCGGCAATGAATTCACAGCAATGTTCTCTGAAGACCATCAGACTTGGTGGAGGATTATGGCCTTCTGAATATGTAGCGCTTGGGGATGGGCTCCTCTTTCTGAAAGAAGACAGTAGCTGACAGATTGGGATGTGATCTATGCATTCACAATTGAGGTGCTGTGAGTAAGAGGGGATCTACTGCCAAGCCCCACAGATGTTGCTCTGTTAGAGAAAAAAAATTCCTCCTGAACCACACGTCCTTCCATTTCTCACACTTTCATTATGCTCTTAGGAGACTACCAGCACATATACAGTCCCTCAGTGTCACCATGAGGGGCATGAATGCACCAGGGCCAGGTGCTCTGTCTGTCTCAGCACTCAGTAATATGCCAGGAGGTGTTTTTTTAAAGAGCATATAATTCTCTACTGCAGGTAGCGTGGCTGTCTTCTAGACTCTCTGGAGGCTGCATGGTGACGCTCCACTGGGCTGCCTTCAAGTCCACATGACACCTTTTCCTACCACAGACCTCTCCTATCACAGGTCTGCTGCCTTGTGTAGCTCAAGTGGCAGGGCTGTGGCCCCAGAGTCTGAACACGGTGCAGAATTGCTTCTTGTACCAGGCCCACTCTAAGCTGACAGCTCCATTTGTCAACAAGTGCTCAAGCCAGACCAGCCCTTCCAGGTGTGGAATATGCAGCCTCCAACCCCGAAGAAGCTTTGCATTTTCTAAATCCGTAGCAGGAGGCGCAAGATGCCTTTGTTTATCTTTGACTTTGGCTGGTATGTCTTGGCTTGCCCATGATCACCAGCTGCCTAAACATTTTAGTGATGTAGAAGAATTATGAATATTCATAAGGTTTTTTTCCCCCCACCTTATCCACAGTTTCACTTTCCCAGATTTCAGTTATCTGAAGTCAACTGCAATCCAAAAATATTAAATAAAAAATTTAGAAATAAACAATACATACATTTTAAAGTTTGTGCCATTCTGAATAGCATATTGAAATCTGGCACCATCCCACTCCTTCCCACCTGAGATGTAACTTCTCCCCTTGTCCAGTGTCTCCACGCTGTAGATGCTCCTCAAACAGTAGTTCCTCAGTAGTCATCTCAGGGATCCCATGGACTATTGTGCTGTTGTAGTACTTGTGTTCAGGTCTCCCTTATTTTACTTAATCATGGCTCCCATGTGTGTAAGTCCTATGGGATGGTTCTCTCCTCATCAAAGGATGTGTAGAAAGTCTCCGTTAGAGACTTCCCATGAGAGCCTTTCCATCAGAACCACATGGCAGCTTTTCTTGAAACACCCAATACTCTCCTTCACTATAACTACTACAATCTGTACAGAATAAAGGTTTACCTCGAGTAGGATAAAGAGCAGCAGTGGAGAAATTTCAGTATTGGAGAAATACTCAGAGATGTTGAGGAAACAAAGAGGAAATATGGAAGACAGAAAACTTGAATTTAGAATATAGGAAAAGAGAGAGGAATAAAAATTTACTAAGTGTACATGTACATCATACTGCTCAGAGAGGAATGCATTTTGTTATTTTAGGCATTTTACTTTATTTTATCCTCTGGACCTTGGTAGACACTTTTAGGAAATTTAATTTGGTGGACAGTTGGCCTATTTCCTGAAGTTTATCAGAATCCTATTATACTTTAATCCTCTCTTAAAGCACTTATTCTTGGCTCTGGATTGTCCACAAATCCAATTAGCACCCTTTCAGTTCAATGTCCAAGTATTTAATAGCAAGACTGAGTAGAATGAGATTGAAAAGGGATTCCTATGACACAAAAGTTGTCATTAGCCTACTAAGAATAACTAACTGCATTCATATTCTAAAATTTTTCCCTTAAGACTGGGCTGTAACCAAAACTATAATTGTAATAGCAATAATAATAATCACCTTTAGAACACTACACAAAACTGGTTCACAAACACCATTTTAGCTACTGTTTTCAATAACCCTTGGAGAGCAGCTAAGCAAATAAATTCTTGATATAATATTGATCTGATTTGGGAAAGTGTGAAAATTGCCATTTATCTATGTAGTAGCGATAAGAAAACCTAAAACGACTTAGGCAGTTTAGAATTCGTGAAGTTTAAACTTTTTGTTCAATGTCATAGCATCCATTGTCTCTTAACCCTGTCCCATAATATCAAACCATGTTCTTTCTTGCCTCAAAATATTCATCTTTCTCTGTTTGACCTCTAATAAAAATTGGCTACTCTTTTCACAAAAATAAAGGAAGAAAAAAAGAAATTGTCATTTAAATGTTCTGATAGTCAATATCCATCCATGCACACAGCAAAACTAGACTGAGTCCTTATGTCGAACATGTGTTGACTTTGGCTGCTGCTTTGGGAGATTTCTATGTATAATCATCCTATCACTTCACTTCTTCTCCCTGCCCCAGTAAAGTGGACTTCAGCTGACCACGTAATGAATGAAGAGGCTACATGCAAATTTCATTTGAGCTTCCACTGAATCTCTAGAGGTCAGAACCATCAGTGTTCTTGGAAAATGCAGAGCAGCCCTAGTTAACCAGGCTACGCCAGAAACTGAGCACATTTACGTGCACTCCCAGGAGCAAAGGAATTGTTTGAGAAGCCATTGCCCCCACGGTTTAACAGTGCTTTAACGTTACCAGGATGCCAGAGAGTGATGCTGCCCTGCTTGCAGGGAACACTGAGCAAGGTTAGGGTACCAACGTATTTTTACAAAACTGGTTCACAAGCAGTGTTTTAGTGTCTGTCTTCATGTCTAAAGACATTGTTAGGGTATTTATTTATGTATTTTAGAATATGTTTTCATTGATTTCAGAGAGGAAGGAGAGGGAGAGAGAAATAGAAACATCCATCATGAGAGAATCATTGATAGGCTGCCTCCTGCGCACCTCCAATAGGGATTGAGCCCAAAACCCAGGCATGAGCCCTGACTGGGAATCAAACTGTGACTTCCTGATTCCTAGGTCGATGCTTGACTACTGAGCCATGCCAGTGGCCCAGCTGTTGTTAGGGTCTTTAAATTCTAGCCATTGTTCCCTGAAAATCCTGAGCAGCCATTGTTCCCTGAAAATCCTGAGCAGCCATTGTTCACTGAAAATCCTGAGCAGCCATTGTTCCCTGAAAATCCTGAGCAGCTCCAGTGATGGCTCTTGTAGCAGCAGCATCACAGTTGGGTGGAGTGCCTGGCATGTGGGGTGCATGGCTGAAGCCACTCTTGCTTTTTAAGGGGTTCTTCCCTGCCTCACTGGTCCCTCTCCTCTTTCACAGAGGCCAGTCAACTAGGACAGTGACAGGTGTCACCTTGCACCATTCCTGAGGTATCTCTGGATGAGCATGGTGCTTTCTCCAACACATCAGAGTAGGGCTAGAGTCAGGAGTTACTCTTCTGTACCAGAATCTCCACCTGGACCCTAAAAAGGCTAAAAATTCTAGAGGAGTATGCTCAGAGTCTATGACAATGTACTTATTTTTTAATAGATGTTATTGATTATTTTAAAGAGAGGAAGGGAGAGGGAGAGAAAGCTAGAAACATTAATGAGGGAGAAACATCCATCAGCTGCCTCCCGCACACCCACTGCTGGGGATGTGCCTGCAACCAAGGTACATGCCCTTGACTGGAATAGAATCTGGGACCATTGAGCCTGCAGGCGACACTCTATCCACTGAACCAAACTGGCTAGGGCAATGTATTTATATTTTTAAGAGGCTTTCTTAAAATCCTTGCCTGCCTCAGTAGCTCAGTTGGTTAGGTCATTGTCCTGATATCCAAGGTTGGGGGTTTGAGCTCTGGTAAGGGCACATACAGGAAGCAACCAATGAATGCATAAATAAGTGGAACAGCAAATTGATCTCTCTCTCTCTCTCATCAATCAATAAATTGAAAAAGAAATAAATCCTTGATATTTTTAATGATGATGAGTTTTTATGAGGATATTATTTCTCAATCAATCTCTTCTCCTTTTGTCTTTCAAAATTTCCTTGTATCTTCTCTGACTTTCTACAGTGCTTTTGCAATCAAGGTTGAACAAGTGTTAAAATGTCCCCAGCTCTGATGGGAGATATATTTCGTTTTTCACTGACCCAGATAAGAAACTCTGCAATGTGAGGGGAGAGTTTAGGCACCATACTAAACATACTATGCAAACGTTGGGTATACTTACTTATTTTGATTCACTATGGCTATGAACCAGTGCATCATACAAAGGAAATAATCATCTCCTTAACCCGGGAGCCCATAAGACAAAAGCTGTGGTGGCAGAGGCTGCTCTTTTATTAGGGAGTGAAATTTCAGGGACAAGATAGTGAGTGGAAAAAGCGGACAGCCACCTGTTCTTGCTCAGCCTCCCACAAAGGCCTGATTCCTCAGCAATCTCTGATTACCTAAGGGTGACTATCAATGAAAGATATGTATGTATTTTCCAAAATATAATTTCATGTCACTTTGTAAACTGTAGTCTGAAATAGACTTAATATTCAAGCAATGTAGTCATAATTTTGGTAATGACATGGCACACTTTTTTAATTCACTGAGAGCTGTGAAATGATTAATTTTTTCAGGCTTGATGAAATCAATACACCTGAATTAACACAAGATTTAAGGCCAAATAGATAACCTCTCCTCTCCTTCTCCCTTGCGCCACAAACATCCATATGTACTAGAAAATAGGCAGTATTCATACTTGCAGGAAAAAAATGAAACAGAAAGGACAGATGCCATATTTTCAGGGAAATGTCATCTTGCAATGACTCCTACAAACTCTCAAAGAGGAAAAGGGGCATCTAGTACCTTGTGTGTATATACCAAAAACTAAAAACAAAAAACAAGACAAAAACTGATTTAAATGATACATTCAATACAGTTCTGAAGGTACTTGAATTAAAATTGGGTCAATGGCCACAACAAAATTCAACAGTAATCCCAGGCTTCTCTGACCCTGAGTTTATTTCAGCGTAGAAGTTCTGACTTGTTATTTTACTATTAACACATAACATGTACTGTAGTTATCCTATTTGTAATAGTTAACATTTGACCTCTTTTGTCATGTGTGTTTTCAAATGATGAAGCATCTGTGAGACATACATCATCACTATTTTTCCTGATTTACAAAAATCACTTCTGCCCTTTTTAAGTGACACCCTCAGGCTAGATCAAATTTAATGAGATGCCCTCTCTGGAATAATTTTCTTCAAAGACATACAGAGAGATGGTTTTCTACATTTATAATTATAGACCAGTTTTATAGACTCCTTGGCAACATGTCTAGAATAAGACTCATACAGATTGATATATGTGATGAGAAATTATTCCCGCCAGTTTTCATTCTCTTGGTCATTCTGCTTGTGGCAGTGGAAAGCATTAATATGGAGCGGTGTCTTTTAGCATCTGTAGCAATCCAGCAGATGAATGAATCATTTGCCTAAAATGCAACAAAACAGTAAGATGTTTGGTTGCACCATAGTATCTGCAAGACAGTGAGGCATTAAGTAGTTCAAGGGATCTGACTCTGGCCTAGGTGAGCAGCAAGTCTCCCTCAGAACTGTCCCTGTATGTGTACAGGCACGTTTTCACACTCACCTCTTGTTCATGTCATTCTCCCATCTATTTTTCATTGCTTGGAAAGGGGAGGGGAGTTGAGTGCATTGGGTGAGGGAAGATGGCAGTATGGATGAGGACAGGGAACATAGTGTAATATGGCAAAGTCCAAGGTCAATTACTTTGAAAGTAAATGGAATTCACAATATGGTCCTCATAATGAAGCATTTGCTTGCCTGTGTTTCTGTATGTGCTTATTATTAGATAGTCTAAAGAAATGACCCTTGAAATGTCTCATTTATAAGCTCACCATCTCTACCTGAGAACAATCCAGGGGCGGGGGGTGGGGTGAGTAAGAAGGGGAGAAATCAACACAAAATCAATGGATGAATCATTGCACAAAGAAGTTCCAAGGTAATAAGCAGAGTGCTCTATGAAGGTGGAACAGAGTTGGCTCCTACAGTACTGCTGTCATCTTGTCTATCCTAGTGCTGTGACATCCTTATTCAAAGGAATAGATGAAAGAAAGTTGAATGTGGTTTTGAATGTGACAAAGACTTTATATTTGACAGCATTAGCATGTTATTACCCCCCAGGTCCTTCCCGTACATCTGCATAATTGTGAGGCTTAGGAGAAGGCTATCAGATAAAAAGTGAATACTCATTTTTGTATTAATGTAGAATAACTGAGTAACTAAGTGCCATTCGGCATCTTTGAAAAAAAAATACCTTCTCAACTTCTACAAAAATCTAATGTGAATTAGAGGGCTGATTCCTTTGAAGATTATATTTAATTTGGTACTAGTCATTCAATTTTTACCTCCAGGGAAACCTGATACATAACTACCTTTAGAATTTAAAAGTGATTAAATACCTAATTAAATTGAACAATGAATGTATAAGGTAACAGAAATTAACATTATATAAAGTGTATTTTGGAGGATTTTAATATTTGACAATTTTTGTTTGCTTTCTAACACATGAAGCACTTTTCTGTTTTATACATATAAGATTATGTCTCAATTTTACTGGCATCCGCTTAACAGCACTGGTAGTAATGCTAATGGTAGTTTCTATGAGGCAAGCTCCTCTAAGCAGAAGACCAAGACAATGTAGTCTACTGAATATTCACACATAAACCATAATGCCAAATGCCAGACTCAACTGTTTAAGAAAATTAATGATCATAATGCAAAAACAATTCCTTATTTATTCATAGCCATGTAATTGACAGAGATGATTATCACAGTTTGCAAATATCTTCAAGTTCTGTAGAAGGGTGTTATCATTAATTTATGCCTATGTATGTATCTACTGATCTCAAAAGAGTTTTAGGCTTTTTCTGTTGTGCTTTAAGATCCTAGCACTCATTCAGTTTAATCTTTTATTTCTTCATGCATTTACGGAGCGTATTTTTTTTCCAATATGCCTACTGTGGAGCAGACACATCTTCATGCTAAGCTAGTTTCTCCAGAAATACAAATGATTACCTTGCATTGTCTTTAACTAGCACAGCTTAATGTGTCAATTCGCAGTCCCCTCACAGAGAGCAAAGTCCTCTGGCCAGCACTAGGTTTTGATGTGACTGTTGGAAATTGGGCTATTACTAGACACAGATGCTTCCTAAGTAGGATGTCACATGAAGAGATTTTGGTTCAAAGAAGAATACTAAAAGCATATGACAGGGGAGGAGGGTGTTAGGAAGAAGGTAGCAAGAGGTGAAAAAGAAAAAGAAGAAAAGGTCTCTGTGAGGAAAACCTGCCAAGACCACAGTACGTGAAGCATAGCGTGGAATGCCTCCAAGGCCAGGTTAGAGCCACCCACCTGCCAGATTTGTCCGGCACTGAAGGGTTGGTTTCCTTGGACTCGGGACTTTTGGTGCTAACTGGGCAGGTGCTCATCCTAACCCTAAACCTAGTTGGGGTTATGACACTCAGTCAGTACAAATAAATTATATGATACTACAAACAAGGACTAGAAGATTCTCTCTAGATGAATTTCATTCCTATTTTCTTATTAGGACAATAAAAAGAAGTCACTTAGCTCTTAGAACTTTTGTACTACTTGAAAATAATTCATCATCTAAATCCACCTGCTGCTTCTAAAAATAGTTCTTTAAGGAAAAATGTTATGGCTCATTGACTCACAAAATTAGTTGAAAGGACCCTACACACCCTTATAATGCAGGACATTTTTAATGTTTTGGATCATTCAAATTATTGCCTTTTACTTCAAATAGATGAAACTTTACATATTGTTGTGATTTATAAAGAATACTCAAGTTAAATTATTAAAATGGAATAAGATATATCCTAAGACCATTCATTTACATTTTGCTCACTTTTTGCTTCCAGCATTAATACATATAATTAACATTTATGTAGGATATGCATGTAAGACATTTTATTTGATATACATATCAACATAGTTGTGTTTTGTTTTTCAGGAAAGCCTTAATTTAATAGCATCCAAATCTCAATGTGTCTTTCACCAAATAGTTGACATTCAACTTGATTTTATTGTCCATATTTGGATTGGAAATTGCTTCATATTCCTATTTTTTTAAAATCCACTCTTTTCTAAAACAAAGTATCACATTTCATAAATTAATTAAGTTTAGTAAGGCCATTTAATGAGGTACATGGTCCTAGCATAGATATCGTTCACTGGGTTTAAAGATGCCAGACAAGCATAAGCAGTGCCTGAGCTTTGGGGAGGGGGTGACAGAGTCGTCCTGCAGATAGCATAGTCATTGTGTAACAACAGGAATGAGACAAATACTTGCCTGGGACCCTCAGCTGATAAGATGGTCCCCTAAAGTATGAGATCTGCCCACTTCTCCTGTCTTCGCTCACACATGCCCATTATCGTGGAATGCTCCAACAACTCAGCTGTGGAATGTAAATGCACAGAGGGGCTTCCTATGGCGATGAATGATTCATGAGGCTTTAAAGACATGAGATTTACTTTAAAAAAAAATCTCTTCTTATTTTATCACTAATAATTGTCGTTATCCAGTTTTCACATAAATCAATGTCCCATAATAAAAAGGCAAACTGATGTATTGAATTTGGATAAAATCCATCATGTCTTCCGAATTTATCTTCACATTTTTCATGTGCACTTGTGGCAATTCAAGAGCCTTTTAATTTTTTTTTTTTAGTTGTAACCATTTGACTTTCAGTTGTTGAGTAACTTGATTCAAAGAATGACCAAGTTATTTGGTCAAAAGAAAGGACAAAAGAGAAAGAAGGAGGCACTGTGGCATCCTTGTTCCTGTGTATATTCAAACTGAATTTTTATTGATCATTGACAGTCAAAGCACATTAAAAAAGAGAATAGAAATATGTGAAGAAATTTCTGGATCAAGAAAAGACAGTGACTTGTCTGTCTACTACTAAATAATGTCAGACCTTTGATTGATTATTGATAATGCCCCATCCTGAAGCTGTATTATAAGCTTATAGAAATGCATTTGCAAGTTCAGTTTTATCTACTCCAGGAGTTTTTGTTTTGGTTAAAAAACTTTTCTTCACAAAAGAGAAAATAGAACTATATGCAATATATGTTTTCAAAAAGCGTGGCTATCTATGGCATGATATTTCTAGCTCTGTTTTGTAACTTTCATTCTTTTGTAGTATTAATTTTAATAATTTGTCTCATTTCAGTCGGATAGGTGACCCTAACCATAGCTCACATATGTTGGGAACGCAATTACAAATCAGAAAAGGCTGAGGAAGTTAAAGACAGAGCTTACTCACTCATGAATTTAGTGAGTATTTGCTGTGCATTTTCCACGTTTGGAGGACTGCAAAGTATCTGGGAAACTAGGAATAAATAAGAAGAATAAGGTCCCTAACCTCAAGTAGCTTACATTTTAGTAGGTATTAGTGATAAACTTTAAAGCAATAAACTAAGTTTCAATTTGTGTTAATGAAGAAAATAGAGCAGGTAGATAAAATGTGGTAAGTACCCAGGGTGCCTAGCGTCATTAAATTCATAGAGATAGAAAGTAGAATGGTGGTTGGCAGTGGCCAAGCAGAAGGGAATGAGGAGCTAGTGTTTTTAATGGGTACAGGGTTTTAGTTGGGGAAGATGAAGCAGTTCTGGAGAAAGATGGTGGTGATGGTTGCATAACAATGTAGATATACTTAATGCCACTGAACTGTATATTTAAAAAATGGTTAAGATGTACCTTTTACCACAGCATGCATGAACATACAGGGTATTTAAACAAGTGGAATAAGTCAGATAGAGAAAGACAAATACCATATGATTCCACTTATATATGGAATCTAAAGAAAAAGTAAACAAAGAAACAAAATAGAGATAGACTCATAAATACAGAGAACGACTGACAGTTAACAGTGGGGAGTGGATTATGAAGCTGAGTGAAAAGGGTGAAGGAGTTAAGAAGTACAAGTTGATAGTGACAGAATAGTTACAGAAATGTCATTTATAGCATAGGAAATATATGTAATAACTATGTATGGGGTCAGTCGGACATTCCCCAAGGGCTCTGGACTGCGAGAGGACACAGGCCAGGCTGAGGGACCCCCCTTTGAGTGCATGAATTTTATACACAAGGCCTCTAGTAGAGATATAATTGAAGCATTTCTGCTTAACTTTGAGTCACTCCAGATAGTGGAGCTGAAATGCCGTACAGGCACAATAAAGGCCCTAAAATAAGTGTAATCTGAGGTCACCCATATGGATGGCCCCTTCTCTTTAGGATTCAAATGAAGTGACTAAGCTCTACCCTCCAGTGTAACAGAATCTTTCACTACTCCTTGGTGGATCATTCTCCTCTAGGACTTGGACATGGGGTTGACTTTCTCTAAGTGACCTGAGAATCTGTCCACCTTCAACCTGGCTTTCATGTTCCACGCTCCCATGGGACAAGATCATTGCTCAAAGCTCAGCCTTGGATCTTGCTGGCTTTACTGTTGACCAGTCTGTACTCAAGGAGTCCTGCCTCCTTCCTGCATTCCCCAAAGTGCCACCAACATGAGGCAAATGTGTTTCTTCATTTGTTTTACTGAGAATGTTGAGAACAAATAGCAGAAGGTTGTTTTTCCTAGGAATTTATTTATCACTAGAGGCCCAGTGCATGAAATGTATGTAATCCAAAGGGAGGGGGGGCCCTCAGCCTGGCCTGCACCCTCTCACAGTCCAGGAACCCTGAGGAGATGTCCAACTGAGGGCTTAGGCCTGTTCCCTGTCAGTTGGACATTCTTAGTGCTACCACAGAGGCAGAAGAGGCTCCTGCCACTGATGCGCTCGCCAGCCATGAGCCTGGCTTGTAGCTGAGCACTGCTCCTGTTATGCACAGATTTCATGATCCCCAAAGACCACCAGGGAGGCAATTCTGATGCAATAGCATAGAGCCTTTATTACAAGCCCAGGCTTGGCCCTCTGCCCCTGCCGCTACAGTGACAGGAAGCAAAAGAGGAAGAATATCCTGAGCATGACGACTTTATAGGAAGGTGGGGCCAGATGCCAACCACTGAGTTGGCTGATTCCTATTGGTTGGGTGATGGCTGGGGCTAGTGATGCAAATAATCCTTAACACACGTGACCTGTCCTGTCCTTTGCTCTTGAATGGAGCTCAAGCACACAGTCTTCACGATTGGCTAATTCAAAGGGAGAGGTTGGTCTTTGTGATTTCAAGATGGCAGCCCCCAGGTAAGTTTAGGTATCACGCAGCCTACATGGTGGCTGCTAAGTCACACAGTCCAAAATGGCTGCTGCTTAAATTGTTCTTTGCAGTCCCGCTCTGTCCTTTCACTCCCCCTGTGGGAGCGCACTGACCATGAGGCGGCAGCTCCTGTGTTGAGCGTCTTCCCCTGGTGGTCAGTGTGCATCATAGCACACTGATTGTTCTGCTGTTCAATTTGCACAATAGCCATTTATTATATAGGATTCTCTGCAGAAGAAAGTATCATTCCCTGTGTCCCTCTGCTGGTCCAGGAGTCCTGCCCTCCTGTGAGTCCCTCTTTCCTTCCTCCTCTCCACTATTCAAAGTCCTCCCTCCCAGAAAACTTTCCATTACTTTTTTTGGTAGCACAAAATAACATTTTATCTAAAATGTTCCCACTTATTCTAGGAGCTATTACATAAAAGAAAGTGATTACGCTGACGTGCTGCTGTAATCTTGTTAAAGAAAAAAAAGAAGAAAAAAAGCCCCAAAGGAAGTCTCTTGTGCTGAAGCCCATAACACTGAGCCTATTTGTAGTTTCAACCTTCAGCTGACCATTCAGATGACAGGAATGTGATAATATTAATGGTCAATCTGGAATGTTCTGCTCAATACCAAAGAGGTAATCTTTCATGTGACCTCCCCCACCCCCCTAAAAAACAGAAGCTGAAGCAATCTGCCTGCCTGATAGCACACCACCCCTTCCTCTAAGAGAAGATAACTTGGCAGATAGTGTTGGGATTGAGTTGAATTGTAGGATACCCAATTGGTACTGAGAAACTACTTGGTATGGGGAAAGGAGAGGCACATTGAAATTGTGTGCAAAATCTTAGGCTGTTCTCTGGGCTATTTATATACACTGAGTGGCCAGATTATTATGCATTCAGAGATCATAATAATCTGGCCACTCAATGTATATAAAAGTCAAGCAACTGGAATGTTGAAATGACTGAAATGACTGGAACGACTGGTCTCTATGACATGCACTGCGGCAGCCAACCCACGTGATCGGCTCCCCCCAACCTCCCTTGGCCTCTCCCTCCCTGCTGCCTGGCCCAATGGGCCCCCATTGAGGCAGCCTGGCTGGACCCCACCAGTATACAAATTCATGCACTGAGCCTCTAGTCATTATATAACTGTGCTCTCAAGGAGATTCTCATCTTCAGCCAAAATAAGCTCCAGAGGAGGCTTATTTCTTTCTGGCAGGCAAAGTAGAATTGTGATTAAAGGTTTTAGCTTGGTGTCAAAATGGTCAGGTGTAAATTTTGGATATGCTGAAATTCTATGACATTAGGCAGTTTAAACCCTCTAAACTTCAGTCCTCTCTTCAGAAGATGGTGATGATGATTGTATTTATTCATAGGAATGCTGTGAAGATTAAATGAGATGATGCGTAAAAAGAATTTGGCACAGTGCAGGATATAGAAGAGGTTTGAATAAATATTAGAAATTATATACCCCTCTTTAGTTTTCTACACCTCTTCAATTTTCTTAGGGAGGTCTGAGTTATGTTCTACTTTGTTAAAACAGAGAGAATTTTGGTCTAACAACTTAATGATTTTGAAAAAAACAAAAACAAACACAAATCAGTTTTAAGTAATTTTCCAATAGTTGGAGCATATTTTCTGTTATCAGAGTATATATTTTATAAAGGTAACTGGAGATGTTTAAACTATGGAATTTCAAGTCAGTCCCCATTTTTTTCTCCCAAACACACAATTATTCTTTAATAATTAAAAAAATTATTTAGTTGCCAAAACCGGTTTGGCTCAGTGCATAGAATGTCAGCCTGCAGACTGAAAGGTCCCAGGTTTGATTCTGGTCAAGAGCATGTACCTTGATTGCAGGCACATCCCCAGTAGAGGGTGTGCAAGAGGCAGCTGATTGATGTTTCTCTCTCACCGATTTTTCTGTCTGTCTTTCTCCTTTTCTTTCTGTAAATAAATAAATAAAATATATTTTAAAAATTCTTCAGTCAAAGTTAAGTCATGTTGAAAAGATAAGTTTTTCTCTTAGTTTAAAAATATTTACATAAAATAAATGATTTTCGAAGTTAACTTCACATCATGAAAGTAGAATTACTAAAAGACTCCCAAAGACACACATATGGGGGAAAAAAATTCCCATGTATATCTTTTTCATCTAACCTCAAAAAGTGATCATTGGGTCATAGCTCTGAATCAGCTATCAATTCCACTGTGGGAAGAAATGACCTACTTCACTTCAGCATTTCTCACTGGAGATCAAGATATATAAAAGTTAAAAGATGGCATCATTCTCAATAGACCTATCCAAAGAAATCTGTATAAATATATCAATATATATGTGTATATGCATATATATGTTAAACTTTATAAAACTATATCAAAATTATGATAAATATATTTCAAATGTCTGCATTTTAAATTTAATATGTTAAAATTCTATAAACATTTTATTATAGCTTTCGCTCTGCCATTTCTGGAAAAATAAAATTTTTAAAAAAGTCATCTTAGATTTATATTTTATGAATGCTTCATTTGTAACACCACTTGGATTGAAAATAAAGGCCAAACTTAATTCCATTTAACTATATTTAAAAATAACATCCTGAGTAAAGAGATTATAACAATGGACAGTTCTAAGTTGATTGTAGACTGTTATTCCTCTTTTTACTTCCTTAACCCCGGTTTCTCAGGACCTGTCAGGGCAGCAAGAACTTAGCAGGATGACACCTCACCTCGTGGTAGGCAGGGGACTTGAATAGCTGGGGTGGGGGTGGGGGGGGGGCACTACTGCGAAGAGGAGCAGATCTATCCTCCTGGAAATCAGCTGGTTCTAGAGGTGCCTTGTTCTTTCAGTCATCCAGATCCACTTGGCATGTGACTCAGGAAATGGCATGGTGAACACTTTGATCATTTCTGAATTTCATACCTAGCTCTTCATTACTGAGTGGTTTAGTGTCCCCAGAACAGTTGAGGGAAATAAAGTGGCACGTTGAAAATAATTAATGAATAATATCATATCACAAATTGAGGTACTATATGCCTAAGCACCACATTAAGTGCTAAATTGGGTAGTTGGGTGTGTAAAGACAGAGGTATTGAAATGTTCCATTTTCCCCCCCTGAGAATGTTTCATTTTTTATGAAATAGCAAGAGTTGTCTGAAGATTGGTTGAGGTGAGCATAGGGGAAGAACAGATGGGCTTAACTAGAGTGGGCACATTGGGAACTCAAAGACTATATTGTTCAATAAATAAGGGGGAGCCAGATTGGAGAGGGGTTTGACCGCCAGACAGAGGAACCTGGGATTGATAATGTAGAAAACAGGGAAAACCCAAATATTTCTGAGTAGAGAAAAGCCTGATGAAAGGCCATATTCATGTTAAAACCTCAACTTTCCAATGTGTAACTATTGACAGGTTTGTGCATCCATATATTGCTAATTTATTGAATAAAGAAAACTTTGGGGAAAGGAGAAAATCAACAAATGAATTAACCGACATTCTTCAGTGAGAAACCCATAATCTCTCAATTTGCATTAACATGAACAATATATACTCTTCTAGTTTTGCTTATAATCTTACCATTCACTTGATTCTGACAATGGCTATGACAGTTCTAGTGACAACATGAAAATGACCAAAAGTGAACAGCGCAGCAGCTACTTTATCTGTGGGCATTTAGGTAAGATTGCCGTGGGTACTTTATTTTTGGTTTGAAATTATAATTTCATTTGTGAAGTCCTTAGACACACAATCAAAAGAAATCTAAAGGGCTGACAATCTAATGGAATCCAATAGGCCGTTTAGGAAAACTTCATTCTTGTGAGCTGTGATAGGTGCAGGCTTCTAAGAGGAGCTGCTGGGCAGAACACACGTGATGGGCAGACTTCAGGGCCATGACAGGCTAAGAACAGGAACAGAAGGCATTGCCATCACATTGTGAGGTCTGCCTCCTTCTATATTTGTGAAGTCAGTCCTTTGGCCAAAAATACAGAATGGAAAGTGACTTTCTGGAAATCTTGCTTTATATTCCAATTACTACATTTCTCAGGGCTTCTAAAATTTTAGGAATTTAAGTTATTAACTGTAGAAGGCCCACTGGGAAGGCACATGGACATTTCTTTAATTATTGTCAGCTGAACTCAAGGCAACAGGCAGAGCTAGCCCTGGGAACATGCTTCACCAAGAAGGCTGACGTGTTATCAGCTTGGTCTTTACATTTGTCCAGGTATCTGGGAGCAGGCTTAAGATGTAAATGCAGTCAAGCACCAGGAATGCTTGGGCCTACTCAAAAATGCAAATTATCTCCTTTGATCCTAACTTTTGGTGTAACTTCCTGGTATTTTGGGGGTATAAAATAAACCAACTGCATGGGCTCGGAGTCCCTGTCTCTTCATCAGAGAGAACAGAGGTTCCACCCAGCCCCAGCTTTGCTTCTATCTCTGCATCTTGCTTCTATTCTTTCTTTATTTCTCAATCCCCAGCACCTCTACTCAGAAACTGGACCCACTCTCTTTCCAGGCTGGACGTGGAAAAGAGAGAAAACCCTTACAATCAACCATGCATAATATGTATATAATTTTTACATAGTTGTCAAAATTCTAATTTTGTAGTTCAGTTGTTTAATGTGACTAAGGTTAATCTTTCTTTAAACAAGACAAATACTAACAGGCATCCTCTATTTGAACTAAAAATATATATTTTTTTGTTTTTCCCATTTTACGGGGGCCCACTGGAATTCATGTTCTCAAATCAAGTCAAAAATATCCTTGCGACGTTAGAGATTATTAGGTAGGTTTTCCCTTTTAGTGCTCTTTTTCAAAGCACCGCAGTTAATCTTTAAAAATTAAAGGCCACTGACATGCAGAATGATAATAAAAAAGATGTTTCATTATTAGTATGGAAAGTTTCTGTAATTGAGTTTCAATTAAATTATTTTGAGTGGATATTTCAAAACCAGAGTGGGTGTTTTAATAATGTGCTGGATATGCAGCTGGTAATGTCTTTTACCTTATTGAATTATTAGTAATTTAAACTTTCACTGGGATTTGTCCCAGTCATCTCTTCCCTGACAGCTCCTTTTTTGTTCACTGCACAAGCATTCTGGTGGCAACCTTGAAAATACTCCTCACCAGGAAACAAAAGTGTGAAGCCACATGACATGGCCTCAAATCAAAACCTCCACAGTATATCTTTACGTTTGATGTCCTCATTACTTAGGATGCCAAACAGCATTGATGGCCCGAAAGGAAGCCTCTAGTATATCATTGAAGGCGAGGAAGGCACAGGAGACTCTGGTCTGAACACAGCTCTTCCTGTTCAAGTTACACTCTTGCTTGCGTGGCTTATTGGTGATGAATGAATGGGTAGAGGCAGAGGAGTCAGCTGGCTGTCGAGAAAAAAATTCCAGGTCCTCCATCATTTCATCCAGTTTTTATTATCGGGAACTTAGGGTTCTAACTGGTATCATACACTCCAGATCTCTGAAGATGGGATTTAGACTAACAAAGATGAACCCTGATTACAGCTGCAAGCACTTATTTGATAATACGGTCCTCTCCTGGGAATGCCCCCATAGCTGGCCTACACACCACAACCTCTGACTCTAAACAGTATGCATAATTCATACAGCAGGCGCCAAAGACTTCAGTTCTACCAGTTGCCTTTGTAATGTCTAATAGCTGCAGTGAACACCCCCCCCCCCCCGGGGGGGCCACTGCGACCCCAGGCCTCCTGTTTTTGCTGTGCATCTCATATACATGTCAGCCTTCCCAGACTTCTAGGCCTCTTCTCTTTATATTTGGCAGTAGCATTGTGTTGCTTAATATGCATTCTAGCCAATGTTGAGGCATTGGAGAGCATTCAAGAAAAGGTAAGACATCTGTGAGCTGGCCGTACGTCAACACTGATGTCTTCTGATGCCTTCAAATACTGTGTTAGAGTATCAAGAGGAGGCCCTGGCCGGTTTGGCTCAGTGGATAGAGCGTTGTCCTGTGGACTGAAGGGTCCCAGGTTCGATTCCGGTCAAGGGCAGGTACCTTGGTTGTGAACACATCCCCAGTAGGGGGCATGCAGGAGGCAGCTGATCGATGTTTCTCTCTCATCCATGTTTTTGACTTTCTATCTCTGTCCCTTCTTCTCTGTTAAAAAAAAAAAATCAATAAAATATATTAAAAAACAAGAGGAAAAGAAGTAGCCATACCACTCTTCAACCCACTGGCCAAATTCAGGAGATCTTACACTTGTTGACATTATGACAGAAATACATTGATCCACGGATATGGAAAAAATACATGTGGTATCCTGAATGTGAATTTCAAACTCTAGAATACCATGTATAGTTTCGATAAAACAATGTTCAATGCTGGTTGGTTTGATAAAGTGGTTAAAAGGAGGAGACCTGGACCTGGGATACCCAGGTTCATATCCAGGTTCCACTATTTTTATATTTGTGTGCGATGCTGGACAAGTTCCTAAACTTCTTTAAGCTTCAGAGTCCCCAACTGTGAAATGGTAATATTGACTCTCTCCTCTATTGTGAGAATTTAGTGAATTTTATCAGTTTAGAAATGCACTCAAGAAGCCTTATCTAGCTCTGGCCAGTTTGCTCAGTGATTAGAGCATCAGCCCATGCACTGAAGGGTATATCAACCCTGTCAAGGGTGTATACCTGGCTTACAGGTTTGCTCTCCAATCCTGGTCAGGGTGAGTGTGGGAGGCAACCAATCAGTGTATCTCTCTCACATCCATGTTTCACTCTCTCTCTCTGCCCCTCCCTCCCTTCCAGTCTCTAAAAAAAATAAATGAAAAAATAATATCCCTGGGTGAGGATTAACCAAAAAAAGTTCTACCTATTACTGTTATTGGATCAAGCAATAACGGTTGAATGGATGAGCATGAATCATTGCTAGAAAAATAACTTTGACGCAATTAAAGGCAAGTAAAATGCATGCTTGAAGAAAAGCCCATTTAGTATAGCTTTATAACAGATAATAATCTAGCAAATATCTTCAATGAACAAATCACAAATGGAAAATGCAAATTCAGTAAATGCTAAATAAATGTATTCAGTAAGTTGTGTTCCACCCAGCTTCTCTAATATTGGAATGGAATGCTTTAAGCATTCGTTTTTAAGCTCCTTTATTGCTAAACCTCTAAAGCTAATTTTACAAACTTGTTCTTTGCCCTATAGTTTCAAACTTTCCACATGTACCAAGGATGAAATGCCTCCCAACGCTTCCTTAATCTGCCAGTCCTGTACCACTTCCTTCCTATGTCATTACTAAGACTGGGGTTTGAATACTCAAATTTCCAAAACAGTTAAAAACAAACATTTCACTGTCCTCTGAAAAATGCCCACATCATCTATATAAAAATGATACTCACTTGGCCCCAGCACAAAAGTTAGGATGAACAAAGGAATTGAAAATTTATTATTTAGGGTGGGCTTAGAATTCAACGGGAAGAAACCACATATAAACAGTTACTACAAAACTAGATTAAATTCCTGATCTTTTTAACCAAAGATGCAGACATGGTTCACACCAGGTAAGGAATTGTTAGAACAGAGCATCTCAGATTCTTACTTTTTAACAGCCTTTTCATACTCATTCTTGAAAAGCATGCTATCAATTTACATATAAATGGGCAGACATTAGTCCCATTCTTGATTGTTGATGGAAACCCATGGTCAACAAGGCCACATCTTCTCTTAGGAGGAGAATGAAGAGTTGTTAGCTTGGGTTCCTGACCTGTAGCTCCAACTTTACATCATCCCCCTATTCTACTCATTAACCCTTTCTTTGTCTCTTACTCTGCCTTAATATTGGCAGATTGGTTCCGAATTTTATCTGATCAAAAATCCAATTATCCACAAAATGCTGCAACCATCCAAAAAAAATGATAATAGGTGATGTCTTTACTCCAAATAAAGCATTATGTCAGGGTAATTTCATTAAAAAAACATGTAAACCTATGTTAACATGCATACAATTATGATCATAGTATGGTTATTTTTATTAGTCTTCATGGGATACTATAACAAAAACAAAACAAAACATAGACTGAGAGGTGTTGTAAACAACAGAAATTTACTTTCTCATATTTCTAGAGGCTGGAAGTCCCAGATAAGGTCCCGCAGGGTAGGTTTCCTGGCTTGCAGATGGCTGCCTTTTCACTATCCTCACGTGACCTTTTATTGGTAAGTGTGCAGAGAAGGGGGGGGGGGGGCTCTTCATCTTTTTAGAAAACCACCAATCCACTCAGATTAGGGCTCCACCCTTATCACCCTTATGACCTCACTTAACCTTAATTATTTATTGAAAGCCCTACCTCCAAATTCAGTTGAATTTAGAGGTGAGGACTTCAGAATATAAATTGGGGGCGGGGGGGGGGGGGAGGGAGACACATGATTCAGTCCATACTGTATAGCAACTATATTAACACCACTCTTGTATCCATTTGTTCAGGAAATTAATATAAACGTATAATTATCAGGTCATCTTACTTATTCTATAGTCCTCACAGGACACTTTTTTTCTTTTTCCTTCCAGGACTACCCCAATAAGAAAATAGCTTTTCTTATCACATTTTCCCCTGGTGAGTTCAGGTAACACTCGGAACATTATTTCAGCAGTTGGAGTGTGAAACCAACAGCCTCACTTTCCATGCCAGCCAGTTTCTTACCTCGTACATGCCAGTTCTATTTTATGAGGTTTAAACTGTGGCGCTTTTCCTATTCATACTTGTCCAAGATCTTCATTTTACATTAAGATTCCAAAAGTTATTTATCCACCCACTCTCCTGAGAGCTGGAAGCTGAGCGGTCCGTGCTGGCCACCTGACAGCCATATGTGCCTTCATACTTCACGTCTGAAACCCAGCTCCACACACTTCTCACAGCTCACTGATTTGTCAAGGGAAAAAAAGAACTTATTTTATTTCATTATGGTCATCACATTTTACTCCCTCTCCCTGAGGTTTTTTGGTTTCCAACCAGCATAACACTCTGATTTCCCTCTCCTACCATTAAGTTTTCAGAATACTTCTCGTGCTGTCCTGCCAATAAACACACATGCCTCCCTCACCACCTCTTTACCTCCAAACACAGAGACATCCTCCTTTCTGGGGTAGGTCCCTCCATGACTGCCATATATTGACCTCTTTTCAGAAGAAAGGGATCATCTCTCACAGGCCCCATAGAACACCTCCAAAAGATATATTCAGAAAATTTCCCATAACTCACAGGAGCCATCAGACCAGAGCCTACTGGGCTATTCTAAAAATCTTAAAGATTTGAAGAGAAAATCACTTCAAATGATGTTGAAGGTCTTTGCAGGCTCTTACTATGAAAGAAAGACATGAAAATTGGATTCGTAGTTAAATTATGGTCTAGATCATAGATGCTGGTAAGGCTAAACCTAGAAACCATTTTAGATGGTGTTAAGTTATTTGGGGAATTGTTTTAAAAATGTTTATGGTTTCTCAATTACCACTGGAAAAAGTATAAAAACCTCTTATCACTGATCTTCAAGTTGTTATAATTTTATTTCCTTCCATTCACTTCTGGGACCTTAATTACCTGACCATGCCTCCAGGTACAGCTGAAGAAACTCATAATCAATGCTTGACCTAAACTGGCCCATCAGATTATTCTTTTTTAAGAATTTAGAATCAAGACCAAGAGAGGCTAGTCACTCTCTGTGGGCCTCTTAAGCTAAAGGCATATCAGCCTGAGATCTACAGGGTCCTATTTGAGCATAAGGAGAACCAGGTACAGGGAAAAAAATGATTGAAAATGATGTGCAAAGAGATGCAGAATGAGGATTCAGGCAGTCCTAGAAGGAGAGAGGATGACTGAGAAGATGAGCTTGGTTCCTAAGGGACTTCCCGATGGCTATTCCCGATGGCTTCTGAAGCCCAGCTGAGTTCCATGAACTTCCCCCATATGGTGAGTTGAATGGTGTTATGGACTGAATGTTTGAGATGCCACTCCCAACCCTCCCACATAAAATTCTTGAGCCCAAAGCCTAATTACCAATGTGATGGCATTTGGAGCCCTTATGGAAAAGCCTAGTGTGCCCTTAAGAGAAGACACTAGAGAGTTTGCCTCCTCTCTCTGCTTTGGGCCTTGTCAGGACACAGCCAGGACATGGCCGTTTGCAAACCAGGAAGCAGGCCCTCGCCAAACTCTGGGTCTGCTGACACCTTGATGCCAGACTTCCCAGCTTCTAGAACTGTGCAAAATAAATGCTTGTTGTTGAAGCCATCCAGTCTATGGCAATTTGTTTTAGCAGCTCCAGGGACTAAGATAAATGATGTCACCCCAAACAAGGCCCCCGCAGAACCTCAGACTGTGTCATCATTTGAAATAAGTGTCTTTGCAGATGTAAGAATGGTAAAGAACTTGAGAGGTGATCATTCTGAATGAGGGTGGGCCTTACATTAAATGATAGGTGTCTTCTCAAGAGACTAAAAAGAAGAAGGCAGAGACACAGAGAAGAAGACCATGGGAGAGATTAGAGTAGGGCTTAGACATGCCACTCAATGGCAAGGGTTGCTATACAGCCACCAGAAGTTAGACAAGAGTCAAGCAAGAATTCTCCCCTGGAGTTTTCAGAGACTTGTGGCCCTGATGATGTTTGGTTTGGACTTCTGTCCTCCATAATAACTGAGAGAATAAATGTCTATTGTTTTAAGCCATTTGGCATATGGTAACCTGTTACAGTAGCCCTAGAAATTTCATATGCCCTCTAAGTCTTATAATCCCTTCTGCTAACACTAATGTGAGTAATACTTTTGCTAATAAACAAGTGTTCACTAAGACAGAGGTTGTTCTTAAATATTACAAACACGGTTTTAAAATTGTTACTATAGGACAGTTAAAATACTATAAAAATAAAGTTAAAATATTCAATAAGTTCTTGAGCCATAACAAGGAGATAATATATAACTAGGACAATAACCTTCCTATAACTGTATGCTTGGCTATTTGACCTAAGTTCAACATCCAAAATGAATCTCCCCCCTGATATTCTAGGATGTGAAGATTCTTGCATGAATTAGCTTTTTCAAACTTTTGTTCCCTAATCATCCAGAGAATTGCTTGTTCTTTACATACCAAAGTGCAGAAAAAAATCTATAGAAGACTGAACTGAAAACAGAAAAAAGCCATTGAATGGGAGAGGGGAAAAGAGGCATTATGTGGTCAGGACTCTACACGGGAATCACCACCCACACTCCCCTTTGGGGATGCTCTTTTTGGGGCACCCCATTAACCAGCTGGGTCTTTAGTATGTGGGGTGTAGTAAGAGATTCCACCTCCACACAGAGGGACATTCAAACATTAAATCTACATCAACCTAGAAAATAGGTCGATGGTCACAGAGAGAAAGCTAAGGCCCAGAGATGGGATGTGAGTTCCTTACAGATGCATCGCTAGTTAAGGCATCTTTACAGATGCATTGTTAGTTAAGGTGTCTTTATAGATGCATCACTAGTTAAGGAGTCTTTACAGATGCATCACTAGTTAAGACGTCTTTACTGTTAATAAGAACAGGACTAAAGAGACGGTGGGACTAGGCTATGTAGAAAGGCACAAGCCTGCCAAGGGAAAGAAAAAAATCCATCAGAACGGCAGCAAAGCCAAAACTCGAAAAGACTTTAAAATACTATTTTGTGGTCACTGGAGAAATTTCTAAAGTCTGCCTTCAATTCATTCTGTTTGTCCCTGACGTGAATAAAAAGAGAGAAGTTAATGTTTCTTTTGAAAGCTATGTTGTCTGTTCAAGAAAGGCTGAACAGTAAGAAAATTAGGTTCTGCCCTGCCCTTGTCTGTACGTTCCCAAGCTATGTCACACATCTGCAAGTAAATTAATCCGCAAGAGAAGCAAATGGTGTTTATTTAAAGTGCAAGGCATTTCTTAGACGTAAGCACTTGGTCCCACGGGTCGCTGACTCCATTTTCGGCGTGCTGATAACAAAATCCATATATTTAAACATTAAAAAAATAACAATAAGGAAAACCCTTTTACTTGTTTCTGCTGCTTCTTCGTGACATTTCTTGAGGGCTTCGGCATTTGGCCCCTAATTTTCTTTTCACTTCACCGGTCTGACAGCTGAGCTGCAGACTTGGCATTCAACAGCGTATGCCCAGCAGCTGAACTGTATCATTGCCTTGGTCTGGGGAGACCCGCAGTGTCTGGTCACTTACTTCCCAGCCATCTTTGTTGGATTCACTGACAGGATGGGTCAGGAGGCTTTCTGATGAGAGATACACTGGAAAGAGGGGAGGGGTGTCTAATTATTCGGCCTCAGCGGCCAGGGGAGGGGCAATGCTGGACAGATGTCCACTGGTTGATGCTCCTGATTTAGTAATCTTGTCATTATTCCGACAGGAAAGCAGCTTAAAAACACATTGCCACCCTGTTTTCTGTAATCTTTATAATCATTGACTTCTAATCTCTAAATCCTGGATATTCAGTCTTCAGATTTACCAATAAAATCCTCATCCCTGACAGCGAATCCCCGAGGCTTCCCTGGGGGCTTCTGCCTCGGCTGTTGGTGGCTTCCTGGAGCCACATGCAAATCAATCCTCCCCTCATTCCAGACCCTTTGTAACAACTTGCAAGTGAGGATGTTTAGATCCAGGGAATAGGAACTCTTATGATCTCCCCCCTTTTTAGGTGGATCTGTGCATGCTTTTATTTCTCACCGGAAGCCGGCAGGCAGCCCCTGCTGAAATCATTCGCTTCTTGGGAGAGAGTAGTGAATAGTCTCCAAATCCTTAGTTATGCTGTTTGGAAAGATCCTGCTGTCTCTAAAGCCCAAACAGAAGCTGAACAGAACAGAGCCATTTTCTGAACCAGATTTTAAAACCAAAGACAACGCAGCATCCAGAAGTGGGGGATTTGGAGAGCTCATACCTTGTAAATGAATTGTGTATGTTTTGCACTGTCGTGGAAAAGGAAAATCTACAATTTAGATATTTACTCCCCAAGAAGAGCAAGAGAAAGGGTAATCTGGAGGAAAGACAGAGCAAGTTGGAATAAGATTTTGTTCTACAAGGTCAAGTGCAGGACTGCCTACAGCTGAGCGGGCTGTGAGCAGGAGGAGCCCTTCCTGTAGGGTCTACATTGTAGACCCAGGCAAGGAGTGCCTGGTTCTCCCTGGAGTTGTTCCAAGCAGGGGCATCCCCTTTGGAACAGGGCTTGGGGGAGAGCTTCTGGAAGAGTCTGCTGGTAGGAGACAGATACCCTAGCACCTTATACTTGCCGAAAGGATGGACGGTTAGTGGCAGGGCCTTGCTGGAACACCCCGAGAGAAGCCCCAGGCTGGGAAAGACCTGCCTGCCACCGCATTGCAGGCTGGAGGCTGAGAAGCCTCTCTCCAGCAGTCACTCCTGTTTTCTGCTCAGAACGGGTGTACCCAGCATGTGATGCCGCCTCGCATGTTGTTTATCTCTTTTCTCCATTTGTGTGTATCCGTCTTTCCAGCTTATGGCCACTCTTTATGGCTCCAGAAGTGTCCAACAGGATAGTGGGAAGGGAGAAATCAGATTTTACCAATAAAATAGCTTCCACCCCTACGTGGCAAGTGTGAGTTAGGCTCTTATGCAAACTGCTTGTGAGGCTATGAAAATGACATTCTTAGAAATTCGCTTGCTGGCGCACGCACACACACACACACACCACCACCACCACCACCACCACCACCACCACCAACAACAACAACAATAACAACTTGTCCACACAGGCAACAAGACCATTTGCTGAGATGTCTGTTTGCTGAGTTAAGCCTATAATTAGTACTATCTCAATTTCATACTAAAGGGGCTTACATGCTCTTTTTGGAGCCAATATTCAGTGCGATCCTATGTAAGCTGACTTTGGTGGGCTATATTGAAGTCAAAAGGGAAAAATAAACAACAACAAAAAGAAAACAAAGCTGAATTATCAAAAATGGGAACAATGGAATAGTTTTTATGAAACAACCAATACCAGTAGATAGGACTACAACTAACAAAAAAATTGATCCAGTCTCTTATTCCTAGAAATTAGAAAATACCTCTCAGGCCCTGGGGAAATGGGGAGCCTAGATTCTAGTTGTATTTTCCTAATTAATCATATTAACAACATTCAAATTCCTCAACATTATGGTACCCCCCATTTCCTCATGGGGGAGAAAGAGAATTAGAATAGACAATGCCTAAAGTCTTCTGAGACTCTAAATGTATTTAGTGTTAAGTCGCTTAATGAAAATTCCAACTGAAAAAAAAATCAGAGTTAAAAAGGGTATGATTGTGAAATTCACTGTGTATTTCTAATAACCTATTTCTAATTTAAAAATGCATTTTATGTGCTTAATCTCAAATGGTACATTATCAAAAATCCACAGGGTAGATGCTATTAAAACTGACTTTTAAATGCAGACACTGAGGCATAGAAAGATGGAAAGACATGCAAGGCCAACCAATCAAAATCTGAGTTTTCTGAGTCCTCGTACATTGTTTATTCTTTTAAGCCAAGCTCCTTCTCAAGGGTACAAGGAACATAAATAATTTTGTGAGGAAACATTGAATGCATCCCTAAAATACTGAGATTAGTTCCAGTAAATCTGAGAGAGATAATAGAAAAGAAATAGCTCCGCAGGACTCAAACAAACATGCATCCAGATCACTCCCCTATGCTGTAGTAAGAGTAAGAAGAAACTGTTACTAATGCCTTTGGTGAATATATGCTGTCTTAGCTTGGTTTCCTGGAAACAGACTCTAAATTGGAGATCCATGCACTGGAGATTTATTGGGGGTTGGTCTGGGGAATTATACATGTGAAGGAATGAAAGAAGCAGGACACAGCACGGGGCAGGACTGAACAATGATGTAGTGGCAACACAGACCTCACTGATTCTTCAGGGAACCCAAGAACTGAGATCCCCTACAGAGCTGCCCCTATTGAGGCAAGGGACACAGGCCTTTCTCTTCCCACATTGATCAGCATTGATGCAGGCTTGCTTCCTATGGGATGGGGACATAACATTGGACCAAGTAATTCCCTTCTGACTAAGGAGATTTTCACATGAGGACTCAGTTATGAGAAGCCAGTACCTAAGATAACCCATTCTCTCAACCCTAAAGCAGTGATCTGGGCATCACATGATGACATCCACTACAATTTCATCTCTTGGCTAAGTGGGCTCCTTTTTTACCCAGGCACTAGAAGCACAGTCTAAAAAAAACCCCCCAAAACTCTAAACTATTTGGAAAAACTTAAGGGAGGAAGAAATAGACATCTTCTGAAAGTCTAACATCCTATATAATAAAA
Source organism: Antrozous pallidus (assembly GCA_027563665.1). NCBI lineage: Eukaryota > Metazoa > Chordata > Mammalia > Chiroptera > Vespertilionidae > Antrozous > Antrozous pallidus. The sequence continues at coordinate 87,377,250 of CM050519.1, forward strand.
GCCCAATGAACATAACAGCATAATGACCAAAATGACTGGTGGACCAGTCACTATGATGTGCACTGACCACCAGGGGCAAGACACTCAACACAGGAGAGGGGGAAAGGGATGCAGTGAGGTATGGAGGCACATGCTATGGCCCAGGGATCCCAGGAACACAAGCCCAGAGCTTGCTTTCCAATAAGAAAAATAAATTGGGCTCAGGAGGGGGCGGGAGTGGCCCATGCTGCCACCCTGGGAAGAACATTCCAGGAGGGAAAGGCCTCCCCAGGCCCTGCCTGGCCTGGCTGGTGTACCACAGGCTCACAGGGACTGACCAGTGATGTGCAGGAAACACAGCCCCTCCGACTCCAAAGCTGGTCGCACTGACAGCTACTACCCATCCAGCTCCATGGTACGCAGCACTACGGGGCCACTTCAGCTCCAACTTCCAGCTTCTGGCTTCTGCTCACCCTTTCCAATACTACATGTGCTTGGGGCATGGCTTTGTCTCCCCGCCCCCCTCCAGCATCCAATAGCACTGCAGCACAGCCAGAGAGTGGCAGGGCATTGATTTGGCCATGTGACTGAAGTCCATGTGCAGTTACACTGCATGTTTACATTTGCAGGGAAGCAGGGCAGCCTGCTCCTGCCGCCACGTCACCTTCTAGGCTAAGAAAAGCCTGCTGATCTCCATGTCTCTCCTGTCTGGAAACAAAACCCCCTCGGGATGAATGATCCCAGCAATGGCCCCAAAATATGTTGGTGTCACTGTCATAGACATTCCCAGTCATTGCATCCCGTTCCTCAGCCTGCAGTGCCCTGCTCCACCCACTGCCACTCCTCACCTGTCACCCCCTGAGGACCACCTTGTGTCATCCTATCTGAAATGTGAGTAAGCTCACAAATGCTCCCCTGTCAATAGCTCCTTTGCCCTACCATTTTTCTCTTAAAACCTTGCATTTAAAAATATATATATTTGATTGATTTCAAAGAGGGAAATAGAGATAGAAACATCAATGATGATAGAGAATCATTGACTGGCTGCCTTCTGCACATTCCAAACTGGGGATCGAAAATTCCCTCTGGTCCCCCTGCCCATCCTTCCCCTGGTCAGCAGACCCCCAGTGGTGGTGTGGCACCGAGGGAAGGATGGGGGCTGGGGTAGGGAGGTAGAGGTAGGGAACCATAGGGTGGCAGGGCACCAAGGACAGTGTCAGCTTCTGGCATCTGTTCCTTCCACACACAGCCCAGCCACTGTCACCTCCTCTTCTGACTCTGCAGGGGCCTTTGGGCCCTGATCAGCCTGGCCCTCATCAGCCCTGATTGCCTGCCAGGCCTAGGGATATCACCCGTGCATGAATTTTGTGGACTGAGCCTCTAGTCTATCTATGCTTGTCCACCCACTAAAACATCAGGAACTGATCAGGACATATCTACCCATAAACGTACTGAGGAGAAGAAATAAGGAATCTTGGAGATGACTGATGACACTACTCCCTTTCCTTATGGGAGTTACTGTGGAATAGGACTAAGGATGTGACTTGAAGGCACATTTAATCTAACTCCATTAACCTCTCTGATCATGTTTATTCATCCACCTCATTAAAAGCATTCTGTACATTACTTGCCTAATTAAGCAAGAAAAATTTATTGGTAACCTGCTGTCTACAATATGGCACTTTTTCTAGGCAATGCCTGAGAGACATAGAAACACAAAACCCAATCCTTCTCTTTTGTTGTATAAGAGAAGGAAACAGCCTGGCCAGTGTAGCTGGGTGGTTGAGCATCGACCCATGAACCAGAAGGTCACAGTTTGACTCCCAGTCAGGGCATATGCCAGGGTTGCTGGCCCAATCCCCAGTAGGGGGCATGCAGGAGGCAGCCAATCAATAATTCTCTCAGCATTGTTTCTATCCTTCTCTCCCTCTCCCTTCCTCTCTCTGAATAAATAAAAACATATTTAAAAAATAATGAGTGATCACAATATATAGTTAGACATACATAAAAAATAATTTAAGGTTAGAATTACATGAAATACATAAAGAACCATGACTACATTAGGTATAGTATAATAGTGATTGCATTGGGAATGGTGGATGGTGGGAGAAATAGACTTAAGGTGAGAAATGGCAAGATAGTAGAAAAAGGTGCTGAATATTGAGCTAATAAAGGTAGACTCTATTACATAGATTTGAGGAAAAAATATAAGCAAGTTGGATATCTAAGAGGCATGTAGGAAGCATGCAAAATGAATTAGATTAAAGGGACAACTCAAGGACCTTCAAGGTCAAGTTGACTTTCCTGCCCATTACCTTAACAGATGTGGATAATCTGGTTGTTATGGAAATGAAATTTAAGATAAAAGTCATTATAATGAAAATGTCTGTATACATTTTATATCTATTACTATTATATTATTGATCAAATTTTTTGTTATACGCTTTCCAATAAAAGAAGCACTTAGCTTTTATGTCTAACCCCAAATATTTATTAATTTTCTGAAAAGCTAACCGTGCTTTCTCTAGTTTTAGTTAAAAATAAAACACTTTGAATGCATTTGCCTAGACTATATGAAGGTTTTTCTATTATTTTCCAAGATGTGTTACCTTTGTTTCTCTGTATTTGTATGTAACTCTTTTATTTTCTCTGACAATTTTACATCTAACTTGGAGTCTAAACATTTCTTTCCTCCAAAGAAATATATTAAACTGCAAAAACACGATGTCCAAGGTTTGAAAAAGACAAAACAAACCAACCTCAATATATTTATGAACTTTAAATCATTCAAAATTTGCAAATCTGTATATGTTAGGCTGCAGGAATTCTAGCAATATGTATAATGTGACATGCTGTCTGCTTTACATCTAGACAAAATAAATAAAAATGGAAATGGTTTTGTGGAAATTTTAATGCACATGAACATTTTAAGATACATCAGGTAGGAAGTCTGTTATGAACATTAAAGCAATATCTTATATATGATTTTTATAATAAAGAACCTGATCCAAATATCTGGTGGGTATATATGACCATATCCCCTCTATTTGTTCAAGCACCTACAATTTACAGTTTCTTGTAAAGAGAATATATGCTTTATTTTATTTTTTATTATTTTTTATCTTTTTATTGATTAAGGTGTTACAAATGTGTCCTTATTCTTTCATTACCCCACACCCCCCACTCATGCCCTCACCCCCTGTTGTCTGTGTCCATTAATTAGACTTATATGCATGCATACTAATCCTTTGGTGTATCTCTTCCCCTTACCCCCACTCTCCCCTACCTTCCCTCTGAGGTTTGATAGTCTGATAGATGTTTCTCTGTTTACTTTAATGAAATATTTTTTTAGTTACTGCTTTTTAATATAAACTCTATGCATCAGCCTCTTCCTCTACTTACCTTTTAAATATTGAAGTTTCTCACAACTAGGTTCTAAGCATTCTTCTTAAATGCACTCTTTCCTGGTTTATCGCAACCATTCCCATGGATGTAGATATCATTTATAATCTGATAAATGCTAATTACATTCTTAACCCAAACTTTCTTAATAGATCTAGGCTTATATCTAACCTTTCTCTGAAAGCCTATTAGGCATTGAAATAACTTGATTGTCCCAAATTGTTGTCTGACCCACCCAGTCTTGTTCCTGTCATTGTCATCCATGTTTCAGTAAATGGTGCCATTGTTTACTTTGTCACCAGCCAAGAACCTGAGATTCACCTTTGACCCCCTCCCTTCCTTCATCCCTCACATCTAGCCATCAGCCCATCTTGGAACTTCCATATAGATCCTCACCTACTTTCCTCCACTTCTACTCTCACCACCCTGATTCAAACCACAGTTATGTCTTACCTGGACTATTCATTAACTGCCCTACCAATTTCCACACTTATCCTTTCAAACTACTCTTCCAGGAAGCCACACACACAAAAAGATCCTATAAAAATGTAAGTCCTGCCCTGCCTGGTGCGGCTCCATTGGTTGGGCATCATGCCTTGCACTGAAAGGTGGCTGGTTTGATTCCAGGTCATGGCACATGGCCAGGCTGTGGGCTTGATCCCCAATAGGGGAGAGCAGGAGGCAGCCTATTGATGCTTCGCTCTCATATTGGTGTTTCTCTCTCCCTCCCGCTCCCTCTTCCTTCCTCTCTTCTCTAAAAATTAATGAAAAATCTTTTAAAAAATATAAATCCTATCACAAGAGCAAAACGCTTCCCACTTAGGATCCCCATTTCCCATGGGAGGGCCCTGAATGCCTTGGCTTTGTTTATTTGCAGTCCTCCATTTCCTCAGGTATTCCCGTCATACACCAAACTCTTTTCTACCTCAGGGCCTCCATATTTTCTCTTTTCTTGTACTTTCATGGGACTGGATCTTCCTTCTATATTGAATCTCAATTTAAACTTCACTTCAATAAAGTGCTCTGCTCCCCATGTCATTCTCTTGATTATACTCTATTTTTAACAATATATATATATATATTTTAAATTTTATTTATTTATTTATTTATTTATTTATTTTACAGAGAGGAAGGGAGAGGGATAGAGAGTTAGAAACATTGATGAGAGAGAAACGGCCCCTTGCACACTTCCCACTGGTGATGTGCCCACAACCAAGGTACATGCCCTTGACCAGAAATGAACCTGGTACCTTTCAGTCCATAGGCCAATGCTCTATCCTCTGAGCCAAACTAGTTTCAGCATATACTCTATTTTTAAAAGCCCAATTCCTGTCTAATAAAAGAGAAACATGCAAATTGACCGTACCTCTGCTATGCCCACAAGCCATGTCCACCAGCCAATCAGGATCGAATTAACCCAACCAAGATGGTGGTTAATTTGCATATCCAGGCACAGAGTGAAGACTGAATACAGCATAGAAGGAAGCCAAGCATAGTAGAAGGGATTGAGGCTGTGGAGAAGCAAGCAAGCAAGGTGGTGGAGAGGGAGGGAAGCAAGCAGGGCAGCGGAGACCGCCACAGGAAGCCCTATTGGAGGAATCTTCCTGCAATGGGCCTTAGTTATTATATAAAGACCCAGAAACCCCGTTTGTGATCTTTACAACACTTATCACAGCCTGGATTTTATATTTATCTGATTACTGGCTTCATCTCCATGAGAACAAGAGTCAGGATTCATTCAAGTTAGATTCCTCCTGTTAATACAGCGCCTGTCTCCTAAAACATACACCCAAAATACCCTGGAGTGACTGAATAAATATGTGGATGAATGAAATTTAGAATTCTGATAAAAATGTCAACAGTATTAAAACTGCAAATTCCCTTCTAGACATTATTTTCTGAGAGCTTAGTAGTTAAACATAATGGTAGACCTGTCAAACAGCCACCATCTTGGAATGAAATTCTTCTCAAAGTCATAGTACGGAAAAAAATATAGGGAGTGAAATATTTCCATGAGGGAAAAATTAGACCATTTGTAATAAAGTTGCCACAAATTTCTGGCTGTTTCAGAAGGAAATGGCAGTCTCCTGTTGAAGCCAAGCCAGGGACAGTAAATAGAGTGTAGTAATATAGTTTAGGAATTGTGTATATTGGCAAAGTTGGAAGAAGACACTTTTAAACTGCTACTTCTACTATGTTTGGGCATGAGATAGTATCATTAGTTATTTTCTTCCTTTCAAGAATGACACAATTTCCAACTTTACAAAATTAGTTCTTTACTCCTAAAAATTAGCTCTAATTTCATAATTACACATTTTATAAGGTGTGAATTAACAGTACCTAAAAACGATGTCATAATGTAGACGTTTATGAAACACTCCAGTTTTATTTCAATTTGCTAACAAAACCACTGTTAAAGTTAAAATACGCTTAGCTTACCAGGGCATTGCAGAAGCAGACAATCTAGTGAGACATATTTCTAAGGCTAAAATTACACAATGATCTTTGGTAACTCATTTTATCATTTTGGAACCAAGACTAAGTTTCTTCTCAAAGGGAAGATTGTCCTTCTGACCTCTGACATTATCCCTATTCTCTGGGGTTTCAACTTCACTGCCAAACTCTAGACCCTACTTGGGATTTTGACAATGATGTATTTTGCTTTTCCTTCCTGAGCAGACACAAAGCTATATGTTCAGCAAACCTTCCTTTATTTTCCTCCTGGGCACACAAGGCTATTTCCCAACCTTGCTTACAGGTAGGGTGGGGCCACATGACTGAATTCTGGTCAATGTGATGTACTAGTATATGGATGTGATTTATGTTTCTTCCAGGTTTGACCCCTGCAACCTCTTGTGAGATCTCCTGTGCTTCCTCTCTTTCCTTTTCTGGATAAAAATGGAGTCCTCCAATGGAGTAATCCAAAGATTTCAGCTCACCACGTAGATGGAACCCAGATCCCTGAGCAACTTCATGGAACAGAACCATCACCCTTCACTGTGACCCTGCCGAGCACCATTGGACTGCAACAGGTATAACAATCAAACCTTTATTTTCTTAAATAATGGAAAACTTGGATTCATTTTTATATCAATTAGCCTTTCCTGACAACTATATACATAAAACCGAACTTTTCTAACTCTTAAATAAAAAGTTGTGACTGCTTTTTGTTTTAATTATATGATTATGTTAGGTACTATACTGAGCACCTCATGAAAGCTACTTTATTTAAGAAGATGTGGATAATTAAGTACCTTTCTTCTTTGCCAGTGTTTGGAATCATTTTATGTTAACTGTTTTATTTGGAAGAACACAGTTTTAAAGTCAGGCCAATGTAGGTTTAAATTCTGGTTCAATTACGACTTCTGGTTTTGTGGAGATGCAGGTAACTGGAATGCCCCTCTGAGACTTTGTTTCTTCATCAGTGAAATGAACTTATTATTACTACCTAATAGTCTTATAGGAATTAATAGAATATCTTATGCAAAACACTGAATGTTGGATCTGCCATGGCACAAGAACTCCATAAGAAGTGACTTGGAAATATGTGGTGGCATGTATATGAAAAAAATATTGCTTTTATTTCTTAGAATATTTATCAATCATAATGAGAAAAACATATGGATAAGGAATAAAATATGGCAGCTGACTTTCTTTAAAGATGACTTTGATCAGTTCATCACTATAAAAGCAGAATCTGTTGATCAAAAGAACTTGCAGATCAATTAACAGGGGGAATCTGATATATAAACAAGAGTTGCAATGTTTAGACTCTGCTACCATTTACAGCTGTGGAATACACATAGCAGAACCAGCAACAGGCAAATAGAAATATTCTAGAGGGGTTCTTTTGATTGTAAGGAGAATTTTCTCTTGATGCTGGTTCTGTGCCTAAGGGGTGATCCCGATACTTAATGACAAAGTTGGAGAGGACAAACAGAAGATTAGCAATCAAATTAAAATCATGAAATGAAGTTAAATGCCAACGCAGTAGTAAAAAAATTGTTCCTGCTATTATTTAGATATCATTATTGTGTTTCACTGACTTTCTAATAATCAAAATGGTCAGATGATAACAAAGTCCTGTAAACATTTCTGAAAGTACAAAGCATTGCTTTAATTTACAAAGTCTTATGATATAAAAATCAAACATTTCTTCCACAGTAAAAGAATTATTCGCATTGTAAACGCATGAAGAGCACACTGAATATTTGCTTTGAGAACTCTGGCCAAGTGTGCTGTTGCATGTATTTGATTTTGCCCGATTAGTCCAAAGCATGCATCTTACATAGTTTCATAGAATTCTTCTTTGAAAAACTTATCTGATGGGCACTAAAGTTTTCCTTTCATCTTATAAAAAAGCACATGTAAATTTCAAAATTAAATTTTAATATTACCACTAGTTCCATAAGAATCAGGGACCAAAAGCAATATATCTCCTCTCCTTTTTCTCTTGATACATTATCATCGTGAGCGAGTCTTATTGGATAGTCTCCTATAGATGCATCCTATTAGATATCTCCCCATTAGACACTCTCAAAATGATGAATTCCATCTACAATACAAAATAATTCTGGTGTCCAGTAGGTCCTCACAGCGTACTTGACAAAGTCTGAATCCAACAGACTAGTCATCCCTATCACAAACTGCATTCATGAACTGAACCTAAAACTTCCCATTTTATCATAGTGGAAGGTAGCAAGAAAGAGGGGTGGCACAGAGGTGGGAGGGGGTGGGCAAAAAGCCTTTCAAAGCAGCATGAACAGGAGCAGCTGATCCGCAAAGTCAGCATTAGTTCCTTCCTCCCAGGCCAGGTGAGCCTCCCTGAGCCATGGGTACTGTGAACAGCCACTGTAAGACTCCAGGGAAGCGATCTCAGTGCAGGATTTAGGAGCTGCGTTACAGATAATCCAAGTTCTTCTATCTTAGGACAGAGGCTCTAAGAGCTTTTACCAGTCCTGTCCCTTCAGGGCCTTAGGAAATCTCGTTTCTACTATACTGCCTGATTTTTTTCTCTCTCAAAACAGAACTATGCCTTTAAATAGCAGACACCTTATGCAGTCAATTTATGCCCCCACTTCCCCACAGGACGGGATGTCCCCTGAGAACTTTCCCAGGTAGCACTACTGATTCTTGGGTATTACATAATCCCTCGGGACCCTCCCTCCCCACAATTTGCATTTGTAATGCACCTAGAGCAATCAAATGGAGGGCTAAAGAAGCAGAGCTGACCAGGTGAGAGAAAGAGTAATGCCCTTTCTAGCAGGTAAGACATTATGTGCAAAGGACTGTGCCAAGTCTTTATCACTGAGAACCTGGGGAGCTAGAGAGGGAGTGGGAGCCAGTGTACTGGGGACCCAGGTGCAGCGGTAAACCTATGGACCACGGTGAAGAGATTTGCTTGTAAACCACATCACATCAGTACAGATCCACAAAGTATTCTAACAGGGACTGGCACAAACCTCTTTATTTAGAAGTTATTTCACTAGATAATAGACATGCTTAGAAGCTTTAAGAAATATGACCCAGCAAACATTGATAGATGCAGAATTTGAAAGGCAGCTTCCAATGACTAGGCAATCCTTATTCTGAAACTGCCAGCTGCATTCAATTGGTTTGGTCTAGAAGAATCAGAGTTTACTTTTTTCTTTTTTAAATAGATTTTACAGAGAGTAAGGGAGAGAGATAGGGAGTTAGAAACATCTATGAGAGAGAAACATCGGTCAGCTATCTCCTGCACACTCCCCACTGGGGATGTGCCCACAACCAAGGTACATGCCTTTGACTGGAATCGAACCTGGGACCCTTCAGTCTGCAGGCCAACACTCTACCCACTGAGCCAGACCGGTTAGGGCCAGAGTTTACTTTTCAATGCAGCCATCTGAGTGCCAGAAACGGAGGGATTACTCACAGGTTTTTTAGTGACTAAATACGACACTTGGTAAGATTACATTTACACAGCATTTAAAAATAAAAGATAAATATAATAAAAACAATTAAAAAATAAATAACATGAGAGATTCCAGAATGTATCCAACTCATGATCAGAAGTGACATTCATTGTTTTAACGTTCAGACTTTAGGTTTTGAAGAAACCATGCCAAACATGTGTATTAACAAAATTAATATTTTATGGTTAAATTCAAGAAAAACCAAGCAGGCTGATGATCTTCTCTCTTGTAAATATCCATAACTCTCTAAGGACATAGAATGAGGCTAAAATTGACAATTTGCTTGAGTGATCAAAGCTGTACTTGCAAGCAGTAAGATCTCAGCAAGTACTTCCTGACTTAATGAGTTTTCTAAGCACTAACACATTCTACATTAGAAGAGCATTTTGACTCAGTACTTAGGGTAATGACCATGCACTAGATGTTTTGTGTTTTAGGGTATGAAAATGACTAAAGTGTTCCATTCCAGCTCTAGTAAGATGGGAAAACAATCTTGCCTAGTGAAAAAGAACTTTCCCTATAAAATAACTGGCCCTCACTGAAATTCATAGTAAAGAACTAGGAAGCAGAGAATCAGTCCTAAGACAGGAATGGTTAAAACGAGGCTGTTGAAAGCACAAGTGATGGATAGGGCTTGGACTTGAGGTGGAAGTTTATGGTCAGGACATTTTGCCATGTGTTTCCCCATGGATGGGGGATTTACAGACAAGCCGAGTGTTATTGAGCTGATGAGTCTATCAGATTCACCTGCCATCTCAGGGACTCCTGATATGGAGACACCATATGGCCTGGGAATGAAACCTTCAAACCAAGCATGTCAAACTCAAAGGCTAACATGGGCCAAATAAACAAGGTTTAAGTATATGTGGCCTGCAAAAAAACAAAAGCTTCCATTTTCATAGAAATACAGGTTTATTTAATAGAGACATGCTGAATATAAAGGGCTGAAATACATGAGTAATCATTAACATAAAATAATGGAACATTTTAATAACAATATTTTTTTCTTGAACATTAACTTACCAGACACTGAATAACTGCAAAGCATAATAAGCCTAATGCAAATAAACCCATTTTTCTCGTTCTCCAAAAGCAAAATACTTCCTGTTGCACACACCGAACAAGTCAGTCCAAGACTAATGACGTGGCGGTTGGCTGCTAAAATAGTCGCTGCTCGTATTAATGGAGAGAAGTGGCGTGCATGCGCTTAAGTTGCAAAAGGGAAATGAATGCAACACAATTATAGTCATCAGTTATTAATGAATGTTGTAGTTCATTACTAATAACTAGAGGCCCGGTGCACAGATTGGAGCGTCGGTGGGGTCCCTCAGCCCGGCCTGCGCCCTCTCGACTCTGGGACCCAGCTGGGGATGTTGGACTGCCAGTGTCAGCCCGAGGGATATAGTAGTGTAAGAAGTGGCAGGCAGCTGGGGAAGAGCCTGAACCCGGGCAGGGCTCCACATGGCTCCCGCTCATCCAGGCCCCGCTGCTCTTACTGCCGCAGCTGCTCAGTGGCACTGCCATGGAGGCAGGAGAGGCTCACACCACTGCAGCAGCGCTTGCCAGCCATGGGCCCAGCATCCGGCACCCGTTGGTCAGCTGAGCAGCGCTCCCGCTATGGGCGTGCACTACCACCCCAGGGGCAGCTCCTGCGTTGAGCGTCTGCCCCCTGGTGGTCAGTGCACATCATAGTGACTGGTTGTTCAGTTGTTCAGGCACTTGGGCTTTGTGTATCACAACATATGGTAAAAATTGTTACCAAATTTTTACTAAAACGTTTCTTACATACTGATTTATTGGCTAGACCGCAAAAATATTCACTGTGGGCCACATGTGGCCTGCGGGCCACAAGGTTGGCGTGCTTGCTTTAGACTCTCTCCCCTGCTCTCCTGAAAGCAAAAGAAAATTCCAAGGCGGGAGGTGTTTTAAGTTTGGTTTAGAAATATGGGGGTTGAGAGGTAGGATCCCACCTGGCTAGCCTGGAGGACCAGGGAGTGGGCCGCAGATTCATTAACTTTTAAAATATACCCAAAGAATATCGAGTTGGAGAACCAAGATGGCGGCTTAGGTAAAACACCTATCTTGCCGTCATACTCAGCAATTTTAATACTACAACTTAACGAAAGAACAAACACCTTCCAGAATCACCAGAAAGCTGGCCGAGTGAAAATTCCACAAATAAAAGTGAAAATAAGACACTGTGACTCAGAGGAGCGGCAGTGGACAGCGTTGAAAGATTCCTGCGGAGAGATGTTTGGAGCGCGCGCCAGGGGAGAGGGTGGGCGGCTGAAAACCGGCCAGTTTTCTCGAACAGGAAGACAAAGACGTCCCACTGGACTGATTCTCCAGCTCTGGGCGAAGTCCAGGGAACCAACCCACTATCATACGGGGTGAAAACTAGACAGTGGGAGGGCACGCCGAAGCTCGGGTACTGCCGGGTCTGCCGCCTTGTGGAGAAGGCAGCTTGTGTGCGAACAGCTCAGCTGCGTGACCACGCAGAGAGCGCTCTGCGACTCGCTCTCTCATTTGGAAAACCGTCAGACTGCTTTGTTTTACGACCCTGGGTGAGACATTGGGCATGCAGACTCATTTGGGGAGAGTCTGAATTCCCCGGCAGCCGGTGGAGCTCGGCAGCGGCTCTCTCTCAGAGGTGCTGGCGGCCACTGCCCCCGGAACAGAATCCCTGGGGCCGCATAGGGCAGAGCTAACGCTGTCTGCTTGGCCCAGAGACTCCGCCCATCCAACCTGAGCACAGCCGAGCTTCACAGACAATTGGCCTGGAGGTCAACCCCTCCAATTGCTAACAACGATTAACCTGAGCTCAACTTCAGCAAGACTGTGCAACCCATATCCACCTCAGGTAACTGGGGAGGCTGAGCCACACTGTCCCTTGTAGGAAGTCTACCACACAAAGCTAATTGACCAACTCAGGGAAGCAGCCACCATGCAGAGACATGGAAAGACATCAGATGTGAAAGAAATGTAGGGAAAAAAAACAACTGGAAATGGAATTCAAAACCACGGTTATAGGGTTTTTCAAGAGGCTCCAACAAAAGATCGAGGCCTATAAGGAAATAAGCAAGACCACAAAGGAAATGATCAAGACCAACATGGAAATCAATGAGTCCTGCAAGGAAATGAACAAGACCCTCAAGGATATGAACAAGACCTGCAAGGAAATGATCAAGACCAACGTGGAAATGAATGAGTCCTACAAGGAAATGAAGGAGACCCTCAAGGATATAAAGGAGACTCTCAAAGATATGAAAAAGGACCAACCAGAAATTAAGCATACACTGACTGAAATAAAAAATATTATACAAAGATCTAAAAGTGCTCTGGAGCACCCCAAGAACCAAGTTAAAGATTTGAAATAGAAAGAGGGAAAATCCACTCAGCTGAAAAATCAAGAAACCAAAAGAATCCAAAAAATTGAAGATAGTGTAAGGGGCCTCTGGGACAACCTCAAGCATACCAACATCCGAATTATAGGGTGCCAGAAAAAGAGAGAGACCAAGACAATGAAAACCTATTTGAAGAAATAGTGACTGAAAACTTCCCACACCTGGTGAAAGAAATTGACTTAAAAGCCCAAGAAGTGCAAAGAACCCCAATATATAGGAACCCTAAGAGGACCAAACCACACCAAGGCACATCATAATTAAAATGCCAAGAGCAAAAGACAAAGAGAGGATAATAAAAGCAGCAAGAGAAAAACAGATGGTTACCTATAAGAGAGCACCCATATGATTGTCAGCAGTTTCTCAACAGAAATGATGCAGGCCAGAAGGGAGTGGCAAGAAATATTCAAAGTGATGAACAGCAAGAATCTACAACCAAGATTACTCTATCCAGCAAAGCTATCATTCAGAATTGAAGGTCACATGAAATGCTTCGCAGATAAGAAAAAGCTAAAGGAGTTCATCACCACCAAACCAATATTATATGAAATACTGAAAGATATTCTTTAAGAAGAGGAAGAAGAAAAAGATAAAAGTGTAAATTAGGAACAACAAATACACATCTATCAACAAAGGAATCTAAAAATCAAGTGAATTAATAAGCTGATGAACAGGATAAACTGGTGAATGTAACAGAATCACGGACATAGAGAGGGAATGGACTGACAACTCTTGGGGAGAAAGGGAGTGTGGGAAGTGCAGCAAGAGACTGGACAAAAATCATGCAACTATGGGAGAGGACAGTGGAGGGGGGTGAGGTCGGAGGGTGGGATGGGTACCAGGTGTAGGGGAACTATAGGGTGGAAAAAAAAAAAGGGAACAATGTAATTAATAAATTGAACAATAAAGATGAAAAAAAAAAGAATATCCAGAGTCAAGAATCCTTCAGGAAAACTTAAACTTCTAAAGATATATGTTGCAGCAATCACATGTATCTGTTTCACAAGTATCCATGCAGTGTTTGCAATAACAGAGTCTTTAGAATGACTGGCTCTACTAAATTCATTTTTATCTCTTTGAACTTCCATCAGAGAAGCAGGCTATTTGAATCTCTAATGCAAAGGCTTTGACAAGGGAGTGAAGTCAGCGAACCTTTAATTGGAATTTCTGGGCCTTTATGACGTCACACATTCTAAAAAGACAAAAGCTATTCTAACAATTTTAAAACATGCAGAAAAAGAAAAAGCATAATACAAAAAATGCATATACTCACCATGCACATTCAACAGTTGTTAATGGCATGCCTTTTATGTTAATTTAGATTTTTACTCTGTATGTAAATATATAATTACATCATTATTTATGTCTATTATTTTGGCTATCTTTTTAAAAATAATTTACAGATATCAGGACACTTTTCTTTAAATTCTTCAGTATGAAGAATATACAATCACAATAACATTATCACACCTAAAAAAAGTCAATAATAATTTCCTGATAGTATCAAATACCCTGCCCATATTAAAATTTCCCCAAGTTTCCTGATATTTTCTAAAGTAGTCTTCAATCAAAATGCCCTCAATGTATGTGTTTATGTCCTCTAAGTCTTTCAAAATCAGGTGTAGTTTTCTTTCTTTTTTTTATGCCCAGGCTATTAGCTTTTAAAAGATAGCATTATGATAAGTGAAATAAGCCAGTCAATGAAAGAAAAATACCACATCATCTCACTCATTTATGGATAATAAAGAACATTATAACCTGATGAACAAAAAGATAGATACAGAGGCAGTAAAGTATCAAACAGACTGTCAAATTACAGCAGAAAGTTTGGGCGGGGGCAAGATAAGAGATCAACCAAAGGACTTGTATGTATGCCTATAAGCATAACCAATGGATGCAAGGCACTGGGGGGTGAGAGCATGTGTGGGAGTGGGATGGGGGGGCAATGGGAAGATATGTACATGTGTAATACCTTAATAAAAAATTGGAAAAAATGAAAATATATAGAAAATGGAAAACAAACAAACAAAAACACACAAAAGACATTGCGCCATAAGTTGTTCAGAAGGTATTATATTCTGCATTTGTTGAATCATGTTTCCATGATGTAATTTATGTGCTTCTTTATCCCTTGCATTTTCTATAAAGTAAAAATTAAAACTAACATTATGATTAGAAACAAGTTTAACACTTTTGGCAAAAAGTGTTTTTTTCATGGAGAAAATTGGTATTTCTTGTTGCATGTCATTTGCAGACTGTCTGGGTCGTTCACTATTAAATGGTGCCACTGGATTAATTTTGTTACAGTCAGACCTCTCTACCGTAAATGAGAGATACTCTGAATTTATGTGAATATTCTCTTCCCAACATTTCACCAAAACATGTTAGCAACCATTGAAGTTTCTTTCCTCAGTTGTTTCAATAAGATTAGCAAAATGGTGATTTTCTAATTCTGTTGTTGCTTTTACATTTATTATGCTTCTGTAAAAAAATAAAAGCTTTCCCTTATCACTAGGCTCACTTTAAAAAAAAAAAACACCCTGAATATATAGCTCTTATTGGAAACATGGGATGTTTTGTTCTTATCTTTTAATTAACCATTTTCAAAGTAAGGAATTGGTATATTATTTATATCTAATGGTAACAAATGAGTTTGCTTGATTTATGTTCTCTTTTCTTAGTATTACTATTTATTCAATGATATGTATTTATGTCATGGGTTTCAGTGAGTTATAATTGTGGTAGTGTTATTATTGGTGCTTACCCTATCCCCATTAGCACTAGGGGGAGACACTTTAGGCTGGCTATGTATAAGAACTCGAATAAATTCTTCCTCAGAATATATGTCACTCATGATATAAAAGCTCAGTTGACACCTTCCCAACACCCAGCTTCTTTGCTTCCCCCTCTATAATAAGCCATTTCCTCAAGGTCTTCATTCCTTCCATGTGAATGATAATTAGAAAATAAAATCTGGGTATGATTTTTATAAGGAGCATGATTATTTCTGGACCCTTTCCATGATGAGAGCTAGAAAATTTATCTTTAAAATTAGAACTTTATTTGATATTTTCCCCTAATCTAACATCACATTTTTTCAAGTTTTTAAATTTGTATAACTATATCTATTTTCTAGTTCATTGCAACTCTTGGTTCTTAAAACAATCAATACTATGAAAATAAACGACAATGTTAAGATTCCACTGCCTTAAAAAAAAAAAAAAACTTAGACTATCTCTCTAAGAACATACTGCTCTCGTCACCTTGGTGTGCATCTTTATATTTTCATAGGCCTGAAAGTGCTACACTTTTTTTTTTGTCTCGTAAGACCATCTGTTAACATTTCCTTTCTATTGCTTTAATATAGACCTTCCAGTAGGTTCCAGTTGCCTTTAGTATGAAATTTAATTGAATTTGATTCCCCTAACCTTTTATAATACATTTCTATAACTTCTCTCATTACTTTTAAACCAAGACACCTTCCTCCAAATAAAGAAAAATTATATTCTCTGCCACTCCAACCCCAGCGCCAATCCCCTGGGTTCCTTCTTCACTTTCGGAACTAATCCAATACCTTCCTCCAATATTAACAGGACCCTCTTTAGTAAAACCAGCAACTTTAATATTTGAAAAACACTTGATTATATATTTATGCTGTCTGACATAGCTGTGAAAAGAAAGGAAGACGTAATTTTGAATCAATCACAACACAGCACTATGATACTCAAGAACTAAGAGTTAGGTGTTGGAAGTAATCTGTGGCTGAGCTAGAGAAAGAAAAGCCTTGAAATGAAATAATTATTCCTACAATTCTGAGGGAAAACAAACTCAACTAAAGAATAGTACTACTGTAGAAAAGGTGAGAAATTTGGCTTAAATTAGCCCAACTGGATGTCTAATTTGATCAAATCCTCAAAATAATTTCTGGGCTTCCTATTTTTTTGGCACCATGGCATTTGTTGCAGTCTTTGGGGAGTTGTGAAAAATAATTTCATAATACATTTCTGCCCAGTGTCAGGATGGTGGCATTTTTCACAATGGCTTTCAGTGTTGTTTGTGTGTGTATGTGTAGGTAATGACTTTGACCCTCCCCCCAATATTTAGCATTTCTTGATAGATGATTTATTTCTCAGACAAAAAAAATGGGGCAGGGCATTTTATGAAGCAGAAACTCTGTGGTGCTTTCCATGAAATTCTGCAATTTCTATGAACTTCAGTAATAGTCTGCCCTAAATCTTATGACAAATTTCAATATCTTTTTTACCTCATTCTAATAGTCAATTACAAAATAAAATAATGTTAAAATGATTTTAATTTACTTGAGGATGAAATCAAAGTATGCTAGATATCCAAGGGTCCTAATTTTTTTAGAAAATGAGATGAGATCCCTCAGACAAAGTAAATACTATCAACTAAAGTGAAAACTGGTCTATGGTAATTTTAAAAAGAAATATAGGCATATAGAATTTAACTGCATCCAAAATCTTTAATCTTATTAGTATCCATGTAGATACTACTGTTTTTTCTAAGCAATATTTTACTTCTTCTTTTTTAAAAAAATACATTTTATTGATTTTCTTTTACAGAGAGGAAAGGAGAGGGATAGAAAGTTAGAAACATCCATGAGAGAGAAACATCAATCAGCTGCCCTTTGCATACCCCCTACTGGGGATGAGCCCTTGGCCAAATCGAACCTGGGACCTTTCAGTCTGCAGGCTGATGCTTTATTCACTGAGCCAAACTGGTTTTAGCAACATTTTACTTCTTATGTGCATTTTGAGAACATCTTTTTATGAAGAATGCAAACAGAACAACATGGAGAAGAATTTGGAGATTTACTGCTTAGTAGTCTAGGAGTCCAAACAATGACCGCGGAGATTTATAAGTAATATTGAAAAGGGTCAGCATCTTTTTTGTGGGTTAACATGAGTAATACTGGCATCTAATGAATAACTTGTGAAGGTCAGATCTATCACTTAAAATTTTAATTTTAATTTTTCTTCTGGCTAAATCTTAATAGCAGCTAGAGGAACAATATGGGAGACACTAAAGATCCATTTTGGTGTGTTTGAAAGATAAGCAGACATTGAAAAGGTACTAAAGTAAAAGAGAAGAAATGAATTAAGTTTGCAACATAATAGGATAATGTTCTTCAGCCACTGAAGAACATAAGCAATCATATTTCCAGCCATAGACATCTCAAATAGGAGCTTTTGGATATGTGACAGCTGTGGCAGGCAGATAAGAAAAGCACTGTGAAACAGTAGAGAAATAATTTTCCTGCAACTTATTTATAGCCACTGGGGCTACATAGGCAGTGGGAGAGGGGTGTGGGTGACATAAAAAAATCAACCCCGGCATTCGAGGGAAAAAACTCAATACTTATTTCATAGACCTGATACATGGAAATCGTGATGCTGTTATTCCACTTACTTCCCACACTTTTCAGACTTAAATGGGCCCAGTGGAGAATTCCCATTGGTGCCAAGACGCGTTTCTCCGTCGTTGTCGAATGTTGTCAGACAGCTGTAAAGCTGCTGGGAGGAATTCAATTTGAGCAGATTCAGATGACGTTTGTGTTGACAGAGTAATATTCATGGCATGCAGCCGGAAGGAGCCGCGTGGAGATCTAATAACCTTCTGGCCTCATGCGAAAGCCTATTACATCTCCTGAAAGAAGCCAAGGAGAGTTATTTCAAGCAACTTACTGAGACACACTGTCCTCTGTCCCTGAAATGTCCACTGGGCTTCGTGCCAAAACATCAGTCCAGTTACGAGCACTACACACTTTAAATGGGGGAAGGAGGTTGTTGGAGCATCTTTAAAACTTTTTTATCTTTCCAAGGCCCCCGAGTATGATTACAAGAGCAAGAAGAAGAGACAAAGACAAATATTTTTTCTTCCCTTCTATGAGGGAAAGGCTATGAAATCAGAGGGAAAATATGTTATGACAAAATACAGTGTCTAATCTCTTAAAAATACCCTTGTATGCTTCAACTGTGAAAATTATATTCTTTAACTACTGTAAATGCATCTTCTTAAGAATTAGACCTTTGAAGTAGATTAGTTATAACACTGTGGTTATTATTCCCACAGCATCCTCAAGAGGATTAGCTTACTTTCTCACAGGAAAAGCAACGCTGTGTGTGACCACTCCTGAAAGAACCGGGCATGCTTTGGAAATAGCCAGATCATATTCCAAAAAGAAGAGTTGTATGAATATGGGAATCCTGAGGTCAAAAGTCCAGCCAGCAGGGGAGTGTGGTCCCATGTCATCATGAGCCCTCTCCTTTGAGAGAAGCCGATGACTTTGATGCTGGCCTCTCCGCACTGGTCTTTTTTTAGAAGTCACCCAGAGGCCTTGTGGGTCAGATACAACTTGGGGGCTGTCTGCATAGGTCAGCAGCGAAAGAAAGAACAGAGAATGAAATCAAAGTCAAAAGAAAATCCATTTATTCTGGAGCATGTCAGATCAAATAGGAGAAAACCTAGATTCTCTATGCAGCTATTCTGTGAAACACAAACGACTTTTGACTGATTCTTTTAAAGGGTTTGAAAACTCACCTGGCCTTAGAAGTCCTCCTTGAGCATTCCCACCATGATGAATAGGTGCAGTGCTTGGGTTGTAACTTAAATGAAAATAAATTCGGTGAGACTCAGCTCCTTTGCCTGAGGCATCTCCTTTTGCTCATTCATATGGCAGTGGTGATGGCCAGCCTTACTCTTTGACTTTAAAGATTTATCTGTGTCTGTCATATTTCCCCTAAGAAGGCATAAAATTCTTAGCAAAAGGACCTTGTCTTATTCAACTTGTCTCCTTCGGCATGCCGTAGATCCTCCAGGAAGACCAAAGTTGGTAAGATCATCTGGAGCCACAAAAGTGCAGGCAGCAAAACAAAACTCCCGCCCCCAGAAGTGCCCTTCTCTCCTACTCAGACACCAATGACTATTTCTATAGAGAGAACATAAACACCAGGAAAGAAAATGGGATGGACGTGTCAATCAAAATGGATTCCTTCTTTATAAAAAAGCACATTTAACAATCTATAATAATAAAAACATAATATGCAAATGGACCAAAGGCCAAACAGCAGGACTGTCTGGATGACCATGCTGTGTCACCCACTGGCGCCCAAGGCAGGTGCAATGCAATTGGTCAGGGACCCCCATCATCGCCCCATTCGTGCCCCACAGAAGGAGGCCCAGACCACTGGCTGGTGGGCTGTGATGGGTAGCCTGGGCTTCCCTCTGTGGAAGCAATCCATCACAAAGCTCTGGCCAGGTGGGTGGGGCCTACCTCTTTGGTGGTGATTGATCACAGATCCCTGCAATCAGTTGCCCCAAAGAGGGAGGCCCAGGCTGCCAATCAATAATGGGGTTCCTCAGGCTGAGCTGAGGACCTCCCCCTGCCCACCCAGTGCACAAATCTCATGCACTGGGTCTTTCGTGTTAATAAAATTTTACTCCTCTTGCCTCAAATAGACTGTATTTAACTTCAGGATAGTGTGGTGACAATGACCAAGTACTCATATCTGGAAGAAAAATGTTGCTTTTCTATTTTCTAGAATAAGTCTAATCTTTCTTCCACACCACTGAACTGGAAAGTAGAAGAAAAGAGTACTTTTATTTGTCCATTTACAGTGTCCGTCATTCTTCTGGTGTTTAGACAGTAATTGTCCACTAACCTCATCTATTTCAGATAAAGGCTGTCATTTGGATAGCAGTTCATGCTACTCGCCCACCTCCACATACTAGTACATCACACACATTTGTGCACACACATATGAACTATAAATGCACATAGACACATCCACAAGGCGGTATTCAGGTGAATGAAGAAAAAATCACATGTTCTTTTAGCAAAGGTCTTAATCGAATGAGTTTTTATTTGCATCTTCACTTGTATTTGCTCTAAAGTACGAGGTTCAATTGTCGCTTGTTCTAAGCACTCTGTTCAATGAGGTGGCCATTCCTGGGTGACTGCTGATCCTGATGCTGGTTAGTCTAAGCTTTGCCATCAGGGTGGCTGTCACAGGATCCCTCCCCCCTCGCCCCCCCCCCCCCCCCCCCATCTAGCACTGGTTCTCTCCTCACAGAGGCTTCTGTGGAGTGGAGACTTATAAGCCCTTGCTCAGGGACTTTCTGCCTCTGCCTCTTTTCTATGACACACAAAAGCTTTAAAAGAATAGCCAGGCCTACTTTTTGCCTAATTACACCATCCACTTCTGAGAGCGCCACAGCTCCATGTTCTGGCTGTGCCCTGGCTGATGAGCCACGCTTTTATCTATGGTGGTAGTTGCCCTACAGGCTCTCTGGCTACTCTGGGAACCCTTCTAAGCAGCCTTCTCCCAAAGTTCTGGTTGGAAAACGGAGCAGAAGCCCCTTTATTTTAGTTTTCCCTCAGATGATCTAACATTTCCTCTCCCTCCCTAGTTTTAGTGTCCCAGAAAAGTGAACTGAAAAATAAACAAGTCAGTCTACCTTTCTTTTCTTATTTTTTCTGTTTTCTCTTCAAACACCTCACCAACATGTAAGGTGAATATTCCTCTTTTCTTTTCTCTAGTGTAGAAGGAATCCACATCTTCTTTCTCAACACACATTTGTCCTGCTTCCTTCCCTAGGTTCTGAGGATGGATGAGGTGTAGAGAGAGGGGCTGGGTAACCAACAAAAAGGGCTTTGCAAGTAGTGTTGTTTTTTTTATTAGACCTCAAAATGAGTGGCGTTACGATAGGGTCCATAAAAGCAAAAAACACTTAGTGCAATTGAATTTCCCTTTTAACCACAGAGGACATCAGAAATCACAATAAATTAGCAGGCAATGCCAGTCCTCTCCACCAGTGAACATCAGGATCTCACCAATGGGAATCACTTCTCCCAATAAGAGGGTTGAACACAGCTTCAAAGTCTGCTCTTAAAGACATGATGTGTTCAACCACAAACATTCTTCCTTCACAGTGTCATGGGGGTGATATCATGAAAAATCATTCGACACTACCTTAAATGCTGAGGAATAACATTGAAACATAATATGGCAGCATAAACTAAACGACAACAAGCTACATTTTATAAACACCAAAGAATTTAGTTGGGTTACGTCCAATTACATTATCAACTGAAAAATATTTTCATACAGGAATCAGAGGGAAAATATGGTTCTAATCCAGAAAATCTACTACCCAGTAAAGTTAAGTACTGCCTTTTAAACTATTTTAAAGCAACTTTGCTTTCAGACCTAGCTCCATGGCTGAGCAAGAGGAGTTGATTCTTTAAAAAAAAAATTTTTTTTATTGATTTCAGAAAGGACAGGAAAGGGAGGAATAGAGAGGTAGAAACATCAATGATGAGAGAGAATCAGTGATTGGCAAAAACCTGGGCATGTGTGCTGACTGGGAATCGAACCTTCTGTCCATGAGTCAAAGCTCAACTGAGCCACAGTGACCGGGCAAGTGGAGACGATTCTCATTCTCGACTCAAGTACTACAGTTCAGTCCTTTCAGCCCATGCCTTCAGCATGAGGGATGTGCGTTTTCCTTGGTCCTATCTCTCAGTTTAGCTAAATATTTTTTGAGTTCTTCTATATGTCAGGCTTTGTAATAGAAATCAAAGAACCAGCAGTCTTTTCTCACAGGTGCTTATAATCTATTAGGGAATGTACTTTGATAATTCAAAGTATGGAAGGGCACCCACTATAGGAACAACATGAGGTGTTAGATATTATGTCTCCAAATCATATACTTATACAAGACTTTTGTGGCAATAATAATAATCTGTTCGGGTTGCCTATGCAAACCTAGGAGAAGGATGTACAACTGTATTCTGCAACATTAAAAAATACAACAAAGAAAAAAATCATTTAATGTCAGTGTGCTAAAGTTAGCAGAAGGAAGAAAATAATAAAGAATGGAGCAGAGACAAATAAAGTACAGAATAGCAAAACAATCTATATTAATAGAAGGGTAATAAGCTAATTAGACTGAACATCTTCTGGATGACCTTCTGGATGTCCTTCCGGACATCCTTCCCAACAAAGCCATGTTGGTGGGGTCAAGGCAGAGGAGGTTAGAGGCAATCAGGCAGGCAGGGGAGAGCAGTTAGGGTGATCAGGCTGGCAGGCAGGTGAGTGGTTAGGAGTCAGGGGATCAAGATTAGAGAGAGTGCAGACCAAGCTAAGGCGACCCCCTTCCCATGCATGAATTTCGTGCACCAGGCCTCTAGTAGAAAATATTAACAAACTAAGAATTGGTTCTTTGAAAAGATAAACAAAATAGACAAACTTTTATCTAGAGTAACAAAGAAAAAAAAAAGCTGACCTAGATAAATAAAATTATAAAGAAAAAATACATTACGATTGATTGATATCACAGAAATACAAGGATCATAAAAGATTACTATAAACAAATTAGACAATCTTAAAGAAATGGGTAAATTCTTAGAAACATACAGCCTGCCAAAACTGAACCATGATGCAGTAGAAAATCTGAACAGACTATAAGGAGTAAGGAGACCTGAGCTGTAATCATAAACCTGCCAACAAAACATAGCTCAGAACAAGAGAGCTCTACTCTAAAATTCTACCAAACATTTAAAGAATTAATGTCAATCCATCTCAAACTCTTCCCCAAAAATTGAGGAGGGGAAAATAGGCCCAAATTCATTTTATGAGGCCAGCATTACCCTAATGGCAAAGAAAGAAAAGGACACTATATGAAAAGAAAACCATAAGCCAATGTGTCTGATGAATACAAATACAAAAATTCTCAACAAACTTCTAGCAAAATGAATTCAGCAGCATATTAAAAGGATCATACACCATAATCTAGTGGGTTTTATTCCTGGCTTGTGAGGCACCACATTAATAGATGAAAAGATAATAATCATATAATCATCTCAACAGAAGCAGAAAAAGCATTTGACAAAATCTAATATCTATTTATAATCATAAAAAAAAAACCCTCAACAGGAGGGAACCAAGATGGCGGCATACGTAAACACCTATCTTGCTGCCATACACAGCAATTTCAAAACTACAACTTAATGAAAGAACAAACACCATCCAGAATCACTGGAAAGCTGGCTGAGTGAAAACTCCACAAATAAAAGTGAAGATAGGACACTGTGACTCAGAGGAGCGGCTGAGGACAGCATTGAAGATATGCGCGGAGAGAGGTTTGGAGCCGTGAGCATGCCAGCGGATAGGGCTGGCGGCTGAAAACCTGGCCGGTTTTCTCAAACGGGGGAGACAAAGACATCCCACTGCACTGATTCCCCAGCTCTGGGCGAAGTCCAGGGAACCCACAATCATATGGGGTAAAAACTGGACAGTGGGTAGGCATGCCAAAACTCGGGCACTGCAAGGGTCTGCCAGCTTGTGGAGAAGGGGAGCTTCTGCGGAGTGCGCGTGAACTTGGGAACAGCACAGCTGCGTGACCATGCAGAGAGGACTTGTGACTTACTCTCTTGTTCAGGAAACCACCAGACTGCATTGTTTTACTACCCTGGGTGAAACATTGGATATGCAGACTCATTTGGTGAGAGGCTGAATTGTCCGGCAGTGGGTGGAGCTCAGCAGAAGCTCTCTCTCAGAGGTGCTGGCAGCCATTGCCACCCGGCACAGAGTCACTGGGGCCGCATAGGGTGGAGCTGATGCTGGCTGCTTGGCCCAGAGACTTCGCTCATCCAACCTGAGCACGGCTGAACATCATAGACAATTGGCCTGAAGGTCAAACCCTCCTAGTGCTAACAACAATAATCTAGGCTTAACTTCAACAAGACTGTGCAACCCATATCCACTTCAGGTAACTGGGGAGGCTGAGCCACTGTCCCTTAGAGGACATCTACCACACAAAGCTAATCGACCAACTCAGAGAAGCAGCCACCATGCAGAGACATGGAAAGAAATCAGATATGAAAGAAATGGAGGAAAAAAACTACTGGACATAGAATTCAAAGCCATGGTTATAAGGCTTTTCAAGAGGCTCCTAGAAAAGGCCGAGACCTGCAAGGAAATGAACAAGACCTATGAGGAAACGAACAAGACCTACAAGGAAATGAATGAGACCTACGAGGATATGAATGAGACCCTCAAGGATATGAAAAAGGACCAACCAGAAATTAAGCATACACTGACTGAAATAAAAAATATTATACAAAGACCTAAAAGTACTCTAGAGGACCGCAAGAACCAAGTTAAAAATTTGAAATACAAAGAGGTAAAATCCACTCAGCTGGAAAAGCAAGAAACCAAAAGAGTCCAAAAAATTGAAGATAGTGTAAGGGGCCTCTGGGACAACTTCAAGCATACCAACATCCGAATTACAGGGGTGCCAGAAAAAGAGAGAGACCAAGACAATGAAAACCTATTTGAAGAAATAGTGACCGAAAACTTCCCATACCTGGTGAAAGAAATTGATTAGGAGTACAAGAAGCGCACCAAACTTCAATATATAGGAACCCTAAGAGGACCACACCAAGGCACATCATAATTAAAATGCCAAGAGCAAAAGACAAAGAGAGAATATTAAAAGCAGCAAGAGGAAAACAGTTAGTTACCTATAAGGGAACACCCATACGATTGTCAGCAGATTTCTCAACAGAAACAATGCAGGCCACATGGGAGTGGCAAGAAATATTCAAATTGGGTGTAGCAAAGGTACAGTCAAATTTGCATATTACTCTTAGATAAGATGAGGTAATGGATGTTAACTAACCGTATTGTGGTGAAATTTTTACAATATATATAAATCATTAGTTTGTACACTTTAAACTTAATGTTATCTGTCAATTATATGCCAATAAAATTGACAAAACCTCATCAAATGGTTTAAATTAATTATGTGTAGTTTATTATTTACCAACTAGAGCCCGATGCATGAAATTTGTACAAGGGGCTCGGCCCTCACAGTCACAGTGGCTTGCCTCAGCCCTCGCAGCCCCAGCTTCATCTGGAAGGTTGTCTGGAAGGATGTCCAGAAGGTCATTCAGCTGTCCAGTCTAATTAGCATATTATGGTTTTATTATTATAAATTATACATCAGTAAAGCTCTTAAAAATGGATAAAGAAAATGAAATGTTTTAAAATAATAAAAGGAAGACCATCCCAAGAAGAAGCAATGAATGCAAATCCATGAAAGCTTGAGAGAAGAATTTTGGGACCTCAAGTAGCATAAATATCTATGTGACATCAGTGTAGGTTTGGGAGGAGGGGGCATGGGGAGAAAAAAGAAGCAGAGTGGGGAGATCAAATCCACAACTTTGGCTCACATCATAGGTGTAAATGTTTTATCTGTTTATGCATTTCTATTCCACTTTGCTCTAGAAGGGAATTCTTGCAATTGACTAGTTTGCAGTAACATGATTCTGTGGATCTTTCAAGTGTGTTGAATGAATTTCCGGGCAGTACAGCCATATGCATATTTCTTGTTGGAGATTGTGAACCTGAAAACTGAAAGACCAAAAACGTCATTAGGTGTCATTTTAACAAAATCCAATTTGGAAAGATACATGATGAGAAACAAAACAGAAAAATAAAAAATAGTCATCTCTTAGCTGGGGAATAACATCAAACTGAGTATTAACAAAGGAGAGAGATGCCATATATTTCTCCTAGTGTTATGGTAAAATCTGCCCAAACAATAAGAGAAAAAAAAGCTGTAGACAGCACGCTGGTATGAGTCAGGAATGTCTTGACTATCCAGAAAGATTGTTCCAACCCTAATTTATTTAATTCTGTAAAAACTGACAGATTTGTTTAAAGAAACAACAATATAGGAAAGAAGTTAGAAAGAACTTGCAATAAACAAAGTATGTCAACTTGTGCATCTAGTTACATTGCCAAAATGCTTTAAAAATAAGACCCAGAAATATTATTAAGTGATAATTACAAAGAAAACATATGCTTGGGGCTGGTTTTATTTACTGGGGGATAATAAATTTAAAGCCTTGTACTTCATACTCTGTGAGTAATTTTTGTTATATAGTAGACTAATGGGGACTAATATATATACCTCAATTGATTAAAGATGCCAACATATGCATGACCAACTTACTATTTCTCTTACCATAATTTAATCATTAATTCATCATGAG
Source organism: Antrozous pallidus (assembly GCA_027563665.1). Classification (NCBI taxonomy): domain Eukaryota; kingdom Metazoa; phylum Chordata; class Mammalia; order Chiroptera; family Vespertilionidae; genus Antrozous; species Antrozous pallidus. Next base: position 87,404,069 of record CM050519.1, read on the forward strand.
TTATGTAATAAAAACCTTAACAACTTTTATTTCATTACTAGAGGCCCAACGCCCAAAATTCATGCACGCGTAGTGTCCTTAGGCCTGGCTGGTGATCAGGGCTGATCTGTGGGGCATCCGGCAGGGTGATCAGGGGGCCCCTGATGGCACCTGCCTTGACTGGCCTGGGCCTGTGGTCTGGGGGCAGCTCCTGCATTAAGCATCTTCCCCCTGGTGGTCAGTGTGCATCATAGCGACTGGTCGTTCTGCCGTTTGGTTGATTTGCATATTAGGCTTTCATTATATAGGATTATAAATCCATATTTTGAGAGAAAACTAAATCCAGCAATGTTCCAACAAAGGAAAGGAGGAAGTAGAGCTTGGAGAATAATCTCTCTGGAAATTTTAAACCAGGTTGAAATAATTGTAGAGACTTCTTTATCGAAAACTAATGCCAATCATTAAAAAAATAAGTTATCCATACATAGCATGACATAGTCATCTATGATGCAGCCAGAGAATAATTGGGAAATAGCCAAATTAGATAATTCACTCTGGAAATATTTGACTCCTGTGATACTTTGTCCACTTATGAACACTTATAAGCAACCTATGGGCCATTTTGCCATCTACCAGTTTCATAGAGGCTGTTAATATCGCGAAACCTTCCATTCACTGTACCAACAGACCCAAAGTAAAAAGAGAACTCTAATTTCTTCCTTTTAATTCTCAGAGCATAATGGAGTAACTCCATGGCCTGGTGTCACAGAGTAAAATGAAATGCTACTTTTGTTTCACCGTATGCTTGAACACAATTATTGAAAGTCTCCACCATGGAGGGGAAATTTGGAAGGTTGTTATCTGGGTACCTGCAGGCTCCCCGAGTCTAAGATGTGCATTTTGTTATACAAATGAAAGTTTCTTTCATGACAGAGAAGCAATGCAACCTTACTTGGGCTTGTTAAAAGACTGCACTTTTCACAGGGGCACAAGATACATTGATTCCGAAATCAGAGCCCTAAGGCTATTTGTCTGAAAGGATCTGGAGAAATATAACACTGCCTTCATAGGAGCCTTTCTAGAGATCTGACTGCTGTGATTAGGGTGGACATTGAGGGGTTTGCTTTCTAATATTTCCTTTCCATGCTCCCTTCTGGGCCAAGGCAATTAATTGGCCTACTTGGGGCTAAGGGCAGCGAGTTCTGTGATAATCACTAAAACAAAACAAAACAAAACAAAAAAACACCAATCTTAGAGACAAGATAACTCCTTGGGAATTTCACTGTTCAGTCAATGAGAGACTCCAGGACAAATATTAAAAATCTCTGTCTGCTACATTTTTCCCGGTGACCTTTATGAGTGACTAAAGGATCCACAAGTTAATAGTTGCTCTTTCAAAGCTCACACATGAGCTCCCACATGAAAGATTGCATGCAGTCTGAAAGGTGTATTATTAAATGTTAGATTGGCAAAAATCCTTTCAGGGCTACAATATTGAGTATTGTTGGCTTTCATCTAGTTTGACTGTGACTAATATGATCCACTTGGATTAAGGTAATAATTCAATTCTGAATGTTTGCTTTGTGTTCTAAAAACAAATGAAATGTTGAACAGTTGTCAGGTGTTAGCTTGATCTTTACTGTAACTCTTTGCTAAGATTATGAGGATTACACTGAGCACTTGAAGTAAGATTTGATTCGTGACAAATACCAGGTTACCATTATCTCCCTTCAGCATCAGTCAAAGGAGTATTAAATAATCAGATAATGTCTCCAAGCTCTCAAAAAACTAAATCCCTCCATGCCAGCCCACACATGCTGCGAATCATAAGACAACCACAGGAACTACACATACACACAAAAGTATAAATTAAGAATCAAGATATTATTTTCTGGTTCCTCCATATCATATTCCTTTAGACAAGAAAAGGGGATTCCTTTATGTTTTTCACCTCCCTTCGGACCCAACTTCCAAAAATGGAAATGCACTTACTATAGAATCCATTTCAGTTCCATAATAGACTTTGAAAATGCTTTATCTAGTTCCATGGTCTGCAAACTGTGGCTGATGAGCCACATGTGGCTCTTTGGCCCCTTGAGTGTGGCTCTTCCACAAAATACCATGGCTTGGCGAGTCTATTTTGAAGAAGTGGTGTTAGAAGAAGTTTAAGTTCAAAAAATTTAGCTCTCAAAAGACATTTCAGTTGTTGTCCTGTTGACATTTGGCTCTGTTGACTGATGAGTTCATTAGTTCATTCATCTAGTTCATTCATATTATAGATTAGAAAAACTCAAACTTCCAAGGTTATAGTTTGTTTGTAGTAAACTCAAAACTTCTGACCCACAGCTCAATTATATTTCTAGTAGAGGCCCGGTGCATGAAAATTCATGTATTGGAGGTGGGGTCCCTCAGCCCGGCCTGCCCCCTCTCTCAGTCCTGGAGCCCCCAGGGGCAAGAAGTGGGTGATCAGGGGAATGTGACACTCCCATCACACCTCTGCTGCTGCCACTGCTGTCAGTGCAAGCCTCAGCCAGCCCTGGTTACCTGAGCCTCAGTGGTCCTGGGTGGCTGGGCAGCCACCATCCAAGGCTTGCCTGTACCTCGGGCCCGCCCTGGAGGCTAGGCAGATGACATCTGAGGCTTGCCTGCATCTGAGGATGGTCCTGGGTGTCTGGGAGGCCGAAAGAAATGGGGGACTCTGGAGGCAGGCATGCAGAGCGGCTGGACCAGCCTGGGGGCAGGCCAAGTGTGCTGCACGCCTGCTGCCCCAGCTGGACTGATGGGACTGAGCACCAATATCTTGTGGCTGTGGGCACCACCACTTTTGAGGGCATGGCAGTCAATTAGCATATCCCCGCCTTGTTGGCTATGGGCATCACCATCTTTGTGAGGATGTGATGCTCAATTAGCATATTCCCTCTTTATTAGATATGATTACACCAAATGATTTTGGGGGAATTTGATTGTCTACCTGCTCTCTAAAACATCATTATTTATAAAAAGGAAAACTTAGAAAAAATTTTTAACATACCTCTGCTTTTCATTTCACTTCATGATATGGGTCTTTATGAACATTTTCAGTGAGAAGCAAGGATTCTAAGTATACTAAAAGGTTAGCAGGCTTATTTTAATATGCACTTGTTTGGCGATAATGACTAATTACCTTTGCCTCCCCTCCCTTCTACCAGTTAATCCTCCTCTACATATGGCTCCTGCAGTTCCTTGAACAGACAGTTTCCTCCCACTCACCATCCTGTTTTCTTTGCAATTTGATTTTCATTTTCTTTACTTTACTGAAGCGTGTACTTTTTCCTAGATCAAAATCAACAGCCTTTCTCCTGCCGTCTATACACTGCATTAAACAGAGTTAAAGGACCCTCCTTCGCTCCTTCGCACAGTCTTACCCTTTGTAACTTCTGTGTCCATGGGTCTTTTCTAAGATTAAATCCTTGATCTTGAGTTTGTTAGTAAAAATTAAGGGGTTTGGCAATCATTTCTGAAACACTGAGAAGTCTCGGTGTAAGAGAATTTTAAAAAGACTTCTAAGGGTAAAATTAGGTCAACTGACTATAGCTTTCATTGCCTTACTTCACATTGAGATTGGTAGAGTTGCTCTTTCTGAAGCCATGAAGCCATCCAACTTGAATGATAGAACTATTTTTCCCTTCTAAGTTACTGTCTTATTCTAGCCAGTAAGTCCTTGAAGATAGGATTGTTTATCAATCTCCCACCTTAAAAACCAGGGAACCAGCTCCAGATCCTGTTCCTGCTACTGCCTCACTTCTCTGCTTCCTTTCAGGACAAAATGTACCACAATTCTTGTCTGTACCTGGTACCTGCTATCTCTCCTCTCGGCCTCCATTTTGTGTTGTCCGTTGTCTCCACCCCGTGGAAATGGCATGCCAGGATCCCCAATGAGTGTCATGTTGCCACATCCAATGGTCACTTCTCTTCCCTTTCAACTGCTCACAAGCACTTAATTTCAACTGTTCAGCAGTATTTGATTACTACTTTCTTCTTAAAATATTTACCTTCTTGGATTCTCAGACATAACTCTCTGCCCCAATCTTCTGCTCTTAGGCACAATTAAGCCTGTTTCTTCCAGCCTAGGGGTTTTAAAACCCAGATATCTCTGTGTTGATTGTTCTCTAGCCTTAAATTCTCCTCTGATTTCCAGATGCTTATATGTCTTGTCAAATAACATCTCTTTTTGGTCTAGATTGAAACTTATTAAGACAACCAATCCACCTTTCTTACTTTCCATCATCTCAGTAAATTGCAACACTATCCATCAAACCCAAATTGTAGGAGCATCATTGATTATTCTCTTCTTCTCTTTCCACCCACTTCTAATCCATCAGCAAGTCTGAAATATATCCAGAACCTGAACCGTTCTTTCCTTCCTTATGGCTCTGTGTTGAATTCAGGCCATCGTTCTCTGTCGGTGACAAGCTGATTTGTATTTGGTTGTCTGGAGGATGCGCTGAAGGAAGCCAAGGCAAAACGAAATCTGGGTGACCAACAGGAGGCTGATGCATTAATATCGTGAGAGAGAATTGGTCAAAAGTGTATGCAAAGGTGCTACACATAATTATTCATCAGGGGAAAGCAAATCAATGAGCAAATTAATGCGCAAATTAATACCACTATGCACCCACCAGATGGCTAAAGCTATAAAGACAACACCAAGTCCTGGCAAGAATTTGGAGAAAATCTCATATATTTATGGATGCAAGCATTTTGAAAACTGTTTGACAGATTTTGACAACATTTACCATATGCTTACTCTACCCATTAGAATTCTAATCCTAAGTGTATACTGGAAACAAATTCAATGCTTATTAACAGTAGAATGCATACATAAAATGTAATCAATTCTTGCAAAAGAATACTATACAGTAACATAAGACAATTTACCACTGCTATATGCAACATTATGCATGCATCTCAGATACCATATTGAGTAAAAGTATATTCCAGACACAAAAGAGTATATTCCATCTGATTCCATTTATATGAGGTCCCAGAAGAGACACAACTATGTTATGTTGATAAAAATTAGAAAAACAGCTATCTCTTAACATGTGTAAGCAAATAGGAACAAGAGGGAGTCATTTTGATTTTTGAAAATACTCTATATTTTATATTATTTGGGAGGGCATACATACATGTAAAAATTCATCGAGTTATGCACTTGAAATTAAAGCTGCGAATTTTAATTTAATCTAAATTAACCTGTGCATTTTAAATGGAATTAAATTAAACTGCATTTTAAATTAAAATTGCATACATTTATAATTTTAACTTAAAAATTTAATCAAAAATTTAAAATGGTTAAATCATATTTTTAAAATTAAAACATTATTTTATAAAATTAAGATTAGTGAAGTAGTAATAAGATTAAGCCTATCATGGTAATGTCTAGTTTCCCCCCCCACCCCCCGCACACACTTTAGAATCTTTTTTATTTTTGCAACTCTTTCCATGATATTACTACAATTATAGTCAATCCATAGAATCAGTTTGGGCAGAATTGACATCTTTATAATTTCAACCTGGAAATATTGCTTTCAGGGTCATCTTTAAGTTCTTTCAATGTTTTATAAATTTTAGTGTAGAGACTGCATATCAATTATTCAATTTATTCCTAAGTATTTGATATTTTTGATAGTATTACTTTTAAACTTTTATCTTTATTTTCAAGTACTCTTGCATACAAGTTTCCATTATATTCTTGAGACAACTTATTTTGTGGGAGATAAGGTTAGTTTTATTACCAGTACTGCCTTTAGATTGGTTAAATTACTCATTGAGGTTTATACACTAATTTGAGAACATTGCTAAAAATTGATTTTAATTTTGTCACATCCAATCAAAAGTCTAGGTTATCCATGGGCACTAAGAATGTGGCAAAGTAAAATGGGATGGGGAAAATAACATAAACCATTATCATTAAGACTAGATGAGGATACAACCTTTTTATCTCTCTAGATATAGACTATATGATAGCAAAAAATGTCTACTTGCTAATACCACACATATTGATATCAGGAATAAATTTTCTGTTTAAAAATTCTTATGTCGGGTGCTAGCTGGTTTTACTCAGTGGATAAAGCATCAGCCTGTGAACTGAAGGGTCCCCAGTTTGATTCTGGTCAAGGGCACATGCCCGGGTTGCAGGCTTGATCTCCAGAAGGGGGCGTGCAAGAGGCAGCAGATTGGTGACTCTCATCATTGATATTTCTATCTCTCTCCCTCTCCTTTCTTCTCTCTGAAATCAATAAAAATATATTTAACAGAATAAGAACTCTTAAATGTAAGTACTATAGATTGTCTTAAATGTAAATTTGCACACTCATGCAAATTGGGAGTGTATAGATATGCCAATTCACCTCACACGTTAATGTGTGGGATGTGAGAGGAAACCCAAGTCCCAGAGGAAAAATTCACATGGGGAGAACATGCAAAATTTACACAGTGTCCTTCCAGGAACTGATTTTTTCCCCCTTATCACCGTTAGAGTAAAACAAAGATGAAGAGTTATTCAAGGACCTACATATATATATATATATGTTGAGTGAGAGTGATGTTCAAAATTCTAAATGTAGATAAGCTCTTAATCAAAATTAGAATTTTTCATAATGTGGTTTCAATGTCTGAAGTCATTGCAATTTCAAATCCCCTTATCATATTTTTATACAAACTGTCACTTGGAATTAATAGATTTCTTAGCACACAAACATTAATGTTAATACGGAACTGTTAAATACTAGAGGCCTGGTGCACAGAATTCGTGCACTGGTGGGGGCGTGGTCTGTGGGGATGAGCCCACTGTGGGAGCACCGCTCATCCTGGTCAGCCAAGTGGCTGTGGACCCATCTGAGTTGCTGCTCCTGCTGTTGGGTCACATTGACCACAAGGGGCAGCTCCTGCATTGAGCGTCTGCCCTCTGGTGTTCAGTGTGCATCATAGAAACTGGTCAACCAGTCATTCTGGTCATTCTGCCATTCAGTTGCTGAGCTTTTATTATATAGGCTAATTTAAATGTCCAGTGAATACCTAACGAAGTTAGCTTTACTACGCTAGTAATGGGTATACAAGTTATCAAATGTTAATTACAGGCTTAAGCACTTAGAATAAGGTGACCACTTTCTAAAGGGGGGCTTTGCATCTTTAGCATCTATTCTTTTTATCCTCCTGTTATGAAGTAATTAGGTGTATGTGTATGTTTGTGAGTGTGCACGTGTGTGTGCCTGTGTGTGTGTGTGTGTGTGTGTGTGTGTGTGTATGTGTGTGGTCTGCAGGTAATGCTGGACAGAATGACAGTGTTACAGTAGCCATGGCATTTCTAGGTCAAGGGAACTGGAACTCCAGTACCTGGTTGCCCTTGGGAACACTACTCTGGATTACAGGAATTGATCCAACAGGCTTTTGGGCCAGAGTCCAACTCAGTGGGAGGGCACATTTTTCTAAAGCGAGTTTTTAGTTTTGTATGCTCATTTATTTATTTTGCAACACCACTGGGGCCTTTCAGAAACGAAATTCTGACTACATTCTAAATATCTTCTGGGAAGGCTGTTTAGATGTTCTCTTTCATGTACAGCTTTATAAATTGGGTTCGAAATCCAAGGCAAGGGTATTGTGTGTGTCCTAACTCTTAAAGTTAATGACTTCCAATTAGCCCAGCAAGAATCTAAAAACTTGTAATCACTTACCAATTGGTGCTGAGTATTTTCTTTGTAAAATTAGTCTGGATGAAACAGGAAGGCTCTGGCTGGTGGGGAAAAGTCAGAGAAAGCTCAGTATTTAAGAAGTTCCTCAAAAGGTAAGTTCTGGAAGATATTCAGGGTGATGGGAACCATATTTGTGATCTTTTACTAACGATCATAGGCCTATGAATGGCGCTGTAAATACAGCTGCGTGTTTTGGAGACTATGTAACTGAAACTTCGAGAAAAACATTACCTAATGTCATTTCATTGACCTTATTGTTTATTGCATCATTTCAGCTACAAAAAATGGAATATGCACGCAAAATTACACATCAGATAACTGAGTTTATGAGACACTTCACTTACAAAGATGCATTTACTGTGACTGATTAAAGTTGTTCCATAAAAAGAGAGAGAGAAGATGTATGAATATGAACCATAAACATTTACTGGGAATCTGCCCTTGGGTCAGGCTTTGGCTATGCATTGAGCATGAAAGCTGAATAATCCCGTTCTTTTCTCTAGGAGTTCACAGTTTATAGCTGAGTTTACATTGCCCCAGATGAACAAATCATTACCTAGAGCAGTGGTTCCCAGCCTTTCTAATGCCACGACTCTTTAATACAGTTTCTCATGTTGCGGTGACCCACAACCATAAAATTATTTTTTGTTGCTACTTTATAACTGTAATTTTGCTACTGTTAATGAATAATAATATAAATATCTGTTTTCCGATGGTCTTAGGCTCTACTGGTTGAGAACCTCTGCTGTAGAGCCTAAGACCATCGGAAAACACAGATATTCACATTACGATTCATTAACAGTAGCAACATTACAGTTATGAAGTAGCAACAAAAATAATTTTATGGTCGGGGGTCACTGCAACATGAGGAACTGTATTAAAGGGTCGTGACATTAGAAAGGTTGAGAACCACTGACCTAGAATGAGAAACTATATGATCAAGAAAAATTCTACAAGGATATCAAATTTGAAAATGCATGCATAGTCCTTTCAGGTCCTTCACACAAAGTTTGTGTGTGTGTGTATGTGTAACCTCTTAAAAATTTCCGGTTACCAGCCACATTAAAGTTCAGGAGGCTGACAAAAGAATCTCAAGGTACGGAAGAGTTGAAAGAACAATGGTGTTGACTAGCCATATTTGAGTTATAAGAAATGTTTCAGAGAATATTCAAAAACAGTCATAAGTTTGTCATGAAATAGGATAACCGGCTTCAGATGATGGATATTCAAAAGCACTATGCATTAAAAAGATGGTTTGTAATTAGATAAAATTGATTGTAGTAGAGTGATAAGCAACAGGGGAAAATTGTCATGAATAGTTACTATTCTTCAAGGTAAGAAAGTACACGGAAAATTCTGACACATTTTGGACAATTTTCACAAACATGATGTAAAAAGCTGTAACAATAAGGGGAATTTAAAAATAAAATTAAAAGTTTGATGTTTCAAACACTGTCCTTTTTGTCCCCTTTGAAAATGGTTAAAGAGCAAGTCAGCCCTGTAATTTTTTTCCAACAGAGAAACAAGAAGGTCAGAGTTATCAGCAACCCTGGGAACTCATTAAGCCAAGGCCCGCTCTGCCTTTAAACATTGTCAATACCTAATTTTTCCTCCATTCAGCAGCAGAATCACCCACCAGCCTTTTCATTTCTACCTGCCTCCCCTCTTTTCCACTGCCTGCCAAAAATCCTACTTATCTACTATGGCAAGTAAAATAATTAAATTAGGAGAGTAAAAGAAGAATAAGGCCATTGTCTGGGCAGCTACTTCTAAACTAGCTTGTCATTTTCCCTAGAAGGGAGCTCTCAAATGAACTGGCAGCCCAAAGTCTTAGGTTCTATTCTCAGACAGCCTCTATGATTCAGTGTGACCTCAGACAAGCACATAGGTCTCACCAGTCTGAACTCTTCAGAGTGCTTGAGCTTGAGTGTATATATGCAAGCATTGGGGTGTGTTAATCAGACACCTTATACCCTAGCCTTGACCTTTTGGGGGAGTATTACTTTCATTTGGTTTGTTTCATTTGATGATGCTAGTTAATTTCAGTAATTTTTGGTATAAATATGGGTGTATTTACATATATTGATTTGTATATATGTGTGTGTCCATATATTATTTATACACACACACACACACACACACACACACACACACACATTAGAGACCCAGTGCATGAAATTCATGCACGGGGTTGGGGGGGTTGTCCCTCAGCCTAGCCTGTACCCTCTCCAATCTGGGACCCCTTGAGGGATGTCCAACTGCCTGTTTAGGCCTGATCCCACCTGTCCGACTGCCCAATTAGTCCCGATCCCACTGGGATCAGGACTAAAAGAGTAGTCAGACATCCTTTCACAATCCAGGACTGCTGGCTCCAAACTGCTCACCTGCCTGCCTTCCTGATTACCCCTAACCGCTTCTGCCTACCAGCCTGATCACCCCCTAACCACTCCCCTGCCAGCCTGATTGATATCTAATTGCTCCCCTGCCAGCCTGTTTGCCCCCAACTTCCCTCCTCTGCCAGCCTGGTCACCCCTAACTGCTCTCCCCTGCAGGTTTGACTGGCCCCAACTGCCCTCCCTTGCAGGCCTCATCCCTCCCAATGGCCCTCCCCTGCTGGCCATCTTGTGGTGGCCATCTGGTGTCCACATGGGGGCAGGATCTTTGACCACGTGAGGGCAGCCATCTTGTGTGTTGGAGTGATGGTCAATCTTCATATTACTCTTATTAGATAGGATAGAGGCCTGGTGAATGGGTGGGGTTCAGCTGGTTTGCCCTGAAGGGTGTCCCGAATCAGGGTTGGGGTTCTCTTAGGGCATGGGATAGCCTGGGCGAGAGGCCTGTGGTGGTTTGCAGGCTGGCCATGCCCCCTGGCGACCCAAATGGAGACCCTGGGATCTGGGATTAATTTATGTTCTACAATTGAAACTTTGTAGCCTGGAGCAGAGTCAAGCCTTCTGCTCGCACTGTGGCAGCACCATTTCTATTGGGACATTTACCTTCTATAATTGAAATATTATAGCCTGGAGTGGAGGTCTAGGCTGGCCAGAGCTACAGAAGCTTGGCTGTCTCCATCTCCCAGGCAACCTTAGCCTCTGCTCTCTCCAGCTCCATGGCTGCCATCATTTCTGTTGGGATATAACCCTAACCCTAACCCTAACCCTAACCCTAACCCTAACCCTAATCCTAACCCTAATCCTAACCCTAACCCTATATCTTCTGTAATTGAAACTTTGTAGCATTAAGTGGAGGCCTAGGATGGCAACAACAGGCAGAAAGCTTGGCTTCCTCCATTACCAGGGAAACCCAAGTCTCTCTCCTGCTCTCAGTGGCCACTGCCATCTTTGTTGGAGTTTATTTGGTCCTGATTGGCTTGTGGATGTGGCTTGTAGGTGTGGCTTGATTGGAGGTATGGTCAATTTGCATCTTACTTTTTTATTATATTGGATATATACTAGAGGTCGGTGTACAAAATTTGTGCATGGGGGGTGGTGTTGGCCCTCAGCCCAGCCTGCACCCTTCCACTTCCACTCTGGGACCCCTTGAAGGTGTTTGACTACCTGTTTAGGCCTAATCCCTGCGGATTTCTGGCTCCCAACTGCTCTCCTGCTTGCCAGCCTGATCACCTACTAACCACTACCCTGCCAGCCAATTACCCCCAACTGCCCTCCCCTACAAGCCCAGTCACCCCAACTGCCCTCCCATCCTGGCCTGGTTACCCCTAACTGCCCTCCCCTGGAAAACTGGTCACCCCTAACTGCCCTCCCCTACAGGCCTAGTCACCCCCAGCTGCCCTTCCCTGCAGTTATGGTCACCCTCAACTACCCTTTCCTGCTGGCCATCTTATGGAGAGCCATCTATGACCACATAAGGTGGTCATCTTGTGCGATGGCATGAGGGTCCATTTGTATATTACTTCTTTATTATATATCCTATATTACTAGGTGTGTGTGTGTGTGTGTGTGTGTGTGTGTGTGTGTGTGTGTGTGTATCCTATATAATAAAAGGCTAATATGCAAATCGACCAAATGGTGGAACAACCAGTTGCTATGACACACACTGACCAACAGGGGGCAGACACTCAATGTAAGAGCTGCCCCCTGGTGGTCAGTGGGCTTCCACAGGGGAAGTGACACTCAGCAGAATCCCTGAGCTAGGCTCACGGTTGGCAAGGGCAGCGGTGGAGGGAGCCTCTCCCACCTCTGCAGCAGCACTAAGGATGTCTGACTGCCAGCTTAGGCCCACTCCTCACAGGGAAAAGCTCAGGTGGGCTGTGAATTGTTCTCCTCACAGGGGAAAGCTCAGGTGGGCTGTGAATTGTTCTCCTCACAGGGAGCGGGCCTACGCCAGCAGTTGGACATCCCCCAAGGGCTCCTGGACTGCAAGAGGGCACAGGCTAAGCTGAGAGACCCCCATGAGTGCACAAATTTTGTGCATCAGGCCTCTAGTCCATATATATATGTGTGTGTATATGTATGTATATATGTATGTGTGTGTGTGTATATATATATATATAATAACCATGTTGTTTTTTGTACTTTTACTGAGTACAAAGGACAATTTGAGAATCCTTACAACAATAGTCAGAAATCTCTGATTTTAAAGCAGCCATGAATCTGTGGCCCCTAATGACAGAAATGAAATGACAATTCAGCATGATAACACTGACAAATCAGAAAATAAAAGAGTCATTGATTTTCCTTGTTAGACCAGAAGCGAATACCACTTCTGCTTTCTCTTCTCATTCCCAAGCCCCTCCCCACCCTACACACACACACACACACACACACACACACACACACACCACCACTCCACTACTTTCTGTATGCTGACGCTCAGTACCACTAATCCCAAGAGGGGATCTGTTTTGAAAACACAGAAGTTCAACCCTCACTGCTAATTGTACCTGTAAAACACAGTATACTATCCTGACAAATAAAATACAGAGAAGATTCATCTATTGATTCTTTCTCCAACTACACAGTCCTCTGAGTAAAATTAGTAAGAACAGATGCTATCATACCCTGTTAGCATTGCTAAAATGCTTATGTCAAGAACCCTCACTCAGTAATCACAGGCATAGAATTTTTGCCTTGCTGTTTCCTCTGTCTGGAAGGGAGTTTTTATGAGCTGGGCATGTTTTCTTACTTCTCATTATAGAGGGCTCAAATGTCATCAACTGGCCATTCTTAACTTTCCCATCTCATGAAGCCCTGTTACATCTCCTTTTCCATGTTACCTTGTTCAGTATTTATAGCACTTTGATTTTTATTAATTACTAGTTGCTTAATTGGTTAACTGACTCTCCCATTAATCTGTAAACTCCATGAGAGCTGAGGCTATGCCTCCCTGATTTACCTCAATGTTCCCAGTGCCTACATTAATGTTTAGCATACACTAGGCTCTGTGAATATATGATCAGTGAATGGATGAATAAATGAAGTGCTTGTTTTTTCATTGTAAAAAAAAAAAAGGGTTGCATAGACGTAAAAGGGTGACCAATTGCAAACCAAGCTCAAAACTAATTTTATATGAAAGTATTCAGTGCTTGCCAGACAATACTTATTCCATACTTGAATTTTCAGAGCTTTGCATATTAGTCTTCCTGAAATTTTATGTATAATAGCCATTTTATACAAGTGTGAAGAATATGCAAAAATGAATGCACAAATAACAATGGCCAGTGGAAAGTATCATAGTGAAGTAAAATCACCAAATCCAGGCTGTTCTGTGAAAAGTGGCTCAAAACTGAATTCCTAAGTAATCGAATTAGCATCAAGTTCCCTTTTTAAGAAGTTGCAAATTGAGACACATTAACTCTGTCTACATTATAAACTCTGAAATATAGCCACTATAAACTAATTAAAGCAGATTGTAGGAATAAAAATTCATAATCCAGTTCTTTGGAGGTCACCTATGGACAACCAATTAAGCAGTACAATACAAAAAATATATCAATTGATTATTTTCATAGATATTTTAATTGTGTTAAATGCCTTTTCACAATTTGATTTTGAATTCTCATTAAAAGGAAAATGTTAAACGATAAGTGTTATCTCCTTAGCCATTAAATTGTGAATTGTATGACTGTTACAGTACTGTTTTAATCTTCATTTGCTATACAAATGTGATAAATTATTATATGATTCACAAACATAATATAATTAACAGAAATGTTTGAAGGGATTTTGATCAAATCATGTTTCAAAAATACTTGTCTGAAACACTTTTTCTCTCTTTTCCAAGTATCAAATCTGCTAAAAGGCAGAACTCTAGGTAGTAGCTACAAACTAGAAAATTCCAGTCGCCAACTCACAGTAGGCATTCTCATTATATTTATGATAGAACAAAACCATATGAATTCATTCTGGATTGTATTAATAGAAACATAGCATGTAAAAATTAGTTTTTTAACTAGTACACCTTCTTGGTCTTTCCCACTCAGACTTCCAAAAAAACTTGATTCTGAAAATCTGACATACCCATGCTGGAATTCTATATAATCACACTAAGGATTTCCTTTCAAGAGCATATCCTTATGTAGCTGATGGTTTGGGGAGATAGAGAATCTGTAAAGTTAAATGTCCATTTGTTAAAATCAATAACACAGGTCATGAACACATTAGAAAAAGATATTGTGAAACGACAAAGAGACTTCTTCTTAGTGTATATATCCAATATAAGCCAACTGGAGCTTTGTCATGACTTTTCAGTAATCACACTGTAAAAGCATTCTGAAATATTTTTAAAATCCAAAGTTGTCAGTCAAAACAATTCTGGAGCCTTCTTTTCACTTCATCAGGGAAACTTTTAGTTATTTACTAAAAATACCCTTGCAAAGCACTAATACCTGGGAAGTGATCAACAAATGATGGTGATTGATTGACTGAAGTCTGGTTCCTGAACAGAAGAGTTTTGAGTTACACATGCCTCTTGCATGATGAAGATGGAGTGTAGAATTGTGCATCTTATAAAGTCACTTCTCTGGACTTGTGTGCAATTCATAACATCTATGTAAATTCTGAAAATTTTATGTAAAACTAATAAGACCAGTTTAATGTATATGGAGCAAGAAAATATTATTCAATAGTTTTTAATTAGGAAAAATGCCATTAATTTTATAGCTTTATTTTTAAATGAAGTTGAGCTTAAACTATTTATATTTTCTAAGTTTTCCTGTTTCATTTTCTCACAGTCCCTGAGGAGCATACATTTGCCATTCCTTTAATGAAATCACTGCTAATGGCATAGTCATTTGAATATGATTAACTTAAAAAAATCAAGTCCAAAATGTTATAATATCACATTCTTATCACCTGTAGGGTGCCATAATCCTGATAAAACATTTCAAAATATATTTAATTTTAGATATTAAATACTTGTAATAAAATGTGTGGAAATCAGGCTAAAGAGTATGTTAAAATCCGCACCATCACAAATCTCAGAAAAATTACTTAAAGAAAAACAAAAAAATCTTATATTAATTTTTATTCATCAAATTAAACTCAGTCTTCCTTCTCTCATTTATTTTTTATATTTTTAGGGAATCCTGATGATATAAAGATGAGTGAAAACCAGCTCACACTAAAGCTCAGTCTTCAGTCTTTTGGGAAAGAGGTAAGTAAACAATAATTAAGAGACAAACTAAAATGTATAGAAATTGTAACCCTCATACATTGCTGGTGAGAATATAAAATGGTGCAGCCAGGCCAGATTGGAAAACTTTTGGCAGTTCCTTATAAAGTTAAACACAGGATTAACTCTATCCAGCAATTCCAATCCTAGCTATTTAACCAAGAGAAATAAGCACAAATACACACACACACACACACACACCTGTATATGAATATTCAAAGCAGCTTTATTCACAATAGTAAAAACGTGAAAACAACCCAAATGTTCATCCACTGATAAGTGAATAAATAAAATGTGCCATATCCATACAATGGAATATTATTGAGTCAGAAAAAAGCAGTGAAATATTGGTATACACTAGAACATGAGTAAATCCCAAATAATATTCTAAATGAAAGAAGCCAGTCACAAAAGACCACTTATATTTATCTACTTGTATAAAAAGTCCAGAATAAACAAAACTATACATGAAAAAGCAGATCAGTGGAATATAATAAAGAATGCTAGGAATAAGAAATAAGACCCCCAAAAAGGCATATAGAAAACAAGACTAAATAAGAACCCAAAGGGCCACACCAAAGAATGATAATACTTCCTTATAGATGACAGACAATTATTCAAGTTTATTAATAAGAAAATTGGCATAAATATTTTTTTATTTTAAATCAGTAAAATACAGCTCTGATAAGATTTCCATCTCATCAAAATTGTCGATGGAACCTAGGAATTAATGGGATGGTTAACTGATTCTGACCACCCAACAATCAAGTCAGTGGGAAATTCTTTCTCTTTCTGGGAAAGGTTACTTTTAACTTTTAGAAGAGATAACTGACATAGTCTTGCAGCTATCCCTCCCAGGCCACAGGTATCATCAGGGACATCCTTGAATGAAGAAAAGCCCATGATACTATGCCAGGATAGTGCCCAAAGTCTTTGGCCCTGTGTCACCATTTATTTTTTTCTCTAATATGGACTAACAAATGAGAGCCCCTTTCTGTTTGATGGCAAAACCAAAGTGATAAGTTAATCCAGAAGCTTCTCATATTTTGGTGCCAGTATCACAGAGAATGTAGGGTGTCTATAAAGATTAAGCAGAGAACTAAACCCTGGCAGCAGTAAGAAACCAAGGGCATTCATGGCTCTAACATTCTCCAAGGCCACACTCTTATACTTCTTGTAATTTGGTAACATGAGCCATTAATTTCCTCTTTTGGCCTAAGCTGATCAATGGTGAGTTTCTGTCACTTGCACCAAGATATTTCTAACAGTACCAGGGTTAGCTGGTTTAACCAGACAGTGGTAGATTCTGACTGGCTCCTTTGATTCACTAGACTTTGTCAGTCATCTGACACCTATGAGTTTCTTGTTTATCTGAAATCTGGATTCCCAATGCAGAAGCAACAATCATGTGCATAGGCTGTGGAAGGGACACTTGAACAGGAAGAAATGAGTTGCCGGTCACTAAGTGTGGTTATGCCCTAAATGAATACATGTACTTTCAGAAAGCTATGTGCAACTAATCACATAGGTCAGAGACACCAAGTGTCTAGCCTGTGTGTACCATCTAACTGGATACTTCTCGTAGACAGAAATACTTCACTAACCCTGGCTCCACCTTAGAATTCTTCATGAATAGCCCTCTAGGAAGCTGCTGACCACTCAGTGGAGTTTGCATGCAAAATAAAGTCTGCTTGGCAGCCCTGGATATGGTCAGTGATAATGATCTTAAATAACAAAATCACCTTAAAGAATACCCTTCAGCATTTCATATAATCCTGGTTTGGTGGTGATGAACTCCTTTAGCTTTTTCTTGCCTGTGAAGCTCTTTATTTGACCTTTAATTCTGAATGATAGCCTTGCTGGGTAGAGTAATCTCGGTTGTAGGTTCTTGCTGTTTATCACTTTGAATATTTCTTGCATAGTTTCTGTTGAGAAATCAGCTGACAGTTGTATGGGTACTCCCTTGAAGGTAACCAACTGTTTTTCTCTTGCTGCTTTCAAGATTCTCTCTTTGTCTTTTGCCCTTGTCATTTTAATTATGGTGTGTCTTGGTGTGGTCCTCTTTGGATTCCTCTTGTTTGGGGTTCTCTGAATGAAAAATCTGATGAACAGAATGGACTGATGAATATAATAGAATCAGGGACATAGAAAGGGAGTGGACTGACAATTCTCAGGGGAAGAGGGTGTGGGGGGTGTGGGAAGAGATTGGACAAAAATCTTACACATATGGATAAAGACAGTGGTGGGGGGTAAGGACATGGGAGGGTGGGGGATCAGGTGAAGGGGAGCTATGGGAAAAAAAGAGGAACACCTGTAATAATCTGAACAATAGAGATTTATTTTAAAAAATCATTATGACTTTTTATCTCTCTTTAAGATAAAGTTAGACTCAACTGCCAGTTTAAGACTGAATGCCTGCTTTCAGGAAATCCATTGCTCATGTGTGCCACAGTGTCAGTTTCAGCAAGGAGTCACCTTTCCCAGTGCATGTGCATTTTAATCCTTTCCTACAAACATTGGATGAAATGCTTTCCTTTTGGTGATAAGGAATCCCAGGCATCTGAGAGCAAATGGAAAAGTTATTTCAGGAAGACTTTTCCCATAGTCCCCCAAACCCCACCATGTGTTTGGGACTAATCCAACTTTTCAGAAGACACACTGCCCATATTCCACTCACCAGGCCCACTCTAGACAAGAGAATTAGAGAGAAAGTCTGACCTGATTCATTAAAGTATAATACATACAGGCTAAGATTGCACATAGTTAATTTTATAGATCAGTTCAGAAGTCTGTCAAATATTATTTCAATATTCCTCAATATTTTATGGACCTAAAGTTAAAAATTAATATGTATATTTTCCTCCTAGTTGATTCTCCCATTTCTCTTAGCTAAGGAAGTGGAGGGGGCAAATCTACCAGCTGCTTCTAAAATATGAGCTCCTGAATCCTTGCAACAACTGTTAGAAGCCTGGTGTCTTAGAAACACATACATGCACACACACATGCAAATGTACAAACACACACATGCACATAAATATAAATTAAGGAGATAATAACAAACTAAGGAAACATATTAACTTAATTTAACATACAACACACATTTATACCAAGGGCAGTAAATCAGAAAATGTGCATGGAGGGAAACCTTTGTATTCTCTTCCCTTTCTCAAAGTATTCCCGTAGTTCATGGCCTTTTTTCATGATGTTGTCAAGAATAATGAAGGTTATGAGATTTTATTCTAATTAGAAGCTAATAAGTTAGCCTGCTGCAAGTTCATAGATTCTGTCAAAAGTCATGAAACTCATAGGTTAGAGACAAAGGACTTAGTAGCCAGAATATTAGCACTTTTTTGCTTCACTTCCACAAGCCTATTTCCCAAAGGGCAGCTCAAAGCAGGTATAACTCGTTGTACTTCTTCTAACCCATTGTAATAGAGGAGAGGAATCCTGAGCTTATGGAACTCAAGTATTTGATAATGGGCAGTAATTCTGCCTACTCATTTGTTCTAAAGGAATTTATATTACCTATTTTCTATTATTATTATTACTGTTATTATTATAATATCTAGCAAACCTGCCTTGTGCTATACAGAGAGACACTATATCTTTCAAGGCTGATTGCTATAAAAATTATTGAAAATACAGCACAGAACAATATAAGTCAGAGCCACTGCTCATAAGAACAAGAGACACAAGCAGAAATATCGCCTAACAGAGGAATACAACCAATTCTTGTTAGTCAATATGGTTTTTTTCCTAGTAAAAACAATATAAATTCAATTTTATAAATAGTGATCAATAGATTTCATGATAAATGTTCTCACTGAGAATTTTTTGAGTGTAATATCCATTGATTACTGATATTTAAATGGGGGAGAAATACTGCCAACATATAAATTCAGAAAACACCAAATTTCAAAAAGGAAATAGTTGCCATTTTCTCTCTATCTTATTCCAAGAGTGGTATAAACATGGGAAATGTCAGGGGAGAATTTTCTAAGAGGAACAGCTTCATCTATTTTAAATAAGTCATCTGGAGGTTTCAAGATGACATGGAGTAGGTGGATCTTTCCCACACCTCCTCCCAGAACCAAACTGGAAATAAAACTAAACTGTGAACATTGACCCTGAATACCAGTGGATGACTAGCTGAAGAGGAGACTTTTTAAAAGAAGGGCAGAAACCATCTTGAGACTGGTAGGAAGGGTGGGGTTGCAGGAGGGGTTGGCCAGGCACAAACTGTGGATTGCTTGAAGCTTCGAATAGGCTGCCAAGAGCTAAAAGTAGACAGCTTCTGACAGTAGCTAGCACCATATTGGACATTGGTTTGCCTTTGTAACAAATGTGTAAAAATATGAAAATTAATCGTGTGTGACCCAGAAAACCAGCTTTATTTTAACTAAGATATGGAACTGACTAAAATAAATATTATATATTTGTGCCCCCAAGTGACAACTCACTTCAGATTTTATCATCCAAATCTGTAATAAAATAGTAGTTTAAAAGTACCAGTATTGCTGAATAGAAGTAAAATTTTACATACACTATCCTGCAATATATTTAACCAGGTGGTTAGAGTGATTCCAATATTTTGGCTGTTAACTTGTCAGCTTTATAAATTCAATTCCCCATGCACATGACTCACATAGAAGCTTTGCTTCCTGTTCTGGCTCAAGCAATGACCCACTTCCTAGCTTATTTCTGCTTAGGAAGGACCCTCACTTTTCACTTTGGCCGGAAATCGAGCTTTGCCTAATCTGATAGCTGCAAGGTTGTATCTGTTCTAGGTTAATGCCTTTTGTGGAGAAGCTCAATCAAGAGGGGCATTTTGAGGAGCCATCACAGAATTAACATAAATCATTTGCATTACAGTTCAATCACTAAACCAACGCTGGGTGGACTTCAAACTAGATTGAACCTCTTTGGGCCTCCTAGGCTTCATGCTATTGTCTACAACAGTATCTGTGGTTTCCACGTTCTAAATACTCCACACTATAGCGGTTTCTTTTGTTTCCTGTGCTCCGTATTTGTCTTTTCTTTCTAAAAATAAATATAAGGGACCATATGCCATGTTATTATAGTTCATTTTAAAGGCCTTTGTAGAGGTCAACTTGTGCTCCTTTAGTGTATGGTTTTATAAGTAGATGTTCAAATATTACTTCTCTCATGCTTTTCATTTGTATATTGTCTGATCTTGAGCTCAAACTAATGTCTTACTTGTCATCAGGCTGTCCTGTGCCCGGTCCTAACAATTTCTTCTTTCTTCCCACACTGTACATAAATCTTTACCCTATCCACATTAGCCCGTTCCAAGTTATTCTTCCTGATAAGCATGCTGCTGCCAGTTTCCAACACAGAAGAAAACCATCGTGCCTTCCAGCCTTTAGTGAGAGTGGGTTCAATAACATCGTTCACATTTTAAAAACAGTATTACAACATGCATAATAATTACCACTTTTTTTTCCACTTCCTGGGGATCTGAACAGCAGAGTGTATATGACTGAATGAACCCAGTAAATATGGTACTGGTTGGGGTTTTTCTTCATTGCAGAACCATAATTAGTTTGTTTCCTTATACAGTGTAAAATGAATAAGATGAATTAGAGTAGCTGCTTCAAGTAATTATGTAATTAAGATGTGTTTGCACGGCTAAGTGCATTCATAATCTTCAGGAAATTCTTTTCAACTAAGACGACTGCATAGTAAGCAATGTTTTAACTTTTAAAATCTCACGAATATTTATTTTTCCCCTTGACTTGCCATTTTAGACTTTATTGACATATTGGCCTACAATTTTTTCTGTTTATATTTAAAATTTCATTGGCATAGAAATGCTCTAGAAAGGTTTATGATCAAGTCTGAAAATCTGAATTAACTAAAGAGCACTCATTAAAAATTGCCTCATTGCACTTAGTGAAACTAATAGTCAACAGCTTGGATTTTATGTACTTCTCGCTTCTAAGAGCTTGCTATGAATTAAATCTGTATAGCCTGACAATAACATTATCTGAACATTAAAGATTAATTTCATTGCTCTGACTATTCTGTAGAAAGCCAAGTCAATATGAAATGCAAAAGTGCACAACACACTTATTTGCTTCATAATGCACCTGTTTACTGCATTAAAACCACAGCATTGTGATTTTTGAAATTAACCATCAGTCTATCCTAATTCATCTTACACTACTATGTAAAAATAATCAATCAGAAATGAATAGAGAATTTGTTCATTCAACATTTATAACCACTATTCAATAATTCATATCTAATGAACCAGAAAATATTCTAACTTGTGTTCTAATTATTTTTGTACATGTTTGATATCACCTCTGGACTCTATATTGTTTTCATCAGTCAAAGCACTCAATGTGGAACTTTGGAAATGAATATACACATATTCACTGAAGGAAGGATGGAGGGGAAGTGGAAGAAAGGAAGCAAGTGGGAAAGGAGAGATGGTGGGAAGGAAGGGAGGCTTTTGGACTTTTTATTCATTATTTTACACTTTTTCAAAAGTTAAAAATAAGCTTAATTGTAACTAGGCCAGACTATCATGAAAAGGTTTCAATGATCATAAAGCTTTTGATTTTTGCAGTGAAATTAGTAAAATTATTTCAAGCCTTACTGATAAAATGTATTTTTAGAAGTTGAGAGTATAAAGATAAATTACTTTAAAATAATGTTAATAAAAATGTTCTCTGGTTTTAACTTTCTAATATTTTGCAAAGGTATTTGATGTTTTCTAAATTAATTATATTTATATTTTATGAACAAAATAACTAGACCAAGTTTTCTCCAAATATGAAAGCCTCCATCATTATTTTCAAGTATTTTATTCAGTTTTGCTTTAAAGGAAACAATATAAAGACCAAAACATTTACTAATGATGATTAAGTTCTTAACTTTGAGGCTCTCTATCTTTTGATTGTTATTCTTAAGTCTGGCTTTGGAAAGGCTTTTTGTGGTCAACCTCAAAGTGAGTGTCTTTCTGACAGTTTCAATAGAGTTTCCTTTATGCTGACTATGTCTAAATCTTGATTTCTAACAGCGATGTCTTCTCCAAGCTCAAAACATCTCCAACTACCTAATCAACATTAAAATTCAAAAATAGTGTTATTTCCAACTAAAATTGAACTCAAAAGCCACTATACTTTTATCTCTCTCATCTTCCCATTTGGATAAGTGGCCCCTATACCCCTCCTAGCACGTGCTTGAAATAATTCTTCACCTTCCTCAGCCCCTCTGTGTGGTGACAACCACTTTCTCCTCTAAATTTTTCTTGCATTAGAACTTTCTTGGGAAAGAGTTGGTATCACACACTGGAAGACTTGTGATGCTTTACGGTATGAAAATACTCACCCACACATTGCTTTCTGTTTTAAGGATATTAGATGCAGACTCAGCAAGAAGAAATATACTATTTAAAAACAAAGCTCAGGAATTGTAATATGCCCTGTGACTTTATGTATCAAGTGATCTTGATTGATCCAATAAATACAATTGTGAGAGGTTGTATCACATTCAAGAGTCAGGAACAAGATGCCAAAAAAGTCCTTTTGTATCTCCAGCTGGATTTTCAAGTGTTCCTGACTTGAGGTACATCAGATATTGGTGAAATCAACCACAATGCTACATCTTTTTTCAGCTCCCCTTCAAATCTTGCTCATCAACTGTTAATTGCTGATCAATCTATTGCAGGGGATCAAATAATTATACCTTAATAGCAACTATTCTAAATAGTATGGATTCTCTACGGTTATGTAGTATTTCATGGAGAGCCTAGATTTCTAGGATTCTGATTATGGCCAAATTTCATGGTGTCCTTCATAACTAGTACAGAAGATGAATATGGTAAATGGAGTGCTCATCACAAAGCAAATTTATCGGGTTTTTCTATTTTTATTAAGTTTTGTGGGAGCCTATTTTATTCTACTCCTGGAGTAAGAAAAAAAAAGGAAAAACAAAACAGTCCTCTTATTTTCTGAGCATTCTTATGTAATACAGAGTCCAATGGTGACTTTTAAGAAACAAAATACACACTTATTTTTTAAATATTTAACTCCATGAAATAATGAACACTTTAATTTTTTTTCATTTTTTGAACACTTTGATCTTCATTCAAAGATAATTCTTCTCTGTCATACAGCTAAGAAGACAGTGAAGGTCAGTTTCTCCTTTTCTCTCTTCCTTTCTCCATAACTACTACTTCTACCCTTCCAGGTTGTTGGGCAGGAGGGATCAAGGGCAAACAAAGAAAGATCAAGAAATTCCTTATTGAACGGGTCCAGTGGTGAGCAGTTTTTATTCTATGAGTCTGGACATTGTTTGAAGAAAACACTCTCCCCTTTGCATTTTACTGTGTTTCCCAAAGTCTTCCTCCCCCTTTTCTACCCCTCCCTCCATTCACCAGTAGGGATCTCTGATTTGTGGCTCTTCTTTATTCTGGCCAACTACTCCCACTGTTGCTTTTCTGAACTCTCTTCATGAGTAGCTACAAAGAGGTGTGGGGAGGAGGGAACAGGTCAGGAGGGAAGGAATCACACCATCCACAGTCAAATCGCATTTTCCACTTTGTCCTAATTATCAGCCAACTCAGCCATTGGGTAGGGAGAGATAGATTATAGAAAGACATCCTGAGATGAGACATTGAATAAGCAAGAAGTATAAACGAAAGTTAGATTGACCTTCTTGAAGATTTACTTCCACTCAGCATATAAAAAGGAAAATAAAGTGGTTTAAGATTCACAAACTAAATATCCACTGATTTTCTTAAAAATGCTGAGGGTCTGTGAGTCTATTAAAATAAATTCTACAATAAATGTTCCTCTGGCTGTAGGAAGATGTATCCTAATTTTTTGAAAGGCTGTCTTAAAAAGGAAGAGCCCAAATGTTTTGGCTTTATCATTATTCTCCAGTGGCTGTGTAGACCTGACCTTACTTGCTCACTGGTAGAATTCACTCTCACCTTATTCTCTCTGTTACATGCCATTTTCAAGCTGAAATTGCCCAAGACCTTTCATCTGACTTCTGAGCAGTAGTTTGGAAAATCCCACAATGGCCAAAAATGTTGGCAGCAAGAATGGAAAAGTAAGCTTTGTCAGGACAAAAGGACAGACCAAACCCCTGAAAGTAATCAGACACGCTTCAAAGAGGGTTTCTTGAAGTCAAAGCATGTACTGGCTGGATGGAAACTCCACACCAACCACTTCTCTTAGAAGGTTAAAATTACACCAATTCAAGTTTGGAGCTTTCAGTGCAGTGTTGATATTGAAGTGTGATATTTAATTCAATGGGATAGAATTTTCCAGGATAATTTAATCCAAAGCTATGGCTAATATGAAATATTAAAAAAGACATTTGATTATCCAGTTATTATGACTCAGAAAATATGTGTTGTTTTTTTTTTCATTTAAAGTGTTCAAGATATTCAGAAGTAAATTGATCAGAAATGATTTATCTACCAAAAGGAGGAAAATAAAAGAGGAAGAGGACTGGGGAAAGGTAAGAAAGAATTAGAAGAAAACAAAAGAAGACTTTTAATTTCTTTCCATAATTTTCTCTTTGCTTTGTTACATGTGATGAATAACTTGAAAATGTGCTTATTTATGGCTTTAGCAGAAACAAGTACATTAAAAAGAAACAAAAATAAAATTGACTTTTAATTGTCAAACACCAAATGATCAACATTTAGGAGAAAAACAGTCAGACACTAGTAGAAGCGTGTATGGTCTCTGTATCCTGTGCAGCTGCAACAAAGCCCAAGGCAGCTGAGTACACAGTCACCAACCCAAGATTCCCCAATCAAGGCGATTAAGCAGCATGAAGCAGGTCTAGAAACTTCAGGACTGGATGTGGACTACTTACGCTTCTTGTGATGGTAGATAGCATTTTACTATTGCTGTGATATTAGAAATTCTATTTCCTCTCTCTCTTCACATTATCAATTTATTTATATCTATGCTCTTCATACTGTCAAGCTATTAAGTCTATACTCATTATATATTCAAGTCATTAGCAGATCTATTAATTTATCATCTAACAGTAATTGCTAATTACTTTTTTCATACTGCTCACAACAAAAACTAAAGTCCCCATTTTTCTTTTTTTAACTTTTTTAAATCTTTATTATTCAGTTTATTAATTACATTGTTCCCCCTTTTGTCCCCCCTATAGCTCCCCTCCACCCTGTACCCATCCCACCCTCTGCCCTCACCTCCCCCCGACTGTCCTCTCCCATAGTT
This sequence comes from Antrozous pallidus, assembly GCA_027563665.1. Taxonomy (NCBI): domain Eukaryota; kingdom Metazoa; phylum Chordata; class Mammalia; order Chiroptera; family Vespertilionidae; genus Antrozous; species Antrozous pallidus. The sequence continues at coordinate 87,429,654 of CM050519.1, forward strand.
GCATGATTTTTGTCCAGTCTCTTGCTGCACTTCCCACACCCCTTTTCTCCCCAAGAACTTGTCAGTCCATTCCCTTTCATATGTGAAAATAAGAGTCTTAGCTGAGTCAATTAAGTTGTCCAAAGCCATGTAGACAGCTAGGAAACATTGAAGTCAAACATTGAGGATACGTCTTCACTTAATTCAGGGCTCCTTCTTAAAACACCATTGCTCTTTATTTTCACACCTTTGGGGCTGGCTGCTCATTCTCAATGCTTCTCAAGCCCCGACTGTCAAAGGAAAGGAAAGTGCTCTCTTAAACCAATATTCACTACAGTGTTTGCTCCTGCATAATTTGGCCAACTTCCATTGTCTACCTAGTGAATTGCCTTTTTTTTTTTTTGGTATTGCCTTTTAATAGAAGCTGCTTAAATCTAGGAGGTCAAGATCAAATTCTCTCAAATGGATTTCTATCTGAATGCAAAGGGGCAAATGGACAGGTGAAATATTGGGAACTAGATTTTTCTCCTGTTACATTATGTGAATAATTTTTAACTAAAGTAGAAGGCAAGGCCTGCTTTTCCTACAGTTTCTTTTCTTTCCTGTCTTGGGACTATGACTTGTACAAAAATATATACTTTGGGAGGATGATGACAACAATGACAAAACACAAGATTGAATCAAAATTCTTCCTAAACAATGGTTGAACATTGATTATTTTTTAACTAAAAAAATTCATGTTAGGATGCAAGATCCACATCAAATCCTTTTAAAAAAAATTATATAGTGCATGTGTGTCTCAGGCCTGGCAATGTCTTCCATCAACACATTTAATTGAGATCAATTAAACAAGCCATCTTCCTCAAAACAGCATGAAAAACACACACACACACAGTTGTCTTGCCACAGCCATTTAATTAGCTCATGCCAGCAAATGAACTGACACCCTTAGAATTTTTATAAACTTATTTGCCATATATATTTTAATTGAATGATTTTCCACCTCATGGCCTAAATAGCCTTTGGGTTTAATTGCCATTTTTCATATAACACTGACTGTACTTAAAGTCAGAAGTGATAAGCTGTGATATGCTGCCATCTACCCCTTGTTACCCACATCCTCCGGTTTCTAAAACATCAGTGGGACTTCTACCTGAAGTTGTCTTTTGAGGTTATGCATACTTTTGAAACATCTGTTTTCAATTGCTCCCCTATGCTTTTCTCCCACTCTAGTCTCAGATAGATACCTCCTGGCACTCAAGTGACATTACCAAGGTTGCAATAACATGAATGCTGTCTAAAGAGTTTTCATGCCCTGACTGTTTTGGCTCAGTGGGCAGAGTGTTGACCTGTGGACTGAAGGGTCCCGGGTGTGGTTCCAGTCAAGGGCATGGACCTTGGTTGTGGGCACATCCCCAGTGGGGGGTGTGCAGCAGGCGGCTGATTGATGTTTCTAACTCTCTATCCCTCTCCCTTCCTCTCTGTGAAAACACACAAACAAACAATAAAATATATTTAAGAAAAAATAAATAGTTTCCATATTTTGCAGCTCCCTTGTGCATTAGTTCTCATCTCTGGGAAACACAGTGGCTTCCTACTCGGTGTCCTCTATGTCACTAACAGCTGTCACTAACCATAGCCGAGAGAGTCAGGGCTGCCAGAGGGAACTGATTCCATCGAGGGTGGATTAGAGTAATAATAACGATGCGAGGTTGATAATTATACTTAACGCATTACATACCTACATGCCAAACAGTGTGTCATGTTCATTTGTTCCTCACAGTGCCCTTAGGCATGTTCAGAAGGGAGGAACTAAATCACAGAGAAATGAAGTCATTTGCTCAGTGTTACACATGAGCAAACAGCAGGTGGAAATTGTAGCGCAGACAGCGTAACTCCAGAATCTGCTTCCCCAGCAATATTGCAAACTGCCCATGGTTGGTCCAGTAGACAAGACTGAGATGGCAGCGTGGTGGGCAGCAAAGCAAATGAGGATGGATGGGCTTTCTGAATGAACAGTGTTCAGACTCCAACTTGTTTGAAAAGACTAAATGTCAGTCTGAAGGAGCTACCAAGGATGAGTGCTCTCGAGACTGTAAATTAATCTAGATGCATAAGAATACAGATGGCTGCATAATTTAAGCTGATCTATGCAAGTGATTGGCAAAATAACGGAAGCCCTTGGCCTTTGGGAAAATCACCAACATGGTCTAGACCAGTGGTTCTCAACCTTTCTAATGCCGCGACCCTTTAATACAGCTCCTCATGCTGTGGTGACCCCCAACCATAAAATTATTTTTGTTGCTGATTCATAACTATAATTTCACTCCTGTTAATGAAGCGTAATATAAATATCTGTGTTTTCTGATGATCTTGGGCTCTACAGCAGCGGTTCTCAACCTGTAGGTCGCGACCCACAAGCTGAGTATCACTAGCGGGGTCACCTAAGACCATCAGAAAACACAGATATTTACATTATGATTCATAACAGTAGCAAAATTACAGTTATGAAGCAGCAGTGAAAATAAGTTTGTGATTGGGGGTCACCACAACACGAGGAACTGTATTTAAGGGTCACGGCATTAGAAAGGCTGAGAACCACTGGTCTAGATGCTTAGAAGAGGTGCCCCTGACTGAGCCAGGCAGGGTCCCTTAGGTGAAGAGTACCGTTCTGTGAATCACACCCCAAATAAGTAGGCTGAGCACTGTATTTTTACTTACTAAGCAACCATGAATGACAAAGCCACAGAGAACCCCCAGAGCACCAATAAACAGTGGAAGAAAGCCAACTGTTGTCTTGTTCACGTTTCCATTTTCCCACATGCTCCTCTTCTTCTCCAACTGCAAACTTGCTCTTCTTCCCCATGTTGACTTTTCACAAAACGTGGTAATCGGCAGGGATCATTTTCTTTTAGGAGCAAATAGCAATGAAACCTGCTATTTAATCTTCATCCCATTGATGCATTTGAGTATTTAAATGGCACAGTTAAAAGTAATGAGCACTTAGTACCATTTTCTGTCTGCATCAGACTGCTCTCTTCCGTTATCTAAGAGACAGTATTTCATTTTGAGTTTCTCCAAGGAAATAGAAGAGAGAATTTTTCCTGCTTGTCTCTTTTGGTGTTCTAATTTCTTGGCTCTCCAAGTTTTAGCCCAATCGCTTTTTGATGACTGCATGCTTTCTTTAAATGATAAATAGCCCCTTGCAGCCATCTCAGCAATGATGTCTTCTGTCTGCTTTTAAAAGAGCTGTCAAAATTAGTAAGCCACAGCCTAAGTGTTTTCTCTATCACACTGTCTCCAAATCAGCTTCTTCTGCAGTGGAATTCTTTATGAAATGGATAGCCTATTTCACTTGTAGCTCATTGTGGGACGTGCCATTGTCCCAAGGCAATGGTTTCAGGTCCAAGGTGTCCCAGTAAAAAAAAGAATGACTTAAAAAACAAACTTGCTGCTGACCCAGGCTTTGGAGTGTAGGTTTCTCCCAACCATTAAATCTCAACATTAATAAGGGTTTACCCTCAGAGATCTCAATTTAGATACAGTGTCTGTTGTTCAATTTCATGGTGATTTTTCCTCCCTCCTTGCCTGGATTAATTGAGACACAAAGCAGTCAAACGGCCTGTGCAGAGTTGTGCCCTGAGTCAATGTTCACTTCAGACCAAACGGTGTCCATCTGGCTGGCAGTCTGCTGCCCATTCCGCTCCCACTCCCGGGCCTCCCTTAGCTGGTCCTCCTCATGGTTTCCAGGAGCAACGGGAGGCAGTGCACATCACACTCGTCCCCTGCAAAGAACCATCTCCACCTCGAATAGGCTAGAGGGGCTCATACCCAGGGGGATCCAGCCATTCTGCCACAACCCACTTCTCACCTGTACCTCATCACTTGATATTGCATTCCAGTATTTTTCAATAAGAAAAATATTTATAGGAAGGGAAACCAAGCATAAATCCTATAACTTGCTGTTTCAGGGGACATAAGCTGGTTTATAGACATTGCAATGACATAACAAAAATAGGAATTTGTGTGCTTTTTTTTTTTTTTAACAACAAGCAGTCAGGTATGAAACATAGTTGAAAACAATGTTTTAGTAATTTAACCAAAACTGTATGAGTCTGTATTTAACATCTGAGAGGACACTTTTAGATACAGAGAGAAGAAAAAACTATGAACTCTCTTTTTAACTTGCCAAAAAAGAAGTGATTTTGTAGCTTCATTGATTTCCGCCATCACATTATTTTATACCATTCAAAAGTATATGCCCAAAATGTATTTAATATTTAAAGAATGGTAAGACAAATAGCCATTCAGCCACCATTGTGCATTATTAATACATTTGCTCTATTCCATTATGTTGAATTGATTGTTATGCAAAATTATTAATATTCTTAAACAACATGGTATTTAGTTCTGCCTCACTTTTACTTTTATATTGATGGAATCATTTCACGGGTATATGTACATTTATTTGCATGTGATTTTCTTTTATTGCTCAATATTAACTTTTTGGGAATCATGTTTGTTTAAATATATGAATCTAGTTTGTTCATTCTGGTCTCAGAAGACAATGAATTACTCAGAGGTTTTTGCTTTTGTGTAAACCAGCCATAAACATTATTGTACATGTCTCCTGGAGCGTATAGACTCTTGTTTCTACAGTACGGTCAGAGGAGTGGAGGTGCTGTGTTTTTAGCTAGCGTGCATGTTTACCTTGACTAGCAAAGCCAAATGGCTGTGTAAAGAACCAGTGATGAATAAAGAATCCCACTTTTTGAACACTTAAGGTCTTAGATTTAAAAAATTTTCCCAGTAGATGGGGAGTCAACTATTTGTGATGGGTAGCATCTATTTGTGAGTTTACCTTTATTTCTTATATTTCTAGCTGAGATTTAATTTTGTGGGTTTTTTTTTTTCATACATGTAGTAGCCATTCAGGATTCCTCTTTCATGAACTCCCTATTCACATTTTTTGCACATTTTTTAATTGAGTTATTTGCTAACTTCTTTATATATTCAATTTTATATGTTCTGAACACTTTTATTAGTTATAACTGTTGAATGTGGATGGCATCTTTGCATGCTTATTTTCTTGTTATTGTTTTATGAAGAACAGAAGTCCTTAATTTTATGCCTCTGTTTCTTGATTCTTTGCTCATTGCATTCATATACCTGGCTTTTTCTCCATCAATATTTGCTATGCCTTTCTAATAAAAACTCTGTATGGCAGGGCAAGTCTTCCTGGCCTGATCTTCTTCAGGTGTGATTAGCCACTGATAGCCCTTTGCTCTTCATATATATTTTACAATCTGCCTATCCAGTTTCATGAAAAACTATTTGGGAGATTTTATTGGAAAACACCAAGAATCTCTAGATCAGAGAGTTTCAACCAATGTGCATAAAGAATTTTTAAAACATAAAATATCTATTTAATCAGAGGCACTAACCACTTAACCCTCATATTGTCAAATTTTAAAATGATAGCAGCCAACACAAGAGTATGTCTTAAACCATAAATATATAGGTCATATAAAAGAATTGCATCTTATTGATCACAACACATAATAAGATTGCATATGGTTGACTGATTCTTAGTACCAGAAATCAAGTATAGGTACCTATTTTTTTACAAAGTTATTTTGGAGCAAAAAAGTTAAGTAATTACTACTATTATTTTTTGTAAATCAATTAAAAGTATGTCTATTTTTTTTGTCAGTTTGTCAAGTAATATTTTTTAGTGTGCCACAGAAATTTAGTAATTAGTTTATATGTGCCATGAGATGCAAGAGGTTCAAAATCACTGTCCTAGGTCAATTTTGGAGGAAACTGACAAATAATACTGATTTCTCCCTCTCAATGTACATGGTCTACTTTCCATTTATTTAGGCCTTCGATGAAATCTTTCAGCTAAAGTCTATGCTAGTCTTCATAAGAGACTTGTACATTGCTTTAAGATTATTCCTATGCCATGTTTTTTGTTGCCATTGTACACAGATAGTACCCTTTATTTCACAATTTCTAAGCATCATTTGCTAGTACATAAAAATAAAATTGACTTTGCTACCTTACGTCTTTATCCAGCAACTGTGGTAAGCCACCTATTAACTAATCCCAGTGGTTGATAGATTACTTTGGGTTTTCTCTTTTAAGGACAGTATAGTGGTGTACCCTGGAAAAGGCTGAGAGATAGCCACATCTATTTAGATCTGAGGTGCACACCAAATTCTATATAACACTGATGGGTAAGAATGGAGGCAGCTCAGAGTTAGATGTTTCTGAAGGTGTTTATATAGAAGAGGTCTGGGTGACACTCTTTTAAGTTATCCATTCATTGCTCAAGTTTGAATGAGACTTCTTCTTCCATAGGTTTGTTTCTCCCTGCTGTCTTATGGTTCAAAATGAATGTTTAACAATTAATGCTAAGACCATATGTTTAGCTTTTAAAGAGTAAATCATATCTAATAAAAAAGTAATATGCAAATTTGACCGTACCTTTGCCATGCCCACAAGCCATGCCCACGACCACGCCCACCATCCAATCAGGAGCAGATTATGCAAATAAACCCCAACCAAGATGGCTGCCACCACTGAGAGCAGGAGGGAGGCTTGGGTTTCCCCAGCAACAGAGGAAGCCAAGCTTTCCGCCTGCCATTGCCTGCCTAGGCCTCCATTCAATGTCACAAAGTTTCAGTTATAAAAGATACAGAAATGCTGGCAGCCACTGAGCTGGAGAGAAGAGAGGCTTGGGTATCTTTGGCAATGGAGGAAGCCAACCTTTCAGCCTGCCATAGCTCGCCTAGGCCTCCACTCTAGGCTACAAAGTTTCAAACAGAAATGGCTCCTGCAGAAGGCTTGGCTCCACTCCAGGCTACAAAGTTTCAATTGTAGACATATATTAATCCCAGATCCCAGGGCCTCTGCTTGGGTCACTGGGGGGGTGGCTGGCCTGCAAATCTCCACAGGCCCCTAGCCCAGGCTGCTCCTCACCCCAAGGGAACCCCCACCTTGATCTGGGACACTCTTCAGGGCAAACCAGCTGACCCCCACCCATGCACCAGGCCTCTATCCTATCTAATAAAAGAGTAATTTGCAGATTGACTATCACTCCAACACACAAGAGGGCTGCCCCCATGTGGTCAAAGATTCTGCCCCCATGTGGATACAAGATGGCCAGCAGGGGAGGGCCATTGGGAGGTTCCAGGCCCTGCAAGGGAGGGCAGTTGTGGGTGATCAGGCCAGCAGAGGAGGCAGTTGGGAGGGACCAGGCCTGCAAGGGAGGGCAGTTGAGGGGTGATCAAGCCTGCAGGGGAGGGCAGTTAGGGGTGACCAGGTTGGCAGAGGAGGGAAGTTGGGGCCAAACAGGCTGGCAAGGGAGCAGTTGGACATCAATTAGGCTGGCAGGGTATTGATTAGTGGGTGATCAGGCTGGCAGGCAGAAGCAGTTAGGAGCAATCAGGAAGGAAGGCAGGCAAGCAATTTGAAGCCAGCAGTCCTGCATTTGTGAGAAGCATGTCTGACTACCCGTTTAGGCCCGATCCTGGTCGGGCCTAAACAGGCAGTCAGACATCCCTCGAGGGGTCCCAGATTGGACAGGATGCAGGCTGGGATAAGGGACATCCCCCACTCCCCGTGCATGAATTTCGTGCACCGGGCCTCTAGTAAAATATAATAGAGCATTAACCAAATATTATAGGGTAGACAAAATGATAGTGCTTTAGACAAATGCAAAATATTTTGAGAGCATCCCTAAGTTTAATTTTTTGTAACAAATATTTACTGATGGCCTTATATATGCAAGACACTGACCCATTACACAAATTACTTGTTTGGCCATCCCTGTGCAAGGAAAATTAAGAAGATAGTAAGTTTAACTAATTTAAGCCATCAATCTTAGGAACAACCCTCACCCCTATCTTTGCTCTATAATAGGTTTTCACCCTGATTTATTGAATAATTGCCCAATTTATCTTGCATATGTAGACAAGAATTCATCAACATGAAGTATATAATGAATTCATCTTTGAAAGAAAACTCCAACTAGCTAACCATTATGTCCTAATTCATTAGCTATGGTCATCATTCAATACTTTCCAGGCAAAAGTCAAACAAAGGAAATACTTTGAGACTCTTTTTCTTACTCAATGAAAATTCTAATATGTTTCAATTCCTATGTAACATGGAGATACTATAGTAATATTCAGCCAAGCCCCACCAAAATAGTTTTAGGTATATAATTCCTGGCTCTATCTCTTACAAGAAGCAAATCCTTATAAGCATAAAAAACCCTTGAACATGTTGTAGACTTTAATAATAGTTATATTCTCATTTTCCCTCTTTTTTTCTTTTTCCATAGGGGTGGGGAGGGAGGAAGAGGGGTGATAGCTCTCATCAGAGTAACAGTTTGAAGACTCTACTGAATGTTGGGTATTTAAAAGAATATCAGATGTTCTTTACTTGAGTTACTCAAGTCTTCTATACTTGCTACATCTGTTTAGTAATAAGGAAATATGTTTTTATATAACAATGCCAACATGTATTTGGTAATGTGCAAGTTATCAGACGTTGCCACCCAATGTCATTTTTCTCTCCAGAAGGAATGCAAGCAGCCTGCTCTGCCCCTTTAGTTCACTTTTCTATGCATTTACATAGATACGTGCATCAATGGATACAAAGTTAGAACATAGAGAATATGTAATTTTTGCTGTTTCAAAGTAATTGCAATCATATTAATATCTCTGCAAAGTTATTTCCTCATAATAATAGGTCTTAAAGATGTTTCCATGTTTATATTTTTATCTTTACCATTCAACTGTCACAGAATAGTTTTCATGTAGTTTGAAATATTATCTGGCCATTTATTTATTGATGAAAATGTATAATATCTACATCTACTTATGTATATACTTCAGATCATCCTAGAGTGAATATCTTTACACATACCTCCTTTTATAAGAATGAGCAAGTGTCAGAGGAGATACTTGGAAATTCTGTTTCCCAAAGGGAAAAATAATCCTACCAACACCTCTGCACTTTCACATTCTTGCACCAGCAGAATCAGTGACTTCTGTTCCCAGAAATTGCTTACATCCTCCCTCAATACATAGCACACTTCATTGAAATTCATTTATGTATTCCTCAACATGTCTCTCTACTAAATTCTCATGCCCATGTTCTCTCTTTTCCCCTATTCAGTCATTTCTGTCAGATTCTGCAAGATTCTTCTTCTAGATTAGCAATGATTTCTAGTAGTCTAATATCGCCTAATACATGACACAATTAAGAAATATTGTAGGCAAGAAGAATGCCCACCCTTTCATTTTTTTATATATAGGAAGGTTAGAAGTTCAATGTCAAACAAAAGTAGCTTAGTTTAAAAGAAACTGTTTTAGTTTCTTCCATATACAAAAATGAAAGCACAGATATCAAAATAGGCATAATCATCTTTAAATTGATATTTTTAAAGAAGAAAAACCCCATCTTCCAAATTTCAGTTGTCATTAATAATTCATTATTTTATTTTTTCAGTTTTCTATATAGAATAAGAAGTGAATGTTTCATTTTAAAAATAGTATAACACAAATAAGAAAAAGGAAGCACAAAATATAACTAGAATTTTACCTATCCAAATCAATGATTAATCTTTTTAGTATCTGTAGAGATATTATCTGTGTACTATCTATGTATTATATTTTTCTAAAATATGTTTTTTATTATATGTTACATAAATATTTGTCTTAATTGTCAATAGAAAGAGGATTATATCATTATTTTGTATATCATTGCATAATTTATTTAGGCAATTTACCAAGTGGTAGATATTTCTTTAGTCTAACATCTTAAACAGAGTGTACAGAAATAATTTAATATGAATTAGAAATTTAAAACCAAAAGATAGAAGATAAGGAGAAATGCTTGATTAAACATCAAAGAATATGACTGAAATGATGTTAGACATTAAAAAAGAAGAAATAGAATAATGCTCATAAATTAAAAGAATATGTAATAATGGATGAGGATCTGCCAAGTCCCCATGGGGCACCAAATATTACTAATCCTAGAAAGACCAGTATGTAGAAATTTTCCTTTAAGTCTCATCATCATTTCAGCCTAAATGGCCTGCTAATCAACTTGTTTTAATTAAGTTGCTTTCAGCAATCTATACTAATAAAAGGGTAATATGCTAATTAGACTGGGAGACCTTCTGGACATCCTTCTAGACAAAACCATGGTGGCGGGGTCAAGGGAGAGGCAGTTAGAATTGATCAGGCTGGCAGGAAAGGGCAGCTGAGGGCAAGCAGGCCACTGGGAGTGGGAGAGAAGCAGTTGTGGACAAACAGGCTGGCAGGGAGGGGCAGTTGGAGGCAAGCATGCTGGCAGGCAGATTGGTTAGGGGCAATCAGGCAGGCAGGCAGGTGAGTGGTTAGGAGTCAGTGGTCCCTGATTGTGAGGAGGATTTCTGACTGCTGGTTTAGGGATTAGGCCATAGGGATCAGGCTTAAACCGGCAGTCAGAAATTCCTGAAGGGGTCCCAGATTGGAGAGGGTGCAGGCCAGGCTGAGGGACACCCCCTCCCCCAATGCACAAATTTCCTGCACAGGGCCACTAGTGTTCTACAAAATTCTATTTGTCCAAATTATTTTTCTAAGATTTTTTCCTGGTGTTTGCTTGTTTGTTTGTTTTCTATGATCTAATCATATGTCACTATCAAGGAAAGCTCTAGGAATCTAGAATCCATTCCTGTCCCATGCTTAGTTCTTTTATCTATCTGTCTCTGATTCCATCTGTACCTCTATCTCTTACAGTCTCTGGTCGTCTTTATTCTTCTGGATCAAGCCCTCTCTCAGGGCCATGCATTCTTCTGTGAATATAAACACCCTTTTAAAGACAATCTTCTTCATATCACACCTTCAGAACTACTCTCTTGTTACGGCTTTTGACTATAAAATATGAAACTCAGTTTATCTTATAGTTTTGGGATGTTCCCTTTAGTCATTTTTTTCCAAACTAATCTTCATGTATCACCTTTGCTTCTCCTTATCAGATGGAAACTAAACATTTCACATAAACTCTTAATATAATAAAAGTTTATAAATAAGTAAAACTTCTGGCAGTGAACAAGTGAGTGAGGCTATGCCACTGCCTGTTGCAAAATGTGATGCTAGCATACATTTTTCGATGTACCAAGAGCTCTTTATTTCCCTCCTTATTGCTTCATCCTTGATTTCCAATATCTTCATAATGTTATTCTCACAATAGCAATGCAATAGAACAAACTAGTAATATATCAGAATTCACAGCCTCTCCCCACTGAACTTCCATATTCTTGTTTAAAAGATCATCTATTGGCCTCAGCACTGCAGGCCCAAATGCTTACAGCAGGCTGCCTGTGAGACTGCAGGACCAGGGGATGGTGTGGTGTAATAGGGTAGAGAGTTTGCAAAGAGAGAGATGTGGTGGACATGACGCATGAGCGTGTAAGTGAGGGTTAGTGGAAGGTAGAGGTGACTGAGTGACAAGGAGCAGATGGCATGAAGAAACAGGGAAGTTTTATTTTATTTTGTGTCTGTGTGACTTTCATGAATCTATAATTTGAACAAAGAGAAAATTATGCCTAGAAAGCATTTAAGGTAAACTTCCTATGTCATGGACGGAATAAAATGGGTGGACTTGCTGAGAAGGTGAAAAGCAAAGGTGATATTTTAACATTTCTGGAACAAGGTTTGTGTTTCATTTTAATGTGGTTCTGCAGACACACTGGGTCATGGGGGGACACAGGATGATACAGGTAAGCCTGGAATAAAAACATTTTCACCTGAAGATAAGTTCCCAGGAATCACCCCAAACCAAGCATTAAGTCTGGCTCCCTTGCCATTATTGTTGCTTCATCCGCCTAATAGAAATTTGCACAATGATCACCAACTACATTCCATCTCAAATTCCTCCCCACTCTACAATGAACCCATGCCCTATTCTGTGTTAATCCTTTTCAGCCTAAGCACACCACACTCAGCGTCTCACTTGACCATGGAACACAAATCTGTCATCAGCTCGATATGAGTTTTGCCATAACATGACTGGTTGCAGCTTGTATGCCACATTGCCTGGTTCTAAAGAGAAAGCCTGAGAAAACACGATCCATCTATAAATTCCTCTGCTAGTTAATGGGCATTATTTTGCAAATATCGGGACAATTATTTTCAGACTGACCAATGTTGACCTTTCTTGCCCTCAGATCTATCTTTAAGGAGAGATGTTAAGATGACACAGTCTGGTCAACCAATAATATTTTATTTCAGCCCTGCCCTCTGAGAGCTACTGGTCTTCAGGTAGAACTAAAAGAACTCAAAAGAATGTCTGAGATCATACTTTTTTTTTTCTTTTTCTTTGCTTTTGAGGCCATTGCCTTAGGGAGAGCTTAGAAAAGTCAAGGTGGAGTTCAAATTCTAAGAATCAAGGGTTTAGATCCTTTAGTTCTGGTTTAGGCCTCAGAGAAAGTACAAGTGTTAATTGTCGAGGCTTCCACTGTTGGCCAGCTGAAGGAACACTTAGAGAACAGATAGGATTTGGGGCAGAAGTCCAACCAGGAACAAATAATTGTATTTGTTGGTGTCATGCCTTCTCCAGCTGACCCTCGAACATCATAGCTTTGAACTGCAAAGGGCCCACTTATATGTGGATGTTTTCCAATAAATACAGTCTGAGCTGCCTATTCTTAGTTTTCCCACCCGCAGATCCAATGAAACATATTTTCAGAACAGTATTTTTGACTTGCCATTAGAAATCTGCAGTTATAAATCCAAAATTGCAAATGTGCCACTTTTTGCATATCTGTCTGGATGTCCTTCTCATGCACACAAATTATGGGATGAGAATAAACCTCATTTTTTAAAGATTTTTGTTGGAAATTACACCAAAGAGAATGCGAATGTGTGAACTATAAAGTGCATGTCCTTAACGAAATTCAAGACGTATTCACATTGCATGGAATGAAGTGTTCGCATTTCAAACATCCACACTATCTCTTGTGAATGAATGCAACTACATGTGATGAATCACACGAGAGACCTCAGGCAGAGGTTTTGATAGATTCTCTGAATGATGAACAGTTGGCAGCCTTTCAGACTATAACTTCCACCATCAAAGATCAAACTATACATCCCAATGCTTTTTCTTGGGTGGTCCAGGCGGTAGTGGAAAAATATATATCTTTAGAAAGTTTTTATATTAGAGGTCATGGTGGTACTGTTTTTCTCAAAGCATCAACAAGAATTGCTACAAATATACTTTTCAGTCAAAGAGCCTTTCATTCCCAATATACATTACCAATTCCATTAAATAAAACTTCAATTTCTAGACGATATAAAGAGTGAAGTTGCTAAAACCATTAAAAAGGCCCAAATTCTCATTATTGATGAATGCACCATGGCATCCAGTCATGCTAAAACACCATAGATTGCTAAGATAATTCGTGAATTTGAATGTTGCATTTGATGGGAAAGTTCTCCTTCGCAGAGGAGATTTTTGACAATGTCTCAGTGTTGTGCCACATACTATGTGATCAGTCATAATACAAATGAGTTTAAAGTACTGTAGTGTATGGGGATTTTTCAGAAAGTTGTCTTTTAAAACAAATATGAGATCAGAGGATTCTGTTTATAGAGAATGGTTAGTAAAACTTGGAGATGGAAAACTTGATAGCAGTTTTTATTTAGGAATGGATATTATTGAAATCCCCCGTGAAATGATTTGTAATATCTATTATTGAAGCTACCTTTGGAAATAGTATATCTATAGATATATTAAAAAAAACTAAACATGCAATTCTTTGTCCTAAAAATGACCATGTTCATAAATTAAATGAAGTAATTTTGGATATACTCGATGGAGATTTTCACACCTATTTGAGTGATGGTTCATTCAATCAATTCAATGGATGATGCCAAAAGGAAATTTTCCCATCGAATTTCTTAATAGTATTACACCTTCAGAATGCCTTCTCATAAATTAAAATTGAAAGTAGGTGCAATAATCATGCTCCTAAACAATCTTATTAGTAAATGGGATCTTTGTAATGGTAATAGATTCATTATAAAAAGATTGAGACCTAACATAATCAAAGCTGAAGTATTAACAGGATCTGCAGAAGGAGAGGTTGTTGTGATTCCAAGAATTGATTTGTCCCCATCTGACACTGCCCTGCCATTTAAATTAATTCAAAGACAGTTTCCTGTGATGCCAGCATTTGATATGACTATTAATAAATCACAAGGACAAACTCTAGAAAGAGTAAGAATATTCTACCTGAACCTGTTTTCGCACATGGTCAGTTATATGTTGCTTTCTCTTGAGTTCAAAGAGCATGTGACACTAAAGTTAAAGTTGTAAATACTTCATCACAAGGGAAACACTCTGAAAGTGTTTTTACTCTTAATGTGATATACAGGGAGATATTAGAATAAGTTTAATCACTTTAACAGTCATTGTTTGTATCAATGTTGTTTTCATTGTTTTTATATCATGGTTTGTTGTTTTAAAATCATATTTGTTGTTATATCATGTTTTTATTATTAATTAATTAATTAATTAATTAATATGTTATTTTCATATATATTTTACTACTTTTCCTCAATCTCTGACACTTCTATTATAGAGAAAGGGGGGAAAGTGCTATTAAAATATTTCTTCTAATTAATTTCCTTTCAATGTGCACGAATTCATGCACTGGGCCATTAGTATATGAATAACTTTAAATAAAAATTTAAAAGATATCTTCATGTTATCCAGACCATTATTTTGCTCAGTTGCAAAATTTTTGTTGGAACAAGCAGAGAGAAATCTTGGAAAATGAAAGTTAAGTCATGGCTTTGCACTGATAGTTTATAAGAGAAAATTAATTATGTCTATCTTAATAGAGAGATAATAAGGGGAAATGGATGTCTGTAGAAGATAGATAAAAGGCTATAAATTTTTTGATACTTGAATAAGTGAATATGATACTTGAACTCCCAGCTGAGGAGCCAGTGACAAGTACCATAAAATCAGGATGACCCAATAGAGTTGAGATGCTCCAATGAGCTAATTGTACTCAAGAATGAGAGAAAATCAGCATAAATAATAATTGAAGATTAGAGGAAAATTATACTTAACTTTTAAAGGCACAATTCTGACCATAAGTTATATATTATGCATTTTGAGTCTTATTTCTTATATTATGCATTTAAATGCACATTATTTAAATGCACTAGAGAGTAATTCTAATACACACTGAGTGTAGCTCTTTTAAATATTCTTTGTATTTCAAAATAATAAAAAAGGGTCATTGGTTTAAATCTCTCACTTAATCATGCTTATCAAAAGTTTAGAGGTTAATATAGTGACTTAACCCTGCTATCTCCATACACCTAGTGGGTAAATATGGAAATTTGAAGCATAATTCCCAGAAGACAACATTTTTAAAAATCCTGTAGTTGTAGCCTACAGAATACATAAAGGTATTTTTTAATATCAGTATAAATATATGCAGCCAGATCAGTTTTGCCAACTGGTAACCTTAGAAAATTTAGGGATGGCCATTTAATATTTGCTATTATTATTCTTCATCTTGAAAGTGAATAAGTTCTAAGTTCTGTGCAGGTTGGGAGGAGAAAGTTGATTGCATTCTTAAACATTCCTGGATGGATTCAGATGCCACAATGTATTTTTTCCTTCGCTGGTGCCAGAGAGAATGAAATATGTTCGTTGTGACCCGCAAGATCTAATATCTCCATTTTATATTTTGAATATGATTTATTATTTTATTGTCTCTCAATTTGTTTCCACATATGAACATGTGGCATTTCCTTACTTTATAGCCACTGTTCCCTTTACTTATCATGCTCCCTTCATTTCTGTAAGTGGTGTTTCTGCAGCCTGTATATGGACTTTCAGTGTTAGAACAGGCGTTTTTTTTTTTTCCAGAGAAGAGATAACCAGCAATAATTTAATTTGCTTGATGATGCTCCATTTTCTTCTAGAATGTCTTCCTCCCCCTGCCCCAGAAAGCATATTTCATACATCCAACACTAAACATGTGCTAATTTTCCCAGATTTGACCAGTGGGAGTTTCAAGTTGATTTGTGTTTCCTTTTAACATGGTTCCATCGTTGTTGGAACATTTCCTTATTTTCTGGTACAACAAGATGTCCTTGACTCATCTGTTTCTTCTCTTTCCCTACCCAGGAGTCAGCAATTTTTCCAAGGAGACCTGGTTTATTTTAGTGGAGAATGATAGCGATGAAGCAATATGTGAGTGAAAGTTATGTTCATTGCTATTGGGGTATCTATGCTCCCAGGCATTCTCAGGACAGAGCTAAGATATATATAAATTACATATAATTTATTACCTATCCACATATCTATATTCACTTCTACCCATGTCTATCTATTTATCTATTAAAAACTATGAGTTCACACTGACAGCTCCATTTCAAATCCAACATTGCAGACAAAATTCATTTCAGTTTTCTCTTTTTCCATATATAAGCAATAAAGCTGACTCAGAAGCAATAAAGCTGACTCAGTTATTCTCAATCTATATACAATTATTTGATCATTTCTCTTCATATGTAGCCAACTCCTGTCAAAACCATCATCACCCTGCCCTCCTCTTCCCCCTTTCAACATAGACAGATGCTCAGTCTGCTTAGTTTTTCAGTTTTTGTTTCCACATATGTACTCTACCAGAGCTTCCCCATCCCTCTCCACCATGGATGCCACCTTACGCCACTAAGTCTCCAATCTGCTACTCTAGACCTCCACTACCCACTTCCCCTGTCAGACATCATCCCCAACTTGCCTGTGTTCTAATAACAGAGCCAGGTTGTTTGTGTTTTTGGGGGGAGTTTTTTGTTTGTTTGTTTGTTTGTTTGCTTGCTTGCTTCTCACATATTGTGGACTCCTAGTATTGTGATGGACTCCCCATCAGGAACCCAGCCATGAGGCAAGGATTTGAAACTTACCGACACATTACCAATAAGCAAAAGCCAGTTCCTCCTTAGATAATGAATACCCGGACACTAAATATTCTTTATTGGCATCTTTTTCTAAACCAATGGCTTTGCTAGGCACCCAATACTTCACCCTTGCTTTGCTTCTTCATCATGCGAAAAGCCTTGGTCGTGACTCAATTCTGGACCTATTTATCTCCTATCTTGTCACTCCCAGGCCGTAATCTTGCTCTCGATAGTATCCACAATTAGTTCTACTTCTTTATAAATGCAAAAAATAGAAAGAAAGGATTTATGACTTGCCCAGTGGAAAAACTGATTGTAGACTAGATGGTGGAAGTATGGAAAACCGAATCAAATATATAGTCTTCTATGTGTTTTTTCTCTCTGACATTAAAGAGGTGGGCCCGCTATAGAAGACAAACGCAGTAGGACAGTCTGTCTGGCAATGGCTCTGAGGAGAAAAGGGGCAGGAGAGTTTATACACAGAGAGAGACCGAAGGCAGATTCCAGAGGAGTGTGAGCAGAAACCCCAACTGCTCCTGCTGCCTTGGTGATCTTTGTGGTGATCAGATGCTCAGGACTCAAGTCGGACTTTCTTTAGATTTTCCTTCCTCATGCTTTTTCTTCATGGGGAGGTGTTTTATTGACTGTCTGGAGGGGCGGCATAGGAAAGTGTCATAAAAACGGAGGAAATTAAATGAAACATGCCCAGGAGGAGCTGAGCACAAATGCTCCAGTTCCTGTTCTTCAATGCTGCTTTTTCCAGATGTGCAGAATTTTCTCGAAATGGAAGAAATTGTTAAAAGAGTGGTTAGTGGTGTCTAAAAATATATAATTGGATTCAATGACTATTGTGCTGGAAAGGTGTTTTTCAGCAGGACTTCCTGGAGAGAAAGCCACTGGAGAGGTGATATTTTAGCCGGCTTGGCGGTCTTATTTTCTCTCTACCCTGAGGATTGGGGCTGTTTTATCTGGCTACCATCCCCTCTGCTTTGCAGAGTATTAACTCTTGGTACATTTATGAAGAACCCAGGGCCAGGGTGGCTGGTCAACGTCTCCATCTCAGTTTCTCGCTGGCTCGCATTTGCTGCATATTAAAAAAAGAAATTATATTGCGGTGGAATACGGGGGAATATTTTTTTATGGATTGGATTTAAATGGAAACATGGAAAAGAGTCACTAGTGCTTCCAAAAGCCTTTTTCCTACAGACAAAAATTTATACTCTACATATGATATTTTATGACTTTCAGGCATGCAGGCTAGTAATTGGACATTTCTATACCTTATGAAGTGATGGACACGATATTTAAGTGGCCTGAAATCTCATGTTTCTCACACCCACGGTTGTTGACGGAGGTTTGCCTCAGGCTGTTGACAGGGATTGCCTTCTGAAGGAAAGTCATGTTCTCAGTAACTTTCTCATGATGATTGATTAAACTTCCCTTGCTCTTTATTTCTCTTTCTAACTGCACTCACACACTCTTCTCCTTACCCAAAAAAGGGAAAGATGCCACTTGGTCATCAGAGCTGATTAGTTCACAAAGTTGCACATGCCCTTGACAAGCTACCCGACTGTCTACCCATTATATTGTCTTTGTGTGTGTGTGTGTGTGTGTGTGTGTGTGTGTGTGTGTGTGTGTGTGTGTAAGGATGTTTTCCCACTGATATTTAGGGAGAGTGAAAGAGAGTAAGGAAGACAGAGAGAAACAATGGTGCGAGAGAAACACATTGATGGGTTGCCGCCTGCATGAGCCATAACAAGGGCTTGTGCCCGGGAGGAGCCTGCAACCAAGGTACGTGCCCTTGACAGGAAGGAATCAAACCCAGGACCTTTTGGTCTACAGGCTGATTGATGCTCTATCCACTGAGCCAAACTGGCTAGGGCCCCCTTATATTGTCTTGATCTTGTGATTTCCCAGCCCAAAGTCTGAAATAAAAGAGTATATTGGTGAATTCTAAGGAAATGAAAGAGGCGCCCTGTAGCAACAAGGCACCTTGGACATTTTCCCTCTGTTTGAAATGCTTGATGTATTCATCCATTCCTTTCGCATCGGTCCGTTGAGATGAACTAGTTATAAGGTAGAGAACCACACCTTTTAGTCGAAGGATCTATTAGAAATCTGTCCTCAAAAATTTAAATTCCAGTAGGTAAGAAAAGATTACCTTTAGAATAAAAGTAATAGATAATGGAACAAGCTAAGAGCTATAAGAGAATACTTGTGAGATGCTAACGCTAAACAGATGAAGAGACAGATGTATAGGAGCCATGAATCAGGAAATTGTTATATTTATTTTATGTCATTAATTGGGGAATTGTTTTATGGAGAAAGTTCCATTTGATTTGGGGCAGCAAAAACTGGTTGAATTTCCATGCATGGACATGGGGTGGGAAGAAAGGAATGTAACAAGGAAGAATGCTATGAACACAATTGCTGACAAGGAACTGAGCAGGGTGCCCATTTGCTCGGGTCACGTAGGGAAGAGTGCAGATGGTTCCTGCCGTGGGATGCTCACCCTTACGCGGATGCCCTTGATTTCTCAGGTTGTTCTCCTTCTGCCTTGGACAGTGCCCTGTGGAGCTAATGTCGTCTGCTTAAACTGGAGTTCAACCCAACCCACTGACTCTTGAGCCTAAGAATTATATACAACCGTAGCCTCCCAGTTAAAAATTTAGAAATAAATTTCTCAGTGTTGGAAAGGCACTGGGACCCTCTATATCCTTTTATAGCTTTTCACAAATAGCCAACCCCTGCCTAAAGCCTCTAGTCACATGGAACTCACTACTCCTAGAGAGAGGCCATTCCTCCTGAAATCCCTTACTGTTAGAATTCGTTTTTTCCATGTTCAGTGGAAATTATCTTCTACCCTCCAGCGCTTCTCTCTAAGAGGCTGCTGAGCAATGAGAAAATCCTCTTCTGTTCTCCCTGTACAAATTAACTACGGCATGACACCCATACACAACACTTCCTACTCTCCGGTCCAAGATTTGGAATATTGGGTGGATTATTTTGTGTATTTACTACTAACTTCCATAGTCCTCACAAATGCTTTCTAAAAAATGTTACATTAAGAATGAATCGTGAAGAAAGAAAAGCATGCATTCAGTTCTCTTGGCAAAGCAAAATAGTGTCTTTATAAACCTCTTTTCTTTATGACCTGTTCCCTTATGGAACCAAATAATTTGGGTTTATAGGGCCTTCGTTCCAGAATGTTTACAACATGGGCTTAGAAGACGGCGATGCTGTAATTGGGAAGGCGAGAGTGGCGATGGTTATTGCCCTTTCAGGAACTGTTCACCACAGCCTGGCTCGAGAGCCCGTTTCGGGAAGGGCGATAATGTTAGCTAAGACTTCGGGAGAAACCACTGATGGTCAAAAGTACTGTTGACTCTTTTATTAAACAAAGAGGCAGACCTAAGCTCAGAGACCAAAATCCAAAATGATGCCAAGTTTTGCTTTGGCCACAGAATGTCTGCATCTCTAAATAAAATAAAAATAAACACAGCAGTTCTGTATTTCTCAATGCCTTGGCGAGAAAGATACCTGTTTGTTGCCAAGTGGTTATAGTTAAGCTGAGTCCACCCATAGAACGTCCAAAATGCTTTCTTTGGGTGCTTTGAAGACTGCACCCAGCTGACTAGTGCAAAACTCCTTGCTCTGAAGTTTAAACCCATCCCTGCACACCAAATCCAATGGCCTCCTCTAAACCCAATCTCTGAATTTTGAGGAATGGACACCCTCATTTTGAAACTCTATTCTCCTCTTGGGTGTAAACATAACAAGAGCTGGAATAACTCAGAGATGCAATTCAGAGCTTGGGTGTTTGATAACTAGAGGGCCAATGACATTTTTAAAAATCTTTTTACAAAATTGATAGAGATGAAGGCATATCTCTCACTAGCATTGTATGTATATCTACTTTTAACATTTAGCTCTACAGACCATTTGGAGTTTGTTTTGTAATATGATCTGAGGTAGGCCCAAAGTCATCTATCTCTACATAGTCAACCCATTTTTCTAACATGATTTAACAAATCTTCTACTTTTCTCATTGATTTTTTTTATGCCAGCTCAACTATCTACCAAGTTCTCATATACAAAAGGATTTACTGAATATACCCTTCTATTTAATTGGTCTGTTTATCTGTTTCTGTGCTAATGCTATTCTTTTCATTGACATACCTGTGTAGAGTCTTAATACAATAGTTTGGGTTTCCTTTCCTTTTTTTCCCAGACTTGCCTTAGCTAATTTTGAGTTTTTAATCTTCAATGTATTTTTTAGAATAGATTTCTTAAATTCCCCACTAAAATCTTGCCAGAATTTGTATTAGGAATATTGAATAGTCAATGCCTACATTAACTTGGAGAAAATGGACACAAAATCCACATTTTTTGGTCTTTAAATTTTTTAATAAAGCTTTGAAAGCATGTATGTGTGTATATATTTATGAAAATCTTTTGTAGTTTCTGGTAAGCTAAATTCAAGATATTTGGATAACCAGTGTTTGATTTTTCTATTACATTTTTATTTGTTATTACTAATATAAAGAGGTGTTATGGATTTTATGTTGATTTAATTCTTGGAAACTTGCTAAATTTTTATTAGCTTAAGTAAATTTCTGTATAGATTTTCTTGAGTTTTCTATGCAAGTGCAGGGCATTGTCTAACAATAGTTTTTATCTCTTCACTTCTAGCCTCATCTCTTGTGGTCATTTTAAATGACACATTAGACCAGATGGATTTAATTGATATTTTCAGAGCATTACACCCTAAAACTGCAAGATACACATTTTTCTCAAGTGCATATGGAACATTTGTCAGGCTAGACCACATGTGAGGCCATAAAACTAGCCTCGATAAATTTAAGAAGACTGAAATCATTTCAAGCATCTCCTCTGACCACATTGGTCATTTTTTAAGTTATATTTTTATTTTTTGCATTAACCAGAACCTCCAGCTTTATCTTTCCTCTTTCACTCTTGGTTCAATATTGCCTGCTCATCAATTTATTTAAAGTTGTAGCTCCCACATTATAACCTACCAATATGCTAAAACATACACAATTATTTTATTTATTTTCTACTTCTTCTATTAGAACATAAGTTTTCTAAGGATAGGATTTTGTGTGTGTGTGTCTGTTTCTTTCTCCACTGCATCACAGTGCCTAGGAGAGTGCCTGGCATATAGTGAGTGACAAATATTTGTTGAGTAAAGAAATGCTGGAAAATATGAAAAATTTTAATAAACATAGCTTTTTTCTCTTAAAAATACTTTCTTGTAGTCCTAAATCCTTGTATATTTATAATTAATAAATATTTAACTTTATCAAATGATATTTCTGCATGTATTACAAAAGAGGAGCCCTAACATAGGTGTTACAAACCTGGACATTAGAACCAGATTGCCTGTATCAGAATCAGAGCTTTGCTGCTTAGTAGCTGAATGACCTTAATTGGCCTAATTAATCTCCCTGTGTTTCAGTGTTACCTACCTCACAAATATATATACACATGCATATATATGTTACACATATATAACATGCATAAAATTTTCTATCAATAAAGAAAAGAAAATTAGAAATAAAGAAAACTGTTAAAATTTTTCTTATTAATTAGTAGTGACAAATAGATATTTATATGTTGTTTCCCATTTCAAATTTGAATTTCACCTTATTCCTTTACCCTTTCTAGAAGGATTAATCAATGTGACAACTATACATTGTGTTCTAGCTTAACAATGATCTCCACCAATAAATAGCAGGAATAGCATCCATGTCAGTCAATTAGATTCTTCCTAAAGCATGGCAGCATTTCACTGGTATTCTTTCTTTGATCTAAGACAACTCAGAATCCTATATAATAAAAGGCTAATATGCAAATAGACTGAACGGCAGAACAAATGGAACAACCGAACAACTGAACAATCAGTTACTAAGACATGTGCTACCACCAGGGGGCATGTGTGGAACATGGCAGGCGTTGGTTGCGGTGGGATGATGGAGCAGGGTGCCAGACCAAGGCAGGGAGCCAGTCTCTGTCATTGGAGTGAGCCTTTGGTGGTTACTAAAAATTCTTTACTCCTGCATGCCGTGGTCCCACCCGGCACTCTCGCTTGCTACTGGCACCAGCCCCGTTTGCACCCACTGCCAATGTCTGCTGCCACCAGTCCCAATAATTCAATGCCATCAGTGGGTGCAAGTGGCAGCTGCAGGCCCTGATCACCCCTGGGGGCTTCTCCATCTCTCCCTGCTCCTGAGGGGCAATTGGAGCAGCAGCCACTACTTGCAGCTGTTGCTCGTGCCCGCTGACAGCACCAGCTCCAATTGCTCTGCACTGTTAGCGGGTGCAAGTGGGGCTGGCACTGTCGGTGCATGGGAGCTGCCAGCAAACAGGTGACCAGGGGCTGTGTCGGGAGGGGCAGGTGTGGTCATGGAAAATGGACCTACACTTGCCCGTGCCCACCACAGCCTCTCAGCCGACAGTTCCTTTCAAGGTGCATGAATTCATGCACTGGGGCCTTAGTAAATATATAATTCAGAATACTATTTATCAAGATTTTATGTCAGGCTAATTTGTTACTAACAGCTTCCTCGTCCTGTGGTTGCATACACTATTTACTTGCTACTTTAAGGTAAATTTGATGAAGTCAACAAACTTAAGCTTTATATTTAAAAGATATAATCAACAATTTCTCTCAATGACTTCTATAAAATATTCATCTGTGTTACTTTGGTTTAGGATTATTTGAAGACTTTGAAAAAAGGGACATTTTGCAGTTCTAGATCAATGCCAGAATTTTGTTCACCGGGCCTCTAGTGCTCTGTGAGACTCGTTTTGCAGCCTGGACTCGAGTTCATCTTTGTGGCCTTGATGCAGTAAGTGGCTCGGTCGGAGAAGCCCTCGTGGCAAGGACCTGAAGCCAGCATCTAGGCTCCTAGGACAGCCTCCGGCTGACAGTCAGAGAAAAGCCAAGGAACGTCCATCAGTTGTACAGAACCAAGAAAATGAATGATGCCAACAACCTGAATGAACTTGGGTAAAAGCCACATAAAGTATAAATCCAGTTAAAAGAAACTTATATTAAGCTAAACATTGGAGGGTGCCGTTGGGAAAGGCTGAGACTGTTACATTCAGTAAATTGTAGATTATAAAATAAGTTTATTTTGTTTTTAATAATAATAAGATTATAATTTTATTAGTTCTAAGAATAAAACTTAATCAAATGTTAATTGATGGATTGGACTTTTATTTGTTCTCATCATATTACATTATAAAAGTATAGGATTTCCTATTTCATGTTTGAATTAAAAGCAAAATAAAACATTTATCATGTCTTGAGGAATTCTTAAGTTTCATCTGTTTTTTCCAGGATCTTTCTTAATTCTTTAATGGTTAAGTTATTCTCTTTTACTTACCAATTAATCATCAACTTTTTTCCTTTCCTTTTCTTCAGTTATTAGCTAATCTAGCTAATAAAAGACTTTCATTTGTCACTGAGTTTGTTATGATCAGAGCAGTTCTTTCATATCACTTTTATTGACTGTATAAACTATTGCATCATTTAGAACATTCACCCTTTCACTTTACAAAAGTTCTATGTTATTTTTCCATTGTCTAGTGTTGAATATCTAATAATTTGCAAAACCACTCCGTGTCTCATGGCAAAGACAGATTGTCATATTAAACCTCAAATGTGAAATCTGCAAGAGGAAGGAGTTTGTCTGCTTTGTCTATAACAGTTTCTCCCAAGGTCTAATGCAAAAAACCTGACTTCTCCTTTGAAATCTGCTCTACCTTCTATTTCTAGATTCATTCAGCGCACAATTTCCTCCTTTTAAAATTATCTCTGACAAAATGATTCTACTCCTCTGGAAAAAATATACATATGTGAATCTAAGAACTAGACTTTCTTGTCGGAGTACTTAGAGCTGGGGAGGGATTACCTAGTACCTTTTTACAGTTTCAGCCAATACGAACCCTCTTACATTTCAGCCTCTATGAAGGAAAAGCTTAAAGAATTTCTTTTCAAGTGCTACCAACAAATACAACAAATGTCTGTATTATTTGTCATCTCCTGATGGTTAGGGTTCATATTTATCTTATCTAAAACTCTGATTAACAAGATAAGTAGATATAATATACTGGAGGCCTGTGCACAGACTTGTGCACCAGTGATGTCCCTCATCCTTGCCTGCACCCTCTTGCAACCCGGGATCCCTTGGGGGATGTTGGAATGCTGGCAGTCTGACATCTCCCAAGGGGTGTAGGAGCCTGTGCTGCTTTGCTCATCCTGGCCCCGCTGCACCTCCCACTGCCACCACTTGGTAAGCTAGCTGAGTGGCACTCCCGCTGTGGGAGTGCACTGACCAATAGGGGGCAGCTGCTGCATTGAGCGTCTGGCCCTGGTGGTCAGTATGTGTCAGAGCAACTGATCAACTGGTCGTTCAGTCGCTTAGGCTTTTATATATATAGATGTGCTGAGCATAAAGTTATGTATGTTTTCACTGCAAACTTCTCCTCTGTCTCATTTCCACACTTGCTCTCTTAGAACCTGACACAGTGCCTGACACAAAAGTAGCTTCTTAAATAAATAGTTATTGAGTAGTATCAGCAAATATTCCCAAACAAGAGACCTCATAATAACCTTCATGTTTTAAAATACAGAATGACGTGTAAATATTAGTGGTAATAAATTTCTTCAGACTACCCTAGGCAAATGCAAATTTATCTGCAAAATAGATGTCACTGAAGAGGATTCCAGGGAAAGTTGTGCACTTTACACTATGTATTGAAGGAGGTCAATGCAACGTAACTCTACAGGAAGTGAGAGGCATCCACATGGAATCGCAGAATTATTTTTGAATAGGGACATGAATAGACTTGATTTTTTAATAGTCAACTATGAGACATGACGAGGCAAACTTGGTTACAACTCAGAACATTCGTCTCTGGCTCTGGGAAACATCCAAGACTTCCTACTAGATAGACTTTCGGTGTGTATAGTTCATTAGTTTCACTGATTAGAGCACAGTGAGGCCCAAATTAGAATCTGAGTTCCTGTGGAGACCAAATTATCTTACTTTAGAACATGGCCAACTCCTAACTCCCACCAGCCATTCTGAGCTGTGGGATTCAAAAGGCCCCGAGTGACGAGAGGGTGCAGTGTTAAATTAAACCTGTCATTACAAGGGGAGAAACAATCACAGCTGTAGCAGCTGTGATTCTGGGCCATGAAGACTTCTTTCCTGCAATTACAGCTAATCAAAAGAACAAAACAAAACGTTAAATAATCTTAAACTAAGGTACTAGCATGGGATTTTTCTTGGTTACAGAAGAGCAGAAAATACATTCACCAGCGCAAAGTGACATTGTTATTAAAATCTGATTCTAACTCATTAGATTTGCTGTTTGAATAAGTAAAACAGAGTCAGTCATCATATACAAAGTCAAAATGTGGGTTACATAATTACCAGTAAGACAAAATAAAAAGTGATAGAATTGGAACCCAAGACCAACTTATAAAGAAAATTTTAATTCAGGAAGAGTTAAAGTATAATGAATCATCATCTTTCTGCATCCATGTAACGTTGTAACAATGATGGAATGTTTTTTCCTTTGTTTTTATTATTGTTGTTGTTTTGTTTTGTTTTCAGCCCAAGTGCAAATGGATTTTTCTCATCAGTTAAACTAAAGTGTTAAATTCTGGTTATTTTATTAAGAAAGAAGAACATCCCTTCTTCCCATTGTAAATTAAATACATTACAAGTTTAGTATCAATAAGCCAAGAAAAAAAGCAATGTCTGACCAAGTGTTTGTAAACCTTAGACTATTACTATTGAATAGTCTGGGATATAGACAGGGCCATTAAAAATTATTAAAAGTTCTGACAAATATAAGCAACATAGAACAATTTAATTCAAGAAATTTTTATTATGAAATACCAGAAAAGCAGATAAAAAAGTACAATTAAAATGTTAAATAAAATTTATAAAAATTTAAATTTTATAATAAAAAATTTATGTATAAATTTTATATATAAAAGCCTAAGTTACTGTTATGACCAAATAACTGGAATGACTGAAATGACCAGGTAACCAGTCGCTATGACATGCACTAGCCACCAGGGAGCAGATGCTCAACCCAGGAGCTGCCCCCCTGGTGGTCAGTGGGCTCCCACAGCTAATCTCCTGTGGCACTTTCCCCCTGCCATCCGAGGTCCCTTCCCCAGCTGGCAGTCCCTTCACCCCTAGGCCTCAATCGCCAGCCAGGTCAAGGGACCCCACCTGTACATGAATTTGTGCATTGGGCCTCTGGTAGTCAATAAAATACCAAAAATGTAAATGTTACTTTCATATCACCAACATTGTTATATTTTGATACTAAATTTTTACAATAAAATAAAATATCTGATCATTTATTGAATCACTAGTGGTCTGGTGCACGATATTCATGCAGGGAGTGGGGGTTCTCTCAGCCCAGCCTGCACCCTCTCCAATCAGGGACTCCTTGGGGGATGTCCAACTGCCAGTTTAGCCTGATCCCCTAAACTAGCAGTCGGACATTCCTCTCTCAATCTGGAAACAACTAGCTCCAAACCACTCACTTTCCTGCCTTCCTGATTGCCCCTAACTGTCCTCCCCTGCTGGCCTGTTTGCCCCCAACTGCCCTCTGCTGCTGACTTGACCTTGTCCCCAACCTTTCTCCCCTGCCAGCCTGATTGACCCCAACTGCCCTCCTCTGCTGGCCTGATCTTGCCCCCAACTGCCCTCCTATGCTGGCCAATTTGATTCTGATTTGTCAGTTTCTATGCCAGTCAGTGTCAAAAGCTCTGCCTCCTAGGCAGTTATTGGCTCCTCACAGTTCACCCGGATTTGGTTCTGATTGGTCAGTTTCTATGCCAGTCAGAATCTGGGCCTGATCAGAAAGATAGGGCTGATCAGCAGCCCCCAAGGAGGCCCAGAGAGAAAAAGAGGCATGGCTGCAGGCGAAGCCTAGAGAGAAAGAGAGAGACAACGGCTGATCAGCAGCTGCCACGGAGGCTGCAGATCAGATCCTGCCTCTCTCTTCGGGCCTTTTTCAGGGCCTGCTCCACAGCCCCTTCAGAAGTCAGTACTGAGTTGCTACAGCAATCCAGCGCTGACTGAAGGACTGGCTTCTGGTGTTCAGTTGAGCCTTTGGTCAGTGGTTATGGACCCTGGATTTTTATATATTAGAATTACTGTTTTGTTATAAGTAGGGATGGGCTGAAATTTCAATCATTCCAGTTCAAATATGAGTTTTCTTTGAAGTTAGCAAGTGTATACCAGTGCTAATAAGGCCTATTGTAATTGTTTTCTGTTCCAAGGATATAGATTGCTTTTAGTTGTTAATGTCTCTTTAGTATCTTATCTAGAATGGGGCATCACTCTTTCTTTGTCTTTATGGCTATGATAGTTTTGAAGAGGATAGGCCAGTTATGCTGTAGAATGGCCCTCGATTGGGTACACTTGATGTTTCCTGTCATTGGACTCAGTTCATTCATTCTGGGCACTGGCACTGATAGAAGCGATGTTTATCCTTCTTAGTGCATCACGTCAGGAGACACACAGAGGGAAACACTTTTTAAAAAATTAATGACCATCCTGACTTTTTAATGAATAGGTTTTTCTATGAACATAAGTTTCCATAAATTTTTCATATTTATAATTGCAGAATGATATAATTGTTTATTCTGCTTCCTTTTCTAAGATTATAGCATTTTATGACTTTATAACTTCATAATTTTCATTTATTAATCACATAATATTCAGCCAAGTTGAGAATTGATTTGACCAGCTGTCTTTATTATTGGGTATTTAGGTTATTTGAAATGCTTCACTATATTTTTTATTAAGTGAATAAAAAATATAAACATATATACATATATATGTATGTGTATGTATATGTGTATATGTATGTGTGTGTGTGTGTGTGTGTGTGTGTGTATACACACACACTACAGGCCCAGTGCATGAAATTTGTACACATGGGGGTTCCTCCAGCCTGGCCTGTGCCTCTCACAGTCTGGGAGCCCAGGAGATGTCTGGCTGATGGCCATCAGTTGGACATTCTTAGCGCTGCTGCGGAGGCAGGAGAGGCTCCCACCACCACTGCTGTGTTTGCTAGCTGTGAACCCAGCTTCTGGCTGAGCGGTGTGCCCCCTGTAGGAGTGCACTGACCACCAGGGGTCAGCTCCTGCATTGAGCATCTGCTCCCTGGTGGTCAGTGCACATCGTAGCAACTGGTTGTTACCCTGTTCAGTCAATTTGCATATTAGCCTTTTATTATATAGGATATGTTGTTAACTGTTGGTGGAGCTATTAGGTTCAGCTGAAACAAAAAATTCTGCTAATGTAAGTGAAGCTCTTCAGTATCCTTAAGTCTCCAGAAACAGTTTGTCTGCTCTCAACAACATATTTACAACTGAAAGCTTTGCAGCAAGCAACACCTGGCAAAGAATAAACGCGGGACCAACATGCTTTCATTCTCAGTCCTAGAAAATAGTTTTCAACGTAGGCCTTGTTGACAATGATTCAGTCACGTCAATTTTTTTGAAGGACCATAGAATGCTTTTTATGTCAATGTGCTTTGGAGAAAATGTAATTTATATTGGCCTAAATGTGCTTAAGATTTTTTTTAAGGAAATAACATTATGGAAAGTTTAGATATGTGTATCTAGGAATTTTACGCGTCCTTTCTCCAACTTTGCACTAGAGAAAGGTAGCTAATCTAAGAGAACTTTCTGCAAACTTACATGCTTGGAGACAGAATAATGTTTTCCCATAAAGCAGCTGTTGTGACTGTAACCAAACACTGACAAGTGACCAGAATTAGCCTGTTGATGTCCTGTAGTGCAGCCTGACTGAGCCGCAATACCATATAAGATGCTCCTTTATGGCCAGCAGTGGACCATTTGGAATATCTCAGAAATTAAACCTTGAAGCAATGTACTGCAGTGCCAGACTTCCAAGAGAGAAAGAGAGAGGGGAGAAAGAAGAAGAAAGGAAGAGAGGAGGAGGAGGGCATTGGTGAACTCTCTTTGGCTACGTAGCTGCCTAGGCTCACACCAATTCATTCCACCTGCAAACTTGTCCAACCACCACACCGAATAGAGAGCCTATCAGAGGATCAGCTGCTGAGTGGGAAGGAAAGAATTAGCGTGGCTCTCACTGGTTACCTCACTGCTTAATGTGGCTCTTCCCTCTATCTAGTCAACTCATAATTATCTGCTCTAATGGGCCTCAGAGGGAGGGGTGGGAATGGGTAGCTGTGACACAGATAATGCAGAATAGCAAATAGTGCAAAACACTTTCTGTTAGGCTTTTGTATGTATCCTATACTTAAGAGGGAAGTATGTTTATCTTTCTAATTATGTTTTGCTTAGATTAATTTTTTTTAAATTCTCATGCCAATGAAAAAGCTATTTCAAATTATACATAGCAGAGGAGAGCAGCCTAGGTTTTAAAATCTTTGAGCTAAAACTTAGGAATTTGGTAAACTGCAAACCTGAAACATGATATATTTTTCTGAAAATGTGGCCTCTCCCATCAGTGTTCGTATGCCCTTGTTCAGACCTTCATTCCCTCTTAACCAGTCTCTCTCTCTCTCTCTCTTTCTCTCCACCCTCCGCCCCAGTCTTGCTCCTCATTAGCCATGTAGCCAGAGAGCACAGTGCTGTGTGCAAGAGACCGGGAGAAGATGCCGAGTTGCCATCATTGTCCTGACCCATAGTTTAGGTGCTGGGGTGTGGATATGTTCCCTTCTCCATCACCACCAATCCCTCAGGATCCATACTCTGGGTCTGTGATCAAAGTTAATGTGGATAAGAAAGATGATTATAATTCTCCTCTCATGCTCCTTTGGTAGGCCAGAAGGAAGGTGATTTTTGCTATATATAAGTTCATATTTTTCCCTTTGTTTTCATTTTAATTCAACAAAACCTACAATGTGCTATTTTCTAGGAGGCATAGTGGCTGGGATGCTTTCACATTTTTAAAAATTATTATTTTTAATCCTCTCCTGAGGACATGCTTAGAGAGAGGAAGGGAGAGAGAGAAATATTGATATAAGAGAAAAAGATCAATCAATTGCCTTCCATAAGTGCCCCAATTGGGGATTAAAACTGCAACCCAGATATATGCCCTGACCAGAAACCAAACTGGTAACCTTTTGGTTCAATATCTGTCTCAGGCTTTGTTTCCATAGTAATCCAACCAAATATTTATATGAGGTATTTAGTGCATGTTTAATAGGAAAATAATTAAAAGTGCCTGTGTAGACATTTTAGGAAGCCATTTTTATGCCATTAAAATTACAGGCTCTTGGGGACTCAATGAAATAAATGCCATATTTTCAAACACTGGTCCAAAGAGGGTCAGTTTGCTGTGTGGATTCTTCTCATGTGCTACTGAAGCTTTCTGGTTTGGCATATTTCATTCAGAATATTCAAATGAGCCCATTTAAGTTCATACAGGTTACATATCCTATCTAATAAAGACAGAATATGCAAATTGACTGTCACTCTGTGACAAAGATGGTGGCATCCACAGCCAATAAGGAGGGAATATGCAAATTGATGCAACAAAGATGGTGGCAGCCAGGCCTCTAGGCAGCATGCACATGCAGGTGTGGAACGGCTGGGGCCAGGTAGGACACCTGCTGGGGGGGGGGAAGGGAGCTACAGGAGGGTGGCAGGGCCAGAGTGAAGGTGAATGGCAATAGCCAGAGTCCAGGTGAGTCCCAGGTGGCAGAGGGAAGCAGGTGGTGGAGGGAAGCAGGTGCTGGCAGGAAAGGCTATTCTTGCATGAATCTTCATGCATCAGGCCTCTAGTTTTATTATAAAACTGCAGACCTTTCCCTGGCCAGCATGGCTCAGTAGTTGAGTATCAACCTATGAACCAGGAGGTCACAGTTGGATTCCTGATTAGTGTACATACCAGGGTTACAGGCTCAATCTCCAGTGGGGGATATGCAGGAAAGAGCCAATCAATGATTCTCTCTCATTGTTGATGTTTCTATCTCTCCCTCTTCCTTCTTCTTGGAAATCAATAAAAATAAATTTAAAAAACACACAAAAAAACCCTGCTGACCAAGTAGACCCAAGAGTTGACAACGTGGGGACCCTTTGATGGTAATTCTCTGCTGGTGTTAGCACTGGCTCCCCATCACTGTAACCATCTGCACATGTGTAGTCAGTTAGAACTTCATTCAGCACAAGATCAAGCTGGAAATCTGCGCCTGAGCACGTCCTTCATGTAACACGACTGAGCACCAGCCAGTGTTGCGTTCCAAGGCTCGGAGGTTGGGAGCAGTAGAGGAGAGAAGAGAGGTAAGGACAGCCAAAATGAAGGTTGGCTCACACAGACTTGTCTGCTTTATCCCCTTCCCATCCATAAAATCCTGGACCAGTTTATTTGGGGAAATTAATCTTTCCTTTAGTACACATCGTATTTTGCACACACAAAAAGGTGCATATAAAAATGTCTAGAGAAAGTTGCCATGGTGTACATTGAAAGTGCATATATATTATATAAATGTTATATAAGGCATAAGGAGAGAAATAAAATCTGGTTCATATTTCTTCCCCTGGGCAGATTCCAACATCCACCCCGCCAGACACTAGTGCGTTTGCTCTCACTCTGTTTCGCTCCTTTTGGAAGCAGTGAACTTTGGGTGGCTGAGACTTAGGGAAGTCCTCAGGTGATCATGTGCGAACACACTTTAAGTACCATTATCCCACATCAGTTAGCTCTTCCTTCGGGTTCTGGTTAATTAAGTGGAAACAGTCCTTAACATAAAGTGGGGGAAAGCATCAATTTAACTCGCTCTCTTTGACAGACACTGTGCTATAGGTTAGGAATATAAACCCAGGTTGCCTGATTCAACCCCAACTCTGCCACTTACGAACTAGGCAAAATGGCCTCTAGAGGTAATAATAGCACCTTCCTCATAAAGACATGTTAGGATATAACTTATGTAAATGCTGCATTAGTCTGCTCAGGCTGCCATAACAGAAAACTATAGACTGTGTGGCTTAAACAACAGACCTTTATTTCCTCCCAATTCTGAAGGCTGGAAGTCCACCATCAATGTGCTGGCATATGAGGCCGTTTTCTCTGGCTCCCAGAGGCCAACCTTCTCGCTGCGATCTCTGAGCACACAGACTCCTCATGTGGCTTCCTCTTCTTCAAGGACACCATCTACTGAATTAGGGCTCTACCTTAGGACCTGACTTAACCTTTTTTAAAAAAGAAATATATATCTTATTAATTTTTTACAGAGAGGAAGGAAGAGGGACAGAAATTTAGAAACATCGATGAGAGAGAAACATCAATCAGCTAGCTGCCTTCTGCACACCCCTACTGGGATGTGCCCACAACTAAGGTACATGCCCTTGACCGGAATCGAACCTGGAACCTTTCAGTTTGCAAGCTGACACTCTATCCACTGATCCAAACTGGTTTCAGCTGACTTAACCTTAATTACTTCCTTAAAGGCCCCATCTCCAAACATAGTCACATTAAGGGTCAGGGCTTGAACATATGAATCTGAGAGGTCACAATCACTCCACAGCAAGCACTAAGATACTATGCCTGCCACATAGTACCTTCATAGTAAATACTTGTTATTTTGTGGTATAGTTTTACATCTCTCTCACAAGTGTGTAAAGAGTCTCCGTTTCAACTTTTATCACTTTAGCTGGTTAAAACCCAAGTCTATAAGTAGAGGCAAGTTTACATGAGCAAACCCCAAAGAATGAATATATTTAAAATGACAGTGAATGTAGTTTTGACTAGCATGTCTCACCAACGTAGTGGGGTGATTTAAATGCAGGCATATACACATCAACTTATGTAATACATTTCAAAAGAATCTCGCCTGTAATCTTGTACAATTTGTCTTTGCTCAGTGTCAGCACACTATGACATGTGGGCCACACCCTGTCCTTGGCTAGTTTTCTACAGCATGTGAGCTAAGAATTCTTCTTACATCTTTCAAGTGTGGCAAAACAAATAAGCACACACGAAGGAAGAGGTGACTGAGACCTTGTGTGGCTCAGAAAGCTGAAAATATGTTCCATCTGATCCTTTAGTGAGTTGGCTGGCCTCTGCCTTAAGGTAGGAGTCTAACATGAGCCCTTCAAATAGATTCATTCTTGTAATGTGAGTACTTCAGTTCTCCTCTAACTTGTGTGAAGTAATACTTGTTACCCCCCAAGATTTTCTACCTTATTAGAGTGGCTAGCACGTCTTGCCAACTTCTAGGGAAATAACAATTATAATTTCAATTTTTCCTGGTTACCGTGCCCCGGTGACAGCCTAAGAAGGGAGTAAGAGTCATGGTTACTTCTTCTATTTGATGTCTCTGATAGGCAGGCTGGGTCTGTTATTTCTTGCTATTGTTGGTCTGTCCATCTTTGAAAACTTTTCCTCTTCTCCTGCTTCTCATCTGCCATGGGCTGGGGAAAGAAGAGCAAAGAAATCATTATAAAAGTTCTATTCATTATATATATAATCTTCTTTAATTCTTATAATATAATTTTATAGCTAAATATCAGTATTTCCCTTTATAGATTAAGAGAATGAGCCTCAGATGGGTTAATATACTTGAATTCAAATCAAAGGTTTCTAGCTCCAAAATTCAAGGCTTTTCATCAAAGAAACCAAAAATACTTGACTGACATGAACTATCGGTAACATAAGGGCAAACAGGCTAAAATGATGCTTTTGTAAGTGAAGTACCTGTGGTGCACAGCCCCGAGACACCTAGTTTGTTTTCTTCACAGTTCTTAGCTATGTTTCAGATAATTCAGTTGTCTGACAACCAACTTCCAAGTAAGTTGGGGGGGGGGGTTGTCATAACACTTTCCTCTTTCAAATATATCCTTGAATGCCATCCATTCAATGCACTCATTCAAAGGTAAATATTGGGAAAGCATATATACTTACGATTCTTGCGACAGTCCAAAAATGATTACGGTCATGGAGTTATGGCCCATGTAGACAAGGGTATGTGTGTATGTGAATATACACACGCTTGCACACAGATGGCTTATTCAGGCATGCACACTGGTGACACGACTAGAGCATTTCTGTGGCTTCTCTTACTCTTCTAGTCTTTCCCCTAAAGCAGGTTTTAAGTGAAACTCCTGGACTACCTCTGACTCCCACTCCTCCTGTAGTCGCCTAAGTAACATAGGGCCTTGTGCAGAACTCTGCCTATCTGAAACACAGGAGAAACGGGAACCACTATGAAGATACGTGTTCACTCAAAAGCAGGCCCCCAAAGCATAAGGTTTAATAAACAAATTATTTTGGAGATTTAAAAAAAATTGCCTAATACCAGACTCCCTAGTTGGTTAAATATCACAATTTCTCTATCATATTATATAGATGCTATTGTGATTGTGTTTGCACAATAACAAATATTTGCCAAGAGAAAGAGCAATGTCTTTACTATAGCAAATTAACCAGAGGTTCAGCTTCAGGCAAAGTCTGACCATTTCCCCAGAGGGGGGAGGAACCTCTGGGCTTTATGAGGTAGAGATACTAGCAACAATAATGGGGCACTAATTTACTCTCTCCAGTGTTTTTTCAAAAACAGCTCACCACTGGCAGCATGTGAAAGGAGTTGGAAATTCATTTAGCTCTTTGGGTATTTCCCCCCCTATGAGCAGGTGGGCCTCACAGTTCCCCCTTTTCATAGGGAAGGATTGGATTCCAGATGGAAAACAGAACATGGTTAAAAACACTACTTTCCTGGATTTGGGGTTCCTTTAAAGTGCTTTGCTAGGGTAAGCTAGTGGGGTGTGGTTTAAGAGCTGACAAGAAAAGGAAGATTCTAGCTGGTTTGACTCAGCAGATAGAGCGTCGGCCTGCAGGCTCAAAGGTCCTGAGTAGGACCCCAATCAAGGGCATATGCCTAAGTTGCAGGTTCGGTCCCCAATGGGGTGGTGAGGTGTGTGTGTGTGACATGAAGGAGGCAGCTGATCAATGATTCCCTCTCAACATTGATGTTTCTATCCCTCTCTCCCTCTCCCTTCCTCTCTGACATCAATAATAAATAACAAAAGGACAAAAAATTGATGGATTCCCCAAACAGCAGTTACCTCTGCCTCACCAGAGGTAGTGACTCCAGAGAGGCGGGACTGCTTCAAAGGAATCACTGTGGGTGCCCTAAAGGAAGATGAACTCTAGGGACTGCATCTCCCAGTCCCCCCCCCCCCCACACACACACACACAGGAGCTCCTAAGCCAACTGCATGCAGGTCCCATTGTGAAGGACTAAGAGGATAGTGGATATCACCATGACAACCTAAATATAAGGGAGCGCTTTCCTGGTTTTTCTAGGTATTAGAAGAAATCCTCATATTCCTGTACAACCAAGAGAAAGAAAACGTCCCCAGTAATAACAGATGGAGTTTCAAAAACAAGTTATTTTGATTTTAAAACAATAAAGGAAGGTGATATAGACCTGGGCTATGGACCCAAGTTTCATACAAGTACATTGCTAGGGAGAACTCTCTTCACACATTCACATCCAAGGGCTCATCCAACTTCTGAGGAGGCTGGTGCTGCTGTGAACCAGGCCCCATGACCTATGTCAGAGAAGGCCACTGCTGCCCGAACATGCCGTTCACGTGCAGAATGGCCCCAACCTGCCATGCGCTCCTCTGCCCGGCACAACAAAACATCACCGTCTCCTCTGTGTCTCCCAGTTTCCTCGCTACAACTTCCAGGTCACTACAAAGGGGATCCTGTAGTATCATTATGAGCCCTTAACTCTGAATTCACATGCAAAATCTTCTGGCTTTCCCCATCTTTTAAATAACATGCAAATAAAAGCACTGCCCACTCGCTTTCCCAGGCCGCAGCAGCAACACTTGAGGCAGACTTCTGAAAGACTCAGACTCTGCTTTCTCTGTCCTTGACCCTGTTTTCGGGGCCCCTTCTTGTTGGCCTACCCCTTGGAGACCCTAACGCTGCCCCAGGCTGCCTTTGCTGGCAGCACCCACTCGCAAATTCCCTCTGCCTTTTGCTTCCCAGGACAACTTATTTTGCGGAGTCTAATTCTTATAGGGCTTTATCCTAGCCCAGGAAGGAAGCAGAGGAGAAACACAGGGAGGACTCTAGAATTCTAAGGTGCCAAATGCCAGAAATACAAATGAAAAAATCTCATTGGCTCCTAGAATCCAAAGGGTATGTTTATTAAAAACTAGAACAAGGGGAAGGATATGATCAAGCCTACAGAAACAACGCTTGCCTCTACTTCAGTTTTTTCCTACTGACAGACACATGGCCTTATAGTCAGTAACAACTCTAACAGCTCCCAAGTTGTATATATTACAGCTTCCAAAACTAACAGTGGGGTGAGTTTTTTACTTCCAGTAAAATGCACACATACAAACACATGCATGTACTCACATACACATGCAAACACTCAAAACTAAAACAAATGAAAACCCCCAGGAAGGATTCTAATTGGCTTGGTTTGGGTCACATGTCCATTCATAAGCTAATGAATTGTGATCAGAAGGAAAAAGAATTATGATTGGCCAGTTTGGATCACATAGGATGGGGTGAAAGGGTCCTGTAAGAATATGAAATTTCCAGTGATAGCCAAGTAGATATCTTCTTTCTAGGATAAGGAAGAGTTCCCGACAGATAATGACATTAATATTTGTATGGAATTCTGGGAACACTTGGGGGTGTCTACTGAGCAGAATATGGAACAGATATTTCCACATACTTTACCTGTGGTGGCTTGGAAGGGGTCCCGGGTTGCCAGATTCAGAGGAAGCCCTGTGTACATGGTAGTGGTGATACTCTTCGCACAGTGACGACCTACCATCGGATGTAGAGATCCTTCAATAGTTTAACCACTGATATGTCCGTATGTCTGTTCCATTATGTACTGAAAGAGTTATCCTAGAAGATATAATTTCCTATAGCTTGGTTTTCTTCACTTAGCAAAATCTAGTGAACATTTTTCTATGCCAAATTATATTTCTGCTAGAGGCCAGGTGCATGAAATTTGTGCATTCAGTGGGAGGGGGTGGTCCCTCAGCCAGGCCTGTGGCTTCTCAAAGTCCAGAAGTCCTTGGGGCAAGTCTGACTGCTGTGGAAGCGGGAGAGGCTCCCAC
The DNA here is from genome assembly GCA_027563665.1 of Antrozous pallidus. Lineage (NCBI taxonomy): Eukaryota > Metazoa > Chordata > Mammalia > Chiroptera > Vespertilionidae > Antrozous > Antrozous pallidus. Next base: position 87,467,778 of record CM050519.1, read on the forward strand.
TACTGCCACTGTGCTCACCAGCCATAAGCCAGGCTTCTAGCTGAGCAGCACTCCCCCTGTGGGATCAGGCTAAAACTGGCTCTCCAACATCCCCCAAAGGGTTCCAGATCATGAGAGGGTGCAGGTAAGTCCGAGGGACCTCACCAGAGCCAATTAACGGGGCCCAAGCAGCAAGCTAACCTACTGGTTGGAGCATCTGCCCCCTGGTAATCAGTGCATGTCATAGTGAGTGGTTGAGTGGTCTTAGCATATCATTAGCATATTATGCTTTGATTGATTGAATAGTTGACCCATCAACCAGACACTTAGCATATTAGGCTTTTATTATATAGGATACATGAGAACTTTCTAACTGGTCTTCAGTACTGAGCTACTGGCATGTCAAGGTATTGATCTTCTCAATCCTTCCAGTGGCTAGGTGGGCATGTGCCACCACTGTCTAGAATAGTCACCTCAAACCAATTTGATTATTTACCCTAGTGGGTGATTAAAATAATGTCATTTTCATCTTGTGAAATAATGTGAAAAAGGTTGGGAAGAATCACTCTACAACATGGTTTCTAATGGGCTTCTAATTGGCTCATTTTATATCTATTATACGGTCAACTTAACCACTTCCTTATCAGTGGTCTTTCATCTTGTTTCTCACTTTTTTTCAGTATTTTATTATATTTCTAGTGGACATACTTATAAATATATCTGGCTAATTTTTTAAGACAAGTTCAAGAAAAAAGAAATTGTGATATATTGGGTCCTACTGAAGGTCATGGTGTAACAAATTTTCCTACCTTTCTATCAGTACCTAAGTATACAGGCTCTAGATTTGTGCACCTCTGTTCCATCATCTTATTAGATGTGTCTCAATCTGTAACTCAGTGCCTCTGTGCCTTGCTGAAAATTAAGATAATCATAATTTTTATTTCACTTGGTTGTCATGAGGATCAAATAGAGGACATAGAACAATTCCTGGCTCATTTTTACTGTTGTCATAATTAGCTAGTTATTAATATTAATTAGAAAGAGAGCAAACAGGAGGCCAGACATTATAAGCATGGTCTGGGCAGCTTCACCAGGAAGCTACAGCTCTGCACTTGCTAGGGAACCACCAGTCCATTCCCTGTAGATCGCTTGGGGAAGGGATCGAACCAAGGGGGAGATGGGTGGTTGCGCAGTGAAGTTGAGGTGACATAGGAAGATGCTTGCCTGTCAGTCTAGTCTGGGGAACTATGGATTTGTTAGAGGGCACCGCATCAGAAACACAAAATCTTAGAGTGTAAATTGGTTAGTCTGAAGAACCTCCTGGTTAAATTACAGACAGAGAGCTCCCTCTCTCTTGTTCGCTCTTGTGTTCTCTCTTGCCCAGTGATCTCCACTCACTCATGAGCTTACCTGTTCTGTCTCCATAGCTGTGTGGCCTTAAGCAGCCACAGGGCTCATGACTGTGAGGACCCCACACACATGAACTATAACTTGAAACGCAAGCTAAACTAGCCAGATGCTGGACTTAAATATGGAGCAGAAACTCTGGGCAGTTGCCTTTATTTTGGCCTTGCTGAAGACAAAATTGGACTTTTTCCATGGCAAGACAGACAGTGATGGGGCCTTGGAAGGGAACCCCCTTAATTTTACATCTTCAATAAAGCTTTCTATGAAACCCCATCCTCCTGTGGGAGCCTCAGGAAATTCTTTTCCTCAAGGTACCCCAATAACTCCCTTCCCACAGATAACATTACCACTTATTAAATATTAGCTACCTTATTTAATAGTAGTAGTTTCTGTTATTCTAAAGTATGACAATCTTTACTCCCCAGATACATATAAGGATATCTTTTCTTCCCACCATCCCCAAGGCATTGGGAATTACATTCTTTATAATTATTGCTATAACATAATCGGTACATAAAGTGTTTCTTTTAAGCAATCATTATTTATGAGATTGAATTTATGAGATCACAAATCTTTGACATGTATATATGTTTTTTGTTTCTTTTGCTCAGTTTCTATTAGTCTGTTGTCTAATTCAGCTAATTCGGTGATAGTCTTTAAAGTGAAAAAATGTCCTGGGGAGTTCCTGGCAACTTATTTTCCCATTCGGGTTAAACAGAAAAGTGGAAAGGCTAAAGTAATTGGAATCTCATGGATGTGCTTCAGATGGGAAATTGTGGTTTCACCACTTTGGCTGCCCATTGTAATCACCTGGAGAATTTTAAAAGCCACTGATGACTAGGCCACACCCTCGGGGATGGTAATTTAATCGACCTGATTTAATTACCTGACAGAGGGATGATTGAAAACTCCCTGGGCGATTCTAATGTGCAGTCAAGACTGGGAACTGTAGTGTAGGTGGGTGCTGATTAGTGTGGGGTCAGTTGGGTGTGTCTGCGAGGCCAGGTCCTAGACAGAATTACTTTTCATAATCAGCTGGCTCTACAGGCCAATTGAGTTAATCATCACAGTGTAAATTGCCTATAAAGCCTTCTGACTAAGAATGAAACCAAAACATTCAATTCATCTCCACTTTGCAATATCTTGAAATTTTTGCTCTGGTCAATTACTTTCACTTTCAAACTTGTCTTTTTCCTAAAATTCAATCCAAATGTTACACTTGCATTATGGTGATAGAAAAGATTACAACATCGCAGAAATTTCACATTCTTGATTTTGCTTCTTCTGTGTTTTGCTGCTGTTGAGGAAGCAAACAATCACAAAAGAATTCAACACATAGAGAACAGATCGGATAGCATGTGCCCTGCATACAGCCACTTTGATCTTTTATCTAGTTTGAGTAAATGTCTTGAGATTTTAAAGAAAGACTACTTCACTTGGACTAAAGACAGTAAACTGAAATGTCCTTGAATTGGAAATATTCAACCACAGTGTTTTTTCAAGGAAAAGCTTTAAGAGCAGCTTCAAAGAACATAGAAACTTAAGAGAAGGGCAAGAAGATGCTGATGTGTTAGGAAAGTCTGCATTATTTACTTCTGTGGTTTTAAAGATGTAAATAGAAATAGCTATGGCAAAAAGTTCTATAATTAGCTTTCATCCTGATTCCAAAGATTGCTTATTATAGAGCTTTTAATAGTATATATAAAAACCACTGTTTAAAACACTTGGTTTGAATTTTCTGGCACTTTAATGAAAAAATTAGTATTTTCAAGCTTTGTGGCTTCTCTAAAGTCATGTGCTAAACAAGAAGTCCTCTATTGCCCAAAGGTTTTTGGAAAGGGTGGATGGTCTGGTAACTTTCTTATCCTTGGGCATAGTTTTCTCTAAGAGTCAGAATATAAGTTTAAATCATAAATTACTGATCTAAACTGTGGGTGTAGTTATGGGCAGACACTGGTATTTAGACCCGACAAATGTGCTCTTTAAACACAGTGACCTTACCCTGTTGTCCTTCCAAAACCACAACAGAGAACAATCCTGCTCAGTTAACCAAACCTCCCTGAAGAAACCACCACCTAGAAGGGTGTCTTTCAGAATCCATCCAGCAGCATTGCAGGGCAACCACATCCTACCCTGAAAAGTGAATCCTCATCATTTCCTCTCCATCCAAACTGCCAGCCGGCATCAAGTCCCTCTCCTGAACTCACCAAATGTGTTGTTCATGACTTGTTTTCTCACTCTGGTGAATTCTTCGTAGGTCTAAATCCTATGGGATATGAATCACACCTGGAGAAAGATGTAGAATAAGGCTACTGCCCCAAGCACATTTTATCCAGATAAAAAGTGGATCAGATGGGGATAAGAGAAATTAAATTATGTCTATATTTGAAAGAACAGAGTATTACTAATGAATATCAAGATTATTAATGAAATTTTTGAATTTCCATTTAACATTCTGCTTAAAAGTTTCAGGAAATTTTTAAATAATAATATAGTGCATGTTGGAAGAGAAAGTTAGGTTGCACTAACATTTTTTGAGCTCTTCATATGCATCATTTTAATAAAGGTTTGTTATTCTTCCCAAGAAACTGAAGTTCAGATTAAGAGAAATCTATACCACTATGCAATTGGTAAGAAAGAGAGTCAGGACTTAAAGGCAAGTCTGGCTGATTCCACAGCTCATGGGTTTTGAATTGCCATCATACTAGGCCAATCAGGAAAGAAGCAAATGTCCTTCCTTAATCATTAAAAACATATATTTTAATAATTTATGTCCTAGAAGATTATTCTGTGTTCATAGCATAGCTATAAAAAATAAATTTCTAATAAGACTTTTTCATCTTTCTTATTTTTATATTTTTCATGAAGGAGTATATATACACTTTATGGAATCTTTGAGTCCAATTTCTTAAAAACAAAAGCAAACTACTATCTTCTTAACCAACCAAAAAGTATCTTGTATGGGGTCAAATTGTTGTCTTTTTAAAATATCTATTTTTATTGATTTCAGAGAGGAAGAGATAGAAACATTAATGATGACAGTCAACCAATGATTCTCTCTCATCATTAATGACTCCTGCAAGCTCCACAATGGGGATCAGCAACAACCTAGACATGTGCCCTGGCAGGGTATCAAACCTGGGACCCTTTAGTCTGCAGGCTGCTGCTCTAGCTACAGTAGGCCTTTGGTGACATAATGCTATTTTCATTTGCGCTCTAAGTCGGAGCCCACCTGCATAAACACCTATGTCACTCACCTGGAGCACATACACAGCAGTAATGAAGTGAAACAGTAAAAACAATTTAAAAGACAGAGAACAATTCCTGACCTTTATTTGTGGTAAATAAATCACAAAAAACATAAAGCACATATGTACATATGTCAAAATGATGGAACTGTTTTTTTTTTAAATAAATAAATGGGAGATGGCAACATAACCACAAAACAATATATGTCGAGTCCAACGTGACCCAAGGATTGCCTGTATTGTCTTTTTTTATGGAGAAGGTTAGGCTGAAGGATATGGCTAAAATCAGGAGGAATGCAGAACTCTTAAAATTGCGTCCCTGTTTTAAATAGACACCCATCCAGGCACAGGCAACCCACACAACACTTGAAGCTCGAGCAAACCGAGATGAATGTGTTCTGACTCTAAGCTTCCTTTCAAGAGAAAGTTAAGAGGAAAAGTCTAGATGGCTCCAAGGTCCACATTCAGATCAATTACTCCTCCAGGAGTTGAGAAAGTACTTCATGGCCAATGGCTACAGCTATGGATCTGCTTCTGGGGGAAAGGGGAGGGGTTATCAGAAATAGAGAAATCTATGCAAGGAAGTTTGTCATATGCTTAATAAAGATGTGTAAGGAATCATCTAAAGTTAAGCTTCATTCACTGAGTTTAAGGAAGAAACAGAAAGCTAGTAAACTATTCATGTATTTCCAGTCCAGTTTATAAAGAGGGAAAATGAAAAGCCTTATGCGCAAAATCATTTATTATCAATGTTTCTAGTATGTATTAATAAGGAAAATATTAAAGGTGAGGGTTAAAGGTGACATGAAACACTGTCATTTGGTGTCAGAAAAGTTAATTGGGACATTTTTGCTGTACTTTAAAAAATCCCATGCTTGCTTTCTATTTCCTCTATCTCTTTTTGTAACATTTGCTTTAAGTGAAGTTATCTCTGAAGAAACATTTCTCACAACAGAAACTAAAATTCTTTTCACATAAAATTCTCAGTTCTGTAGTCAGACTGAGACATTGCAGAAATGACAGTTTCAGATGTTCTTCTTATCTCCTAGAATGTTTCAGGGAAGGTTTATACTGTTTAAGATTATTTCAAATATGAATTTAATTTATTGACTAACTCCTAATAACTTTTTACTCTATATGAGTATTTAGTTTACACTTTAGAAATGATGTGTAACATGAAAGCAGATTTCTGAATTAACTTAGGCCGACTTTCCTATCCCATCCTCCTAAAAAGATTTTGTATGAGATTCCCTAAATTTGAGCCCATCTTTGTTTGATTTAGCATTTTAAAAATCAGAGAAATACTAGAGCTGGAAGCCAGTGGTTCTACTGACCTCACTTTGTAGATAAGAAAACTTGGACTAAAAAAGATTAAGTACTGTTACAAAGATAAAATATCTTTTTTTTTTTTAGTGGAAGGGTAACTGGAGTAAGTTCTTTTAATCTCTGAAAGGACTTTTTAACACTAGTTGCTTTACATTTCAGTTCACTTCTCTACTACTGGTTACTGATTTAAACATTCTACCTCCTAAAATAATATTTCTCAATCCTAATTGCTTTGCTTTGCAATTTAATTTGCTAGTACAGCTTTTGTTTTTATTTTGAATCTGGTGCGATTCTACAGAAGGAGAGAAAATGTATTTTGCTGTTCTTATTGCTACTTTTACACCGAAAAGAGAAAAACCACATGACCTCAAGAGTCTTACATTTGCCTTAACCCTCTCAGCGATTGGAACTTGGTGAGGGTTATACAAGGCAAGGTGGCACTTGCTTTTCCCTGTTTCTGTACTTGGGTTTGTTTGCCTGGACTTGCTATTTCATTCCAATCTCACTCTCATTACCCTTATTGTGCAGGGGTCCCCTCGCCAGTTCCAATGGGACTCCTCAGATTGGGGGAGTCAGCTCAGGTTACAAAGTTGGGTTCAGCTTTGTTTATGTACTGTTCTTCGGTAAAAAGCTAAGCTGTTCCTGCCTGTTTGTTCCATTAGTAGATGTTTCTAGTGCATTTCCCACGAAGAACGTCTTGTTTTCAACTTGGCTGCGGGTAATGGCAAAATCTCTGAGGATGACCGTGTCTACCCTTGAAGGGTCTCCTTGCAGTTGGATTGCGGACAACAAATCTGCTTTTTCTCTGGATGCACTTGGAAGGTTCCGCTGTCTTTTGCTCCCACGAGATTTGAAAACCTGCTCAGCTGCTCCGGATCAGACAACATTGCTTCCCGAGCCAGAGATTTTCCTGTTCACCAAGGCTAATTAGGTGGTCAACTTGATCTTGCAAAATTGGAAATGAGATTTTGTCCCTCTCAGCAATGATTTTCATCAGTAGGATGCAGCTATTGTACTTTTCCAACAGCACACACACGAATAGGGGTGAAGCTGTTTAGAAATGTCTCCATGTGGAATGCAACACAACACGAGCATATGTCAACACTGTGGGAAACAAGAGCGTCGCTGGTGGGAGGGTGATGGGACTTGGATGAATCACAGAGGAAGCCATCTGAGCAGCTAGCCTGCCAGAGGGAAGGGACATTCTGATAGTCCTGCCTTTATCAGGAGCATATCCACTTGGATAGGGGACCCACTGAGCAGAGAGGACAGAGGAATGCCGGGAAGGAGATGCTTTCTGGTTAGTTTCCTATCGTTCCTTTCCTGACTCCAACAGAAATGCCCATGTGCCCGAGTGAACTTGAATCAGCGCCTTCCAGGCTCTCAGGATGAAGAAAGTTGGGTCATTATGGCCACACCAGATCTGCTCTGCCTGAAACAGTCCCCTAAGTGAAAAAGAGTGACATTTGTTTAACATGGAATTATTGATCAATTTGAATTGGCAATCTAAAAGACACTTTCTAAATGTCTCTCTCTACACACACATTTATTTTTGGTCTTTTTACAACCTTCAGCCACACACACACACACACACACACACACACACACACACACACACACACAAAGGGAATTTCATAGGTACTGTTAGGGAGCCAAATTGTGTGCTAGATGCATTATGCTAATGTTGGATACAGGATCCAAGGCAAACAAGAAATGTAGGGACAATTTAAAAATCAGATCAAGTCTAAGAGGAAGCAGTCTTTGGCTCAGCACCTTAATGGACAGTGGGAATGATGCAGCAAGGATTATAAGGAAGTCAATCGTTCCCAATTAGATCTCATTTTCCCTGTCAGAACAATAAAGCCCTGTCTCCGTGTGGCAGTAAAATTCATATTCCACTGATCAGTCCAGTTCCTTATTGCTGATCAGGTTTCCTGAATAAAGAAAGTTTGGTAGTCGCCCTAATGAAAGAGCTTCAGATGTGATGGATGGAGCATTTGAGCCTTATTTAATAGTGCTATGTATTTCAGTTCAGGTCGCCAAGACTTGCCAAACTGAACTTGAAATGGAGTTTCAACATTTCCAACCTGGCCGTTTTCACAACAGACAGGCTATTGACCCGAATCCCCATCAACATAGCAGAGTCATGTATGGAAGGGGAAAGGGAGTGTGGCGTATGGGAGAGGTCAGCAGGTTTGGACTGTGGCTCTAATCTGTCCAAAGCCATTCAGTTCATTCCATGATGAAGAGAGAACCCTTCTCTTTATTTGTTTTTCTAAAATATACTTTTATTGATTTCAGAGAGGAAGGGAGAGGGAAAGGGAGATAGAAATATCAATGATGAGAGAGAATCATTGATGGGCTGCCTCCTGCCCTTCCCCACTAGCGATCAAGCCTGCAACCCAGGCATGTGCCTTGACCTGAATGGAACCATGACTTTCTTGTTCATAGGTTGACACTCAACCACTGAGTCAAGCCAGCTGAGCTTCCTCTCTTTAATATGGGGATTTGAACTAGAGATCTCCTCCAAGTAAAACAGCTATGGTTCTAGAAATAGGACAAAGCAAATGGTCTAATCCCATCAAATCTGGCTTTCCCACTTAAAGACCCTTCAGCTCAAACAACCACAACAAAAATAGTGCATGAGAAATGAGTGTTTGGGGTGCTACCTCTCATCAGGCTCTTCTCATTGCCAACAGGTGCCCAGGTTTTGCTCTTTCCATAGCTGTGGCATCACAGAGGTGTCGCGAGAGAGAAACATGTGGACAGAGATATGCAGCAGTTACCTTCTGCATAGACCCAAGATAACACTCTTGGAAATAGGAGACAGGGCAAGGACTTTCCTAGATAGCGAAGGCAAAATGGTCACAAGAATTTAATGTCAGATTTCCTCCATGTTCCTGTGCTTATTTCCATAGAAAAACCAATGTTTAGCATAGAAGCAGAAATATTATTTGCAATTGGCATTCCAGAGCTTCAGATACATGTCTATAGTTTGCTGATCAGGGGGGAAATGAGATAACCCTGCTCATCCTACATGCATGGTGGGAGGGGGCAACCTTCAACATTCTGCAATTAAACTCCAAGAAAGTAGATTCTTGTCAGTTTTAGAAAACCAATTTAGAATCCAATTCCTAGAGGGTAGTCCAACTATTAGATGAACACCATTCACATACAAAGACTACTGAGCTAAGAATTCATCAGGAAACTTTTAGTGAATTATCTGCTGTTTTTACATAACATAAAACTACAAAGTGGATGTGCATTGTTTACACGTTCCTGTTTTTGTAGGACAAGAGACATGCATATGGTCTTATGTGTACTTGGGGATAGAGATTGGGTGCCGTATCCTAGAGGAAGGCCATGAAGGAAGCCAGGGAGGGAAGCCTACCTGCTTCTCTTTTTCTCCAGGAACAAGAGCTGGTGGAAACCTCTACTCTCTGTCTCTCATGTTTCCTCCCTTCTCCCTCTTTAAGGGTAACACAGGAAAGGGGCGGAGACAGGCAAACACTGCCTGAAGTAGAGAGTGTGGAAAGCAGGGCCCTGAACTAGTCACTACCAAGTCATGATTGGAAGACATCATGTCCTCCCACAAAATCCTGCCAGTCCAGCTGGATAACAGCTGCATAGGGGACATCTACTGCAGATCACCAGAGAGCCCTGGACAAACGCAATGGAGACAGCTGTTTCCGGGCCCTGTCCAGCTTCCCTAGGAACTCACTCTCACTCAGCATCTAGCGCCCAGATGCCAGTCCCAGAAGTTTGCTTTCCCCATCACCAGGACCCCAGGCTCCCAATTACCTTCTTCTCCTTTTTCATTATAAAAATTTTATCGAGAGATCCTATGTCAGTTACATGGTCATGGCATAACAATAATTTGCCCATGAGATTATGAAAAATAATTTTTTAACCTTCCGGGTGATGGATATTTGTATCCTGAAGGGCATCTGGTGTTCAACTCAAGAGGAAGTCTCATTTATAACATGTGGAGGGTGGTCCTACTCAGCACTGGGTTTTATAGGCCTGGAGTCTCCCATTTGCCCAACTCTTGCTAGAAACCAAACATAATGAATAAACCAACTTTATCTCATTTAGTCTTCACAGAATCATGAGGTAAGCTTTATTGTCTCTATTTTTTTAAAATAATGAATTAAAACTCAGAAAGTCTAAATGACTTGTTCAGAGCTCAGTAACTCCATGTCCCAAATACTATATACATGTATGTTTTGGTACTTCATCATATTAGAATTTCTACTATAAATATTCAAAGACATAGTTTTGAAAGCAAGTGAAGTCTTTTCTATGTATGAAGTTAGAACATAGGACTATAGAACTATAGGAACCCCTTTCACATCCCGCGTGTTTCAGGGTGCCAGATCAGGGTTCGGGTTCTGGAGAAGGCAGCACACAAGTGAAAAGAGACTAGAAAAGTATGAAATTGGGAATATTGGGGGCGGCATCTCTAGTGGGAGGACTACACAGCGCTCTGGCCTGGTTATCCCTTTTATTAAGACTATGGGATAAGCCCATAGCCTTTGGGCAGGAAATTCCAACAACAAATTGACATAAGACAAACAGAGGTGGAGGCTGCTTCAGCTAACAATGTTTTAGCTCTGATCTTTCAGAGCAATTAAGGTTGTTGACCAGCCTTCTAGGTTTCCTATCCATGTCTTTCTATTAGTGAGACATAGGTTTCCGGCATCATACCTAACATGGAAGGTGTGGTTTTATGCTAGAAAGACCGGATTTGAATCCCAACTGACTGGCTCTGGGACTGAGGGAAGAGGCTTCAAATGCTTGAGACTCATACCTGTCAGTGAAGGGTCTAGATGGTTAAGTGATTTGGTGTGTTTAAAGACCTCACACCAGTAGATAGAGTTCTTGTTTAACCTTTCATATTTCTGAGAAATGAAAAACGCTCTCTCTTTGAATAGTTGTACTTAGATTTCTAAAATGTGGACTCTGTCTGCCACCACAAGCTGTGTGCCTTTCCACAAGTTACTTATATTCTTTACATCACAGTTCCTGGATCTGTAACAATGGGAATAAGAGTAAGGCCTATTTCCTGGGGTTGTTATGAGGATGGAAAGGAGAAAAGGATCCAGCGAAACTGCTTTGAATAAGGCCAGCAACACTGTCAGCACTCAATTAATAATTTCTGTTATTGTTGGTACATCTGTGGCTAAACCGGAAAAGAGAGCTACAGCTCAGAAAATGCTGGAGACAACTGCCATGCAGAAAGGAGCTGTTTCCACACAGGAGCCCCATTTGTGAATAGGTACCCCAAACTGGAACGTAGAGAGGAAACAGACTAAAGAAAATCTGCAGAATAGATAAGGTTACTCAAAGTAATGTACCTGCCTACCTAGTGCCATTCTTGCTGGTTTTGTTCGCCAATTCAACCAAGATTTTTGTTAGGGGTTTGGCACATCCAGAGTGGGAATCAGCCCACTGGAGTAAGACCACATTCTTGATACTGAGAGGTACAGTCTGTCTGCATCATTCAGGGAAACCTGGCAGGACACAGGTCCAGCAAGTATGCATAGATGTATTGGCCAGCTTCTCATTCAGGGAAGAATGAGCAGAGGAAAACAATCTGTATTAATCTAGAACCCAATCCACTTAAACATCTATTATGCCTCACCAGACAGATGAGAATGAGTCTCCCAACATTCCAAGGCCTGAACTTGGCCTTAGAGATTTGAGGGGACAATCAAAGGTAAGCAGATGTTTAGAAGATAACAGTCATACAAAAGAAAAGAAGCAAGAGAAGTGGATGGAACAACTCACATCACAGGAAACGAAGCTGAGGGGAAAAGAAGGGAAGGTTAAAGTAATGTATATGGCAACCTCAAAGAGATTCAAGAGGGAAAAGGGAAGATATACCCTGATAAAGAGATAACAAAATCATAATAGACTTCTGTGGAAAAGAGCAAATAAAAAAAAAGTAAGGATATAAAAAATTTAATAACAAAGTTTGTTGTCATTTTTTTAAATGTCAAAAAAATTTACAAAATCAAAGTAAAGAAAATGTCCCAAGGGGGGAAAATATGGGGAAAATTTACAGAGAAAACTAAAATAGTGGGGAAATAAGGTAAAAATTGAAAAAGATACACATCTTTAGATGACATGGGCTCACCAACCACTGAGTAAGATAGAAATTAATTTGGTCTAGAGGTAAAGAATGTGTAACTAATTTTATAGAACATTGCATAAATGTCATTAACCTTCAAAATATTAAAATAATAAGAGCAGGAGCTGGAATATGAAGAGAAGCCCAGGTGGATGGAGACACAGGAGCACAAATCCTCTCTACAGAGCAAGATGAGAAGACATATTCCTAAATTTCATGATTCAAAAAATAAAGGGTTAAGAATTATTATAGGCTGCTACAAACACAACTAATAAGTATGCTTAAATTTTTTAAATATTCTGTAAAAAATTGTAGGAGGCAATAAGACAAGATAGCTTAAATGAACTAAAATCTCCCATCTTTATGGCATGTGTGGCTATTTGATGTTAATCCACAAGGAAACAGAAGAAAACATAACACTGAATGAGGGCCATAATCACCAAAAAGAAATAAACATTTTAAAACATGGATAGAATGATTCCATCTAGAAAGGAGAACTTGAGAATGGAAAGGGAAAGACAATTTAACGTTTCCATTTATAACTGTCTCCACTACTGAAATTTTTGATACTCTCTTATGGGACGAAATTTTAGAATAAATAAACAAATGTGTGTATGAACAAGTACTTTAGTACTAATTGAAAAAATTCATATTCCAAATTTCAGTGATATTGTATAATGCTATAACACAGGAACCAGCAGCTTTTCTGAGTAAGGGAATATTTACTGGAGCAAACAGTTTAGACTTGTCTCTGTCACAACCACTGAGCTCTTTCCCTGTCGCATGAAAGCAGCCACAGAGACCGCAACATGAGTGGCCCGGCTGGGATGCAATACAATCTTATTAAGGGCCCTAAAATGTAAACTTCATGTAATTTTCTCACACCGAGAAAGAGTCTTCTTGTGATTCTTTTTTCAGCTATCTAGACATGTAAATCCCGATCTTAGCTTGTAGGGCCCATAAAGACAGACAGTGGGCTGGGTTGATTTGCACAGTCTGCCCTAAAAGACAGTAGGAAGTAATTTCTCATCTGCCCAGCATGGTTCCCTGTGTCTCCCCTTGTGGGACAGGCCCTTTTCAAAGAGGAAAACATTTCCCACATTAGGATGGTGTCGTCTGCAACAGCAATGGGGAAATGACAGCTTTGTGCTCCCAGCCCCTGTTCTCAATTCAGACACATGAGCCAAGTCGCCCCAGGATCTGCGGTAAACAATCTGAAGACTGGCATTTCCTTCCTCTGCGAGTCCTAAACCATAAGGACAACAGAGGCCTAGGGCTCCCATTTGCCACAACTGTGATTACAAATGATGATCTTCTTGAGAAGGATAACATGGTGGTTAATCTTACATGCTAACTTGACTAGGATATGGTACCCCCTGTTTGGTCAAACACCAGTCTAAATGGTGCTGTGAAGGTATTTTAAAGATATGATTCATAATGAACTCACTACACTTTAAGCAGTTTACCCTCCATAGAGTGGGTGGGCTTCACTCAATCAGATGAAGGCCTTAAAGTAAAAAGCTTGAGATCCCCAAGGAATTCTGCCTCCACACTGTCTTCAGACTCAAAGCTGCTAGCCTGCCCTATAGTACCCTCAGTGCATCCATCTGTCATTTGCCTTGTCTCTCTGTTATGGTTGTAATTAGCTAGTTAGGAAAGGAGCAAAAGGGAGCCAGACATTATGAGCATGGCCATCTTGGCAGTTTCACCAGGAAACTGCAATTTCACACTCCCCAAGGAACCATCAGTCCATTCTCTGCAGGTCCTGCTGAAAGGAATTGAACAAAGGGGAGATGGGTTCATGAACAGTGAAGTAGGAGTCATAGGGAAGGTACTTGCCTGTCAATCTAGCCTGGGGAACCCATGAGTGGGCAAAGGAGTTGGAGCCACTGCACACCCATGAAAATGTGGGCATACATAATTCCCCAGACAAGGAGTTTGCTCTCTGGCTCCTCTTGGCTCTTGGCTCTTGGGGCTATTTTGTTCCTCTGGCTTTGCTCCTGCCTGTGTTCTCTGTGAACTCCATGCACAATGGACTGATGGACTGCAACCGGGGACACAGACTAATCCAGCCTGACGCTGGGTTGGGCTATGCTCCAACACAGAATGGAAGTTCTGGGCAACAGCTTTAATCCTAGCTCTACTGAAGTCACAGCGATGCTTCTTCCATAGCGGGACGGAGGAGAATGGGACCTTGGAAACTCAGGGACTTAACTCCATGCAAATAAATGCCACTCATTCTCCTGTGCAAGTCTTAAAAAATTCTTCTCCCACATCCCCCAGCAACCGGTGGGGACTGGAAGCACTCCCCACCAATAACTCGCCTGTCATCCACATGTCTATCTATGTAGCTGTCTGTCTACCTATCTATCTGTTATCTATCTATTTATATGTTTCCTTTTTTTTTTTCAGAGCATAGTCAAGAAATAGCATGCTCTTCCTTCGGTTTTATTGAGGTGTAATTGACAAAATTTTAAGATATTAGAAATGCACATCGTGATGTCTTGATATATGTATACATTGTGAAAGATCATCTCATGGCGTTGGTTAACATTTTTCTTCTTGGTGAGAACATTTAAGTTTTACATTATTAACCGATTTCAACCATACAATACAGCGTTATAACTATAGTCACTGTGTTACCCATTAGATCCCAATACTTGTTCATCTAATAACTGCAAGTTTGCACCCTTTTAACAACCTCTTCTGATTTTTTCCACCCACCAGCCACAGGCAACCACTGTTCTATTTATATTTCTATGAACTTGAAGTTTTTAGATTCCACATGCAAGTGTTACCATTCAGTATTTGTTTTTCTCTGCCTGACTTGTTTCACTTAGCATAATGCCCTCAAGGTGCATCCATGTTGTGTCACAAATAGCAGGATCTCCTTCTTTCTCATGGCTGAGTAATATTCCCTTGCATAACCACCACATCTTCTTTATCCACTCATCCATTGGTGGACGCTTCGGTTGTTTCCATATCCTGCCCATTTGGAATAACGCTCCAATGAATATGGGTACGCAGATATCTCATCAAGATCTTATTTTATTTGCTTTGTATAAAGAAGTGGGATTGCTGAATCATATGGTAGTTCTATTTTTGTTTACTTTTTTCCATAGGGGCTGCCTGCCCAATTTATACTCCCACCAAAGTACACAGGGTTTCCTATAGAAGGGGCATTTTTAATGATAATTTGGAATCAAATTATATCGTGTCTGAAGCTTGAATATCCCTTGAATGTTCCAGTTGGAGAACCTATAGACTTTCTTTCTAAGAAAAATAAAATTAGTTTGCTTTCTGAGGGGTTCTTGAGTAATGCATAAGTAACCGAAGTAAAAAAAAAATCACTAATGGTATTTTTATTCTTTCATAAATATTCTGGAAAGCACTGAAGGTGTCTAAGTCAGAAAACCACTCACAGGAGCAAAAATAACATTCATGTACATTTACACCTATATAAACACGACTTCTATATTTGAAGCTGCCAAAAAATCCAACCCAATATCACAGGTACCCCTAGGCCTCCATGTAGGAGAATTGTTTCAATTCGCCGCTTTTCATAAGAAAGGTTTTATTTCCCCAGTTGATCAGAGAGCACACTTGGAGAAAAATCTGTTGATATTTCCCTTGCTGAGTTTTAAATAGCCTGAGTATGTGTGATATATCTTTTGTAGTGAGTACTTTAGAGAAAAAGCACTGCTTTTAAATCTCATGCATGCCCCAAATGTAATGTGAAATAAATCCCACCTTAAATGAGCTCCTGCCTTGTCTAAAAACTGAATTGTAATATGCAAGGTTTCCCTGAGACAGGCCATTTTTTTGTGTGCTCTTAAAAGCAGCAAAGCTAAGAGGATTGATAAATTTAAATCTCTCTAGCAGATTTCATGCAGTGAAGTAAGTTTATATCTCCATGCAGTTCTAGTAGCAAAAACATGAGTAATTCAATCTCATGTTTCCCAGGAACTCAATTCCACTCAATTAACAGGGGTATTTGACTCCGCATAGGAAAGTTGCAGAGAAGAATTAGATGATTCCGGCAACCTTGGGTCTGCCTGCCGGGGATTCGAATTTAATCCCGGAGATGAACCTATTTTCAGAGACGGGTCTCTGAAGTTTTCCATCTTGTTTTCAGCGTGTTTTGAAATGATCAGACGGTAATGAAAAGCTCTGAATCTGTCAACTGTGTTTGGCTGCTCAGTGCTTCAGAAAGGAAAGAGCCAGTTTTCTTTGTGATTGTCTCATCTCTCAAGGGTGAGGGGTCTTTTCTGAACCCTAAAAGAACATCTTCCTTCCCTAGAGGTCCTTCTCCAATTCAGCAGGAATAGAATTAGAGTGGCAGTGTCAGGTCTCATTCACTGAGCGCAGACTGCACGTCAAGCACTTCCCCAGCTTTCAAACACCATTCCCTTTCATTCACAACCATCCTGTCATCAGCAGAGGTCTTGTTGTTGACAACGTGAAGGGCCTGCAGATCAGTGAGGCTAATTGGCTGAACCAAGCCCACCAAGTTCTTAAACGAAGGAGCCAGATGCAAACCCCGGTTGGCTATCACCAAAGACCCTCTTCTATCCACTACCTGCTTGCCTGAAAAGCACTTTGGGGCCTCCCGTTGAAGCTGAGGGGGAGGACATTAGGACACACACAGTGACAGAGGCTCTGGTTTGCTTTCTTCTTCCACACCTCAGCTCATTCCCTGAAACAATAAAGCTTACTCTGTAACCTGAGAAAAGACCCAGAGGCACTTCACCTGCGATCAACTCCCCGCCCCTAACTAGGCCCTCAAAGGCTACCCCTCATTCTTAGGGGAAACTGTTTCAGTTTTTGTCCATTGAGTATGATGTTGGCTGAGGGTTTTTCATATATGGCTTTTATTATGTTGCAGTCTGATCCTTCTATTCCCACCTTGTGATGAACAGGGACAGATCCAGAGGGAGAGAAGCATCGACCACACTGTCGGGCCTCAGGGGAAAGGTAGGGGAGGGTGGGGGAAAGGAGGAGAGATCAACCAAAAGTCAAGTATGTATGAATAGAAGCCCGACCATTGGTCACGAACACTAGAGGGGCGAGGGCATGAGTGGGGAAGGTTTGGGGGGTTAATGGAGGGATGAAGACACATATGTAATACCTTAATCGATAAAGAAATTTTTTTTAAAAAGAAGAAGAAAGGCTACCCCGTCACCATCTCCAGGGTTCCATGGCTGAGCAGAATGGTAACCAGGGGACCAAAGGGACGTTTATGTTCACCAATTGGACTTGGAAATATCAGCGTGAAAACAGTCACCCACTCTGAACAGGCTGCTATGCATGCCCAATAGGAGTTGAAATATGCAAAACAAAGAGCGGGACATACAAAGTTTTTAAAAACCACATTTGCAAAATGTAAATGCAGATGGAGGCCATACAGGCATCAACTGTGCAAATAAGCACTAGAACATTCATGTTTCATCTCTTCGGTTCCAAGAATTTTACAGCTGATCTTATTGTGTGCCCTTTGAAGGAGGTAGAGTATTACCTACCTTAAAATTCTCTATGAACGGAGAACTACAGCAAGATTTCTTTCCTCAAATGCATATACTCTCCTGAAACATTGAACCTCATTCTCAGAACCCAGTGTGTTAGGAAGAGGTTTTTTCTTTAAAATATTTTATTGAGTTCAGAAAATATTTATGTGAAACATTAGATTTCGTAGATTTTTCTGTGTGGGGTTTTTTTCTACATATATATTTTTTTCAGTTACAAGCCATTGAAACTGATGTAGTTTTATTGGTTAAAATGACAGGAGAAGAATGTACTGTGTTAAATCCCACTATATTAAGCCATGTATTTTTTTAATTGTGGAAAAATATACATAACATACATTTTTCATCTTAGCCATTCTTACGTGGGCAGTTAAATAGTATTCAGTACAGTCACATTGTACTTAATTCCCGTGATCCATCTCTAGAACTCTTTCCATCTTGCAAAACTGAAACTTCTGTTAAACAGTAACTTCCCATTTCTCTCTCCCCTGGCCCCTGAAAGCCATCATTCTCTTTCTGTCTCTAGGAATGTGGCTACTCTGGGAACTTCATGGAAGTAGAAGCACACAATACACGTCTGCTTTGTGACTGGCTTCTATCACTTGGCATACTGTTCTCAAGATGTAGCATGTGCCGCAATTTCTTTTCTGTTGAAGGCTGAATGATATTCCATTGTATGTATATACCACACTTTATTCATTCCTCCGTCGATGGACACTTACATTGCTTCCACATTTGGGCTCTTGTGTACAGTGCTGCCATGAACAGGAGAGTACTTTCAACCCTTTCGGTCTATATCCAGAAATGCAGGTGTGGGAGTGCTGAATCATATGGCAATTTCATGTTTAATTTTTGTTTGAGGAACCGCCATACTGTTTTCTATGGAAGCTTAACCATTTTACTTTCTCACCAATAGTGCACAGGGTTCAAATGTCTGAATCCTCACCCACACTTTGTTTTCTTATCATCTTTTTTTAATAGTAGTCGTTCTAATGACCATGAGGTGGTACATTACTGAGGTTTTAATTTCCATTTCTCTCTGGGTTAGTGATATTGGGAGTCTTTTCATATGCGTAATGGCCATTTGTATATCTTTTTTATATTTTTTATTGATTTTTTTACGGAGAGGAAGGGAGAACGATAGTTAGAAACATCGATGAGAGAGAAACATTGATCAGCTGCCTCCAGCACACCTCCTATTAGGGATGTGCCCACAACCAAGGTCCATTTGTATATCTTTCTTGGAACAATGTCTATTTAAGTTCTTCGCCCAGGTTTTTATTTGTTGAGTTTTAACATTTCTCTATATATTCTGCATAACCCCTTAATAAGTGCACTATTTGCAAATATATTCTACTATTTATTGGGTTGCCTTTACACTATATTGATTGTGTCATTTTGATGTAGTCCAATTATCTTTCCCTTTGTTGCCTGTGCTTTTGATGTCATATAAGAAATAATTGCTAAATCCAATATTATGCTTTTCCTCTAAGTTTTCTTCCAAGTGTGTTTATAGCTTTAGATCTTATGTTAAGTTTTTTATACATTTTGATTAATGTTTGTATATGGTGTAAGAAAAGGGTCCAACTCCATTCTTGTGCATGTGGGTATGTAACCCATTGATTATCATTATTAATGGTAGTTATATTTTATACATTTACTGTGGATGATGAATTAGGGTATATTGAACTGCTGCTCGTGGTCTTCTGTAAGCCTCTGGTCACATTTCGGTCAACTGATCAACATATAACCTTGTTTTATATGGGTGTCTATTTAAAGACTGCCTATTTAATCCATATTGCTGGTTTATTAACATTGAGCCCACAGCCAGCAAAACAGCACTGTAACTGATGCCTGAAGGAAGTTTACCTAACACAAGGAATTTCTCTTTTAGATAACATATATTTGTACTTAAGAATATTAGGCAGCACTTCAGCAATAAGTTTGGGGGCTATTTTAAGTTGCAAAATAACCAACAGGAAGCATAAACATTTTTTTAAAGCACCAAATAGACAAAAAACGGACACTTCGTTCCAGTATGTGGAGCTGAAAGGAGAAGGCAGCATCACCTTGTTCCGTTGATGTTCGGACCCTGTGCACAGATGGACTCAGGTGTTTTGCCGCTCTGCCCAAGCCCAGGAATGACAATGAAAGCAGCACAAGAGTATTGGGGATAACACCTTTTAGCAAGGAGGTGAATTCACAAAAATTAATTTCACTAATAATGTAGATTGTTCAAATATATATATATTCTACTTTGCTTCAAGACCCTTGTCTCTCTGGTTTCCACAGAGAGGAAGAATTGCATGTGCTGGAGAGAATAATGATGGATGTGCTTAGGTTTCACTCCTCCTGCCAGAACCTTTGGAATAATTCTTTGGCCCTGTCCCACAAATTAACTTACTCTCTCCACAACAGACATAATTTCATAAGATATGTTTTAAATTCAGGAAGTATATTCTGTGTTGTTTTTTTTGGTCCAAATCATTGCATCTTGTAAAGATAGGCAAGTTTAACTCAGGTATCTAGACCACTTAACAAATACCTACCTACACTGAGTGGCCAGATTATTATGAGATCATAATAATCTGGCCACTCAGTGCATATCCTACATAATAAAAGGCTAATATGCAAATTGTCCCCTTGACCAGGAGTTCGACCAGTAGGCAGGCCGGCCAACTGCCCATGTCCCCTCCCCATGGTCAGGGTGGTTGGACCTTACCCACACAAGAATTCATGCACTGGGCCCCATATATATATATATATATATATATATATATATATATATATATATGCACATACATACATACACACACACTGAGTTGCCATATTGTTATATTATTATGTGTTCAGAGATCATAATAATCTGGCCACTCAGTGTATTACAGAGTTAGATGCACTTGACTAGCAAAACCCTATGTCCTTCACTATTTATAATATGTGACTTATGCTTTGGTGGATTGCCAGGTAGCATACACTTGGATGACACTATCTGAACAACTTCAGAACTCCAGTCCTCTCGGCTGTGAGGTGTACTAGTAAATTAGGGATTTAGTAATGTGCTTTCTCCAAAGCATTGTCTTGCAAAGGAATTTAAAAGTAGATGTTGTAAGAACAAAGAAACACATAATTCTGTATCACCCTTTCACACTGTAGAAATAGATTTAGCTGCAATCAAGGAATGTATTCAAAACTACAGGAACTAGCTTCTGACTGTTCCAATGTAGGCTAAATTTTACATGGTTCCATAAATATTTGAACTGAAACCGATCACAATGTCCTGGATTTTGTTCATTAATATCATAATATCTGCAATTAGATTCAGACCTGCATCATTTAACTCATGACTCCAGCAAGTGAAACATTTTCCACCTTCTTTTCCCCAAACACACCCCTCACACACGTATACACATGGAGACATACAAACCTACAGCAATGTTTAGACCTTGGTTAGAGTAGTAGGTAGGTGTGAAAAATCCATACATTAATATACTTGCCAGTAAATAAGATCAATTTTCTCAAAATTAATGGGTTTGAGGTAAAAGTATTAATAAAGGAGGGATCAGCATTAACAATGAGCTGTGGAGAGGACATGGTGCCTCTGCTGATGGTGAAAAGTACCACTCAGCATCACCACAAACACAAGAATTTTAATTTATTCATCATTTTATTTTCTTGAAACTATACACTAAATCTTATTTCACAAAGCTGATCAGAGATAAAAATGTGTTATTTAGTTAACATAGGTACCTTGCTTACCTGTTAGTATTTATATAATAACTAGAGGCCTAATGCATGAAATTCATGCAAGACTAGGCCTTCCTTCCCCTGGCTGCCAGCACCAGCTTCCTTCTGGCACCCAGGACCCAGGCTTCCCTTCGGCCACTGGCAGGCATCTGAGACCTGGGCTTCCCTTGCAGCCCTGGCTTCATCCAGGTCATCTGGAAGGAAGTCTGGTCTAATTAGCATATTATGCTTTATTATTATATACTAGAGGCCCAGTGCACAAAATTCGTGCATGGGCGGGGGGTCAGGTGTCCCTTCAGGCCAGCCTGTACCTTCTTTATTCTGAGACCCCTCAGGGTATAGCCTGATCCCTAAACTGGCAGTCAGACATCCCTCTCATAATCTGGGACTACTGGCTTCTAACTGCTCACCTATCTGCCTTCCTGGTTGCCCCTAACTGCCTTCCCTACCAGCCTGGTTGCCACTAACTGCCCTCCCCAACTGGCCTGGTTGCCCCTAACTGCCTCTGCCTTGGCCCCCACCACTGTGGCTTTTTCCACATAGGTGTGTTGCATGAGCATGGACCTGAGCGACACACACTCACACACTCACACCCACACAGAGTCCTTGAATGTCCAGAAGAATGTCCAGAAGATGTCTGGTCTAATTAGCATATTACCCTTTTATTAGTATAGATAATGAATGATATGCTTACTTTTCTGAATGCCAGAGAACAACATTGACTGTTCTTCAAAAATTACTACTTTATATATACTTATTGCTGCTATGTGGTTGATTGTCTTCATGAGTTATGGTTACTGTAAGAGGAATTCATTCAGATTTATTTTACATTGCCTTACTTTTTAGATACCAAGACACAGTGAAATGCAATACCACCTATATTTTGGGGTAATTGCATGTATAGTATGACTTATTTTAAAATTAAATTTGTTGTGTTTCATTGCTAGTTATGCTCCAGTATTTTAACCATGTAACTTTATATCAATTTTCTCAGGTTTTGTATAATATTATATAACCAAGTCTTATTGCTCTGTCCAGAAATAAATATATTTATTTATATCTACTATACTTCAAAATTACCTTAAATTTAACTCTAGACATGAATAATAAGAAGTACTTAATTCTCCTCCCCCCCCGCCTAAATTGTCCTTGAGAAAGCAACATCTTACTCTTTAGCTAGTCTTAAAATCTGCAAATTGATACAGGGAATAGTCAAAAGCTCTACTACCATGATGGCCACATATGACTATTAATCTTAAATGAAATAAAGCTAAATAAAAATCCAGTTCCTCAATCAAACTAGGCATTTTCCTGGTGTTCAATAGCCATGTGTGGCTAATGGTTACCTTATTAAACAGTGCAGATGTAGAGTATGGCTATCATTACAGAAAGTTCTACTGGACAGCACTGGTCTACAGCATTAAATGTTAGAATTTAAAGTTTAAAAAAAAGGTTTCTAAAGAAGTATATGAATGTATACCATTTAGGTATTCAATGAATAGATTTTAGGAGTTGCTACGACAAAGGCCAAAAGAAAAAGGAAAAATAAAGGATCTAATTTTTTGCACAGATTATTAAATATCCAGATGTCTTATACCAAATTCCTTTCTTCAGTTCT
This sequence comes from Antrozous pallidus, assembly GCA_027563665.1. Taxonomy (NCBI): domain Eukaryota; kingdom Metazoa; phylum Chordata; class Mammalia; order Chiroptera; family Vespertilionidae; genus Antrozous; species Antrozous pallidus. The sequence continues at coordinate 87,490,758 of CM050519.1, forward strand.
AGTTTACTAAATTCGCATTCAAGCTCATGCACACTTAGTAGCTATATTTCCCATTGATTTTTCCCAACCTATGTGCCAAAGTGTGATAACCTTTGAGAGTGTTCATTTCAATTAGGGATTTAGTTAGCTTTCTTCCAACATCCAGACCTAGACTATACATAATACTCACATGGCACATAAAATTGTGTGCCATGTAAGTATTATGTATAGTCTATTTTTATCCATGTTATAAGTAAATTAGAGGTGGATATACAGATAATATTCATAATTTATATGGTAGTATTACCTGTTTTTAAAATCTATGTATAAAATTTATAAATAATGCTTTGCCATTCTGTATGTTAATTAAACACATACATTAATTTTCTATAAAGTTTGAACCTGCACTCTGGAGAGGGGAAGGAAAGACTAAGAAAATACATACAATGTAACACCTCTGCTAACGAAGAGAAAATTCTTGAAACAGAGTGAAAAGTGGGAAATATTGGTCCTACTTAAATGTCCCTTCCTTGACATTCATAACTTCTAGAGTTTAGTTTCAATACGAATGCTAGTTGAGGAAAAACAATCAAAGCTTGCGTTACAGACCCTTAAATAATATGTCATAAAATTGCTCAGGGTCAGTGCTCAGACACCAGAGGGGAGCTGCTGGCTGTCCAGGGAGCTTCTGACTAAGGAACAAAATAATAGTCTCAGAGATGCAGGGCTGCCTCCAGCCAAAAACAGGAAGAAGGCTTTCCTATGGGGATTACTGTTGTAGCGCCGTATGCTCTTAGGATAAAGCTTGACTTTAATAATTCAGCAAGTCTGTTAAAACCCATAGCAATGTCTACAGTGTCTGGCCAGAAAGATATACTCAAATAGTAGACATACTGATCCCCATCTTTTCCCATCATCAAAATGAAGAGAGTTTCATTTCACTATTTTTCAGGAGACAGTTATTTTTTATATAAAATATATAGTACATACAACAAGTGCATACCTTTTACATTATGTTAATTTAATAGGGCATGTTATGAAATTGCCCAAAGATTATAAGAATGCCTATTTAACTATCTCTCATCGGCCCACCATAGAAGAATGATAATGCTCATTACTATACAAATAAAAATAAACACAGTTCTTGAAAATAATAAAGAAGAGGAGAGAGGCTAGCTGGATATCAATTACCAATACCTTTTAAAATTCTGTTTCAATTTTCTTTTTAATCTCTTCTGATATTTCTTTTACTTCAGCTATTTCCCCTGAAAGATTCAGAAAAGGGAAAGAAATTAGCAAATAATAATAAAGTGTGTGTAGGAGCAAGAGAGAGAGAGGGGAATTGGTTAAATTGTAAATTTCATGCAATCAATAAATTTTACATGTGTATTGATATGTTACCATACCTCCAGCACCATGCTGTGCCTTAAAAGAGACACTGATTCTAGCAGATTAAATGGAATAGCAGCATATACATGGCATGTCTCAATTAATGTCTGGAATCAAGCAAGGCATTAGTTAATTACTTAGACCACATGAATAATTCTATAATAAAGAATGTATTTAGTAACATTTTAAATCTAGACATATGCCTTTATAGTGGAATAATAATTCAGTTATAGTTCAAAGGGGAGAGAAATTCACAGTTAACTGTGTCCACCTTAAAGGAAATAGGAATTTGCTTGGCCGTGATGGGTTCCTCATCTACGAGGAGAAGGGTCCTCCACGGTTGCCAAGAAACAGAGTCAAAATTGAGCATCTCAGCTCGGAAGGCAGTGCCGGCTGGTTTGGAAAAACAGGGTTTTGCACATGCAGTGAACAGTTGTGGGAAATCTGGTTACGAACATCAGCTAGAGGCCCATACCACGGGCCTACATATGCCATTGGAAACTGGCCAAACTTCCTAGATTAAATGGTACGCTAGTCGTTTGCATTTGTCTTCTGTTGCACTAGTGCCTCAGTGACATAAGAGCCCAGATTTGCAAAAAGGAATAAACCTGAACGATGAAAAATAAGAATGGCAGAAGAGGGGCAAGAGTGAGGAATGATCTCAATAGATTTCTGTAATCTGTGAGGGCCGGGCATGCCAGGCCTGCTGGGGCAGGTCAGGGCCTGTCCACCCACAAAGTGCTGAAGGGCTGCTGGTCAGTAGCTACTGCTGGGGCTGAGGTTGCGACATGCAGTGGAAGAGAGAGGTGAATTGAATCAGTACTGATATTCCTCAATCCTTGTCCAAAATGAAAAGCAAACACTGGAAAAGCTTATGTTACTCCAGTGCCAAACCCCAGAAGATCTTCTCTAAAGACTTGACTGTTTGGGGAAAGCTGGTGCTCCTAGTGGGGATATTGACATTCCAGGAGAAGTCTTTCTCTGCTCTGCGCTTTGGGGGATTTGCGGCCTAACAGCTAGCTCGTTGTCCACTTACTGGACAGAGGCTCACCACTTCATAGGATTTAGTTCCCTAGGAGACTATGCCAGGAATAAAAAGCCATTCTCTCAGAGCAGCAAATGATGACATTCACACCTGACTCCTGCCCGCCTCAATGTGAACTAATCTGTGGGATTGTCTCAGTGTCTCTGCGATATTTCTGCTGCTTTTGATGCAGAGACCGGAAGCCTGGAAACTACATTTCCTAGACTGACTCTCTGGGAAGCAGCTGAGAGAGAGGTAGAAACCTGAGAGACAGGAGGCCTCTCTCACTCTTGCAGTCGAGGGAGGCAGTGGCCTTGGCAGAGCGCGGAGGCGAACGTTTGCTCGACGGCACACGTGTCTGTCCTCTGGGGAGTCACTTAGAGCTCCGGTGCCTGCACCAGCTGCTTTCCTGCAGACCGGGGACAGCTTCCTGAGCCGAAAGCACAGCTCCAGCGCTTCCGATGGTTTTGTAAACTTCTGGTTCCTGTGCTCAATGACTTCCTCTAAAGACATACCCAGAGCTGTTTCTCTTTCCCGGCCAGGAAATTGGGCCTCTTCAGACATGTAGGAAGAGACTCAGCAGATACAAGGAAAACCAGTTTTAAAATCCCCCTAAAAGAATAGCTGTCACTGTAGTGACGAGAACTGATTGAGAGAAGGAAAGAAGATAAAAAGAGCTAAAAATTTGGATGGTCCGTCATAGACAAATTTTAAAATATAGCACACCCATGAAACAAAACATAGAAAATGAATGAATAAAGAACATTCAAATTGAATATCTGAAGTAAAGGACTTTATCAAAGGATTCAGAAAACAACTGTGAGATCTAAAACAAAAGTTTAGAGTGGCAAGACTGGTATTCTTTAAAACAATGTCAGTGCCCCAAAGACAAGGGAAATGGGTGCTCACCAACAGGGCCACGATCTTAGGAAGGGGAATACTCGGTTGAGGACAGCATTTAAATTTCATCCCACTTGCCAACCCCAGACTATTAGCTGTGACAGTTTGGAAAGCTTGGCTGAAAAAGATTTTAAAGTTTAGTCTTGGCTCAGTGGGAAAGTGTCATTGTCAGTTAGCAGTTTGTGCCTTGTACTATAGACTGGGGGAAAGCCACATGTATCGCTCACGTTGCCCTTGGCCATGTTGATGTGCTCTGTCCTTAGAATTCTCTCCTCATTCTCATGCTAAGTTTATTGCCAACATAATTAGAGGGGGACATTGGAAACATTTGTAAATTGTCTACATGTCATTTTCTGAACCTCATCCATTAAACAAAAGCAAATGAAAGTATTGAACCCATGCACCTGGCACTGTGCTGAGTGATTGGACATCAGGATAAAATAAAGCCCAATTCTTGTCCTCAAGGAGGTGGCAGTCTAATGCTAGAGAAAACAAGTAAAACGTTAGAATGTGATGGAAGAAATATTTTTATTTATGTTTGTGTAGAATGTATATTGTTACAATGGAGGGCAACAAACCCTGATAGAAGAAAGGAGAAAATTCTTTAAAAAGAAAAACACTGGTTTTAGAAAAAGGTATGTGCCATGTTCAAGGGCCAGTGAGACACCAGGGGAGTTTTGCTGGGAGTTCTGGGAAAGGAGTTTTCTCACACTTTGGGAGCTATGAAAAGAAATGGGCTCTCTTCTGCTCTGGGTGACGCACAGATCTAAGCCTCGAATTGCAGCATTTTGCCATGGTGGAAGCAGTCAGTCCTGGGACAAACCTAACCCCATGGAAAGCAAAGAAGGAAGATGGAAATGACCAGTTCCTCCATGTGCAAGGATGAGCTGCCAAATCCAACCAACCCCAAAGCTATGCCTTAATTAGGCTTCCCATTGCAATTGGACTTTCCTTTATCTCAGCTTTCTTCCTACTTTTCATGGCTTATATTTGAAAGCAGGTAATTACAAGTGAAAATGGGACACAGAATCCAGACTCCAAGACTTCTATTTCATTTATTCTTCTGTGTGCCCTGGCTGCTCAAACTGCTGTTTTGACCCATCTGGCCAGTCAGTTACATTAGGACAAATTATAGCAAGTACACTTGAATCTTAGAATTGTTTGGTAGAATGAACCAAACCACAGTAGTTTGGGCATCAGGTGTCGACCTGGCTTGAACTATCAGGTGCTCCCTTAAAAAAAGATTTAGTCATAGATTCATTGGAGAAAGAAAAGTGGTGCCATAGAAATCTTGAGCAAGAGATTGTAGTGGGCTCTAGCTGGTTTGGCTGAGTGGATAGAGTATTAGCCAGGAGACTGAAGGGTTCCGAGTTCAATTCCGGTTGAGGGCACATGCCTGGGTTGCAAGCTCTGTCCCCAGTCGGGAGTGTGCAGAAGAAAGCTGGTCAATGATTCTCATCATTGATGTTTCTCTCTCTCTATCCCTCCCCCTTCCTCTCTGAAATCAATAAAATATTTACTTAAAAAAAGAGGTTGTAGTGGAATAACAAACCCTCACAGGCAGAATGTTGTCTTCTGCAAAAGAAGTTCTAAACAGTTCATACAATGGAGCACAAAAAATTTGAAAACGACTGTAAAGTCGCTGCAAGATGACTAGCAGCCAAATCATTTCAGGACAGGGTTCAAGCATATCTACTGCAGAGTGGCCTTTTTTTCATGTGCGTGATGCGTAACTGAACCCCTCACATGACTTGAGATCAAATAAAATGTATTTTCAGGTGCTCCCAGCAATTGGAGTACATATCCTCATGCTTGTTTGGAAAATTTAGCACAGCAACAACATTTGGTGGTAAGTCCCAGCCCCAAACCTGCATGGAAAGAAAGATTAAGTTGTATCTCAAGACCTCTGCTGTTTCCCTCTTTCCTGCACTGCTATGGTAATGAAAAAGAGTTAAATCCATGTAATTTTTACTGATAATTTATTTCAATAAATTTCTAGAACATCTTATATGTGATTATTTTAAAATATGAGCCTGTGGCAATTACTCCATCCATCATGAATGCCTGATTCTACAGCCACAGTTCAAAGTTTTAAAAGAATTATTCTTAGGCACTAAATCCCATTGCCAACCACACTAGCCCTGTTACCTACCAGCAGCAGAGGTGCGATGTGAAATAAGGACAGTGAGTGCTATGAAAAGCTGGTGAGTTACAGCAAAGAAGAAATAATGGGCTCACATAAAAAAGACTGAGAACAGCCTGAAAGCAGAGTTTCTCAATCTCAACCAGAGTAACATCTTGGGTCAGATAATTTTTTGTGGAGACAGCAGTCCTGTTCATTACAGGATGTTTACCAGCATCCCTGGCCTTCACTCACTAGATGCCAGCAGTCCCCAGTTGGGCCAATCAAATGTCTCCAGGCATTAGTAAATGGCACCTGAATTGGTTGAGAACCACTGGTCCAAAGTAAAATAATTTTCACATGAAATGATGATAAATTGCTGCACAATGAATGTTAGCTAATTTTGCCTTGCAAAGTAGATAGTACTAGTGAAATAGGAAACAAGATTAGTATAAGAAGGAGCAGAGAATGGCCCAATGCCCAACAACAGTCTTGGATTCAAAATGTGAAATTTGCCTGCACCGTGTTAGGCTCTGGACAATCAACAGGAACAAAGACAAAAGTTTTGTATTCAGGAACATTCTAGTCCTTTGGCATCTTGCTGGGGGTGGTATGAAGACAGAGAGTGCCTTAGAAAGGCATCAGGGACTCGTCATGCAACCTTAGAGTTAGAAAGATAACTGTTTAGAAGAAACTTTCCAGAAAGAGACTTGAAGGGTGAATTGGAATTTTTGAGAGTAATGAAGGTTAAGGTGGGTGTTAAAAGTGAGAGCAGAGACAAAGAGCATCCCAAGGGTTAGAAAGAGGATTTGTAAATGCAAGGGGTTAAAAGAGAACACGGCTCAACAAATGCCTAGAGAAGAGGATGGGGAATAACTGAGTACACTTTGAATGTCTTAGAGCAAAATGATGATGGGCTTTAGAAATAAGATGTTATTTTCCCAGCCCTTCATCACATGTTAAAAAAAGCTTTAGCCTGTCTCTAAAAAGTTGACTATGCTTTACATCACCTGTGCTTCCAAAAAAAATCTGATCTACATATGTAGGACAGCAAAGGTATTTGTTTGATAGTAGGATTAATGCTGTATTCTTGGTGAAGCATTAAAAGTAGAATAGATAACAGATTTCCTCAATATGTTGAAAATAGGAAATAGTAGGTATCCGGTAAGTGTTGATATCATTTATTTAATTTTATTCATGTTGTCACTTACCTTCATATAGCTCAGTGTTTTATCACACACAAACCTAGTAAAAAAAATATATGGTTTCTTCAAACTACAAAGGCTTCCTAAACTCTGGATAGCTTATATTATTAACAAGAAGCATAGGGGGGCTCAGAATCTGATTCAGAACCAGAAGGAATCAATTCTCCAGGAACTTGTCTCCCAGGACTGGTATAGATCAATAGTAGTGAGAAGGCAAATCTTTGAAAAAGGACAAAAGTAGACAGTTATTTACAGCATGCTCCAATTCATGTAAAAGACACTGTATGTGTGTTTCATGGGCATATTTTATATATTATTTTTAAAGTAATTTCCTTCAGGTGAGACAAAGAAAAACATTAAACTGGATTTGGAGATGTCAGCACGCTAAACTTCTCTCTGGTGTTTCCTTCTGTCTTCAACTTGTATTTTCAAGCTCTGAACTTTGTGATTATACTTAACGGATTTAGAAGACTAGGGAGGCGCATGTGGTTCAAAAAGTTCACTGGCATGACATCCAAGAGATCTGGGTCTCTTGGTACTTTATAAATAGTAGAGATTGACAATGTGTTGTCATAGATAAGTCACATGAATGATTGGCATATGTCCTGGCAAGCTCACCAGGCTGTCATGGGGATAAAAATTATAAATTCATATAAAACTGCTTTAAAAATTGAGATGAGTAATGACAATATCTTCAGGCATGATGTTTGCATTTCATGGATCCCAAATGCGAAGCATTTTTAAACATTTTAAAGGTTACCTTTGCTTCCTTGTAAGAGGGAATGACCAGAGGAATAGGCCCGTCAATAGGACCTTAACTAAGGTCAGTCTCCTCTAATTTCTGTGGACTCTCCCAGCCTCCTTCTCAGGCACTGGGCCACTTTTTGCTTAATGCTCCCCATTTCATCCATCCCCCTTCTTTCTAAAAGAGCAAAGTAATTATGTCAACATCTTCAGTTTCTCTCATATTAAAAAAAAAGCATATAGAAACTTTCTTTAACATCACTTTTCAGCAAGCAACATATTCTATTATTTTCTTTCTCCTCTCAGTCAAATATATTTTAAATTTTATTTATAAATATGGTATCTGTGTCCTCTTCCATTAATTTGTCAACCCACTCGAATCTGTAAAGGCTGTAGGTTTACCAATACTCTTGTCACTAAGAAAGGTAGTTGTCACTCCTTAACTCACCTGACCTCTCACTTTCATTCAACACTGTTGCCTGCTCTTTTCACCTGGAAATCTCTTCGTTCTGTCATCTGATAGATTGTCTTCCTACCTCTCTAGCTGCACCCCTCAGTGAACCTTCAAGTCATCCTCCCTTTAATATGGATTGCTTCCAGGAACTCACTGCGAGAGAACAAACTATGGCAAAAGTAATAAGGATGCCCTTCTGATAATTGGTTACTAAGAAACTCTGGCTTCAGACTTGTATACCCAGTCTTACTCTCTTGCTGACTCTGATGGAAGCCAGCTACCATGTCCCAAGCCACCCTAGGAAGAAGCTCATGTGCCAAGGACCTGAGGGCGGTGTCCTGCAACAGCCAGCAAGAAAATAAATGCCGACAGCAACATGAATGATCTTGGAAATGAATTCTCCCCAACAAACCATCAGATGAGACCACATCCTTGGCCCACAGTGAATTTCAACCTTGTGAGAAACCTTAAAGCTGTGCCACTCAGCAAAGCCACGCCTGGATTCCTGACCCACAGCAACGAATAGATGATAAACGTTTGTTGATTTCAAATAATTGCTTCCTTTGGGAGTAAGTGATTATGTAGCTTTTATAAATGGGCAGTTTCGAATGTTGGAGTATCTGGAGAGTCTTCTAGAGTGTCACACTTTCTTTCTCCACGTGTTTTTGAAAAAGAAATTTAAAACAGGCCTGGCAGCTTGGAAACCGATATCTCGCTTTTATTGATACAAACCAAACCTAATGTGATAGTCAAATCATCTTCCTGATGGACTCTCCGCAGTAGGCAGACTGGGACCCTGTCTTGGACAGCACTTGACTGAACAGGTTTTCTCAGGTGTCAGGAAAGAATGGGCTTCCAGAGAAAGGTTCTGTCTCTGGGGAGAAGCAGAGAGAGAAGGTCCCTGAAAACAGCTAAGATTCCAAAGGATATAAAAGGCAGAGCTTAGCATGTCTAGTTTTTCATCCCAAATTTGTCTGTTATGCCAGGAGCAGCATGGGTAAAGGGCATGAGGGTCCCTGCACCTAAAATAAATCGATGAAGTAGTATTCCCTGCTCAATGTGAGTCATTACAACTACTTCTGAATATCATGGTGATGGTTGCATCATATCCATCATGTGGATGTACTATAATTTGTTAAACTAATCACCTCTTATTAGACATTTAGATTATTTCAGATTTTTTTTGTGTTATAAAAATTGCTGCCATGCATGTCTTCCTCTATATTTCTTTAACATAAGTTCCCCTAAAGAGAGTTACTCACTCAAAGGTCATGAACATGTAAATGGTTTCTCTGTATATTGCTAAATTGTCTTCAAAAGTTTTGACTAAGTTCCACTTCCATCAGTAAGATATAAAAATGTGCCTCTGACTCTGAAGTTTGGGATGTTAGCCTTTATTTGATAACCTTTGCTAATGTGGTAAGTGAATCACATCGTTATTTCAACTTGCAACTCCTTGAATACAAATAAGGTTGCCTATGTGGCTCTGTGGTTGAGCATCAACCCATAAACCAAGAAGTCAGTGATTCAATCCTGGTCAGGGGGCATGCAGGGGTTGCAGGCTCGATCCCCAGTAGGAGGCATGCAGGAGCAGCTTATCCATGATGCAGGTTTCTACCTTTCTGTTTTCTCACTTCTCTCTGGAAAGATGAATTTTAAAAAAATAAGGTTGAAAACTTTTCATTGTTAGTTAGCTATTTGCATATCCTTTTCTCTCAATTGCCTGTGCATGTGGGTGCTCATGGATGGATCTGCTGGCATCGTCCATCTCTGTCCCCAGCACAAACACTCCCTGGCCCTACCGTCTAGAGCAGGGTAATCCCACAAAGGAAGGCCTGAGGAAAGTGCCACTGGATGGGTTGGGTTATTTTTAAGATTTCTCTAATTCCCTTCATTTGAACTTAAGTTTTCTGGAGTGTTTCCTACTAGGTGACTCATAATAAGGCCTAACACAACATTATAGAGCTGACACTGGGTTTGGCATTATTCTAGGGGCTTTGTATGGCTTAATGCATTGGATCCCCACATCAGCCCTATGTGGTTGAGACTATTTTTATAACCATTAATAGAAAGTGGCTGGAGGAGAAGGGACATTGAGGGTCTGTTTCACCCAAGGTAAAAATAGCTAACAAGAAGCGGGGATCTCTCTAAACCTCAGGGGTCCCATGCCAAGGGCCCAGGAGCTTAGCCATCACGCACCAAGCCCAACACATGGTTACCCTCAGAGCATAACGGACTTGGTGTCCCCTAAGAAGTCGTCCTCAAGGAATAATGTGTTTACACATCAAAAGTGGCAAGTATTCACCCTCATTCTGATATAGTTTTAATAATAAAATGATTGTTTCCAACATTCAAGAAATTTATTTTTCAGATTAAAAACAATGTGTGTACTTTGATGTTTTAAAAGTTTTGGAAGCACACACACACAAAAAAAAAAAAAACACCCAGAAAAAGTAAATTATATGATCTCATTATCTGGAAGGAGAAAAGACACAGCAGGAAAAAATGAGAGTAATCTGAAATTCTACTTTCATATTGTTGTAAATCTGATGGGATCCGAGAGGAAATGAAAAGCACAAAATTGTACTTGTTCTAAAAGACTTTCATAGAGTATATATTATGCTGTAATGTTTGTACATTACCAACAAAAGATATACACTGGGGGGAATGAAATGATTCAAGGATAGCCATTCTTATTCAATTATGGAAAGGAAGTTTCACTTAATTAAAGAGAAGAAACAAAGCAAATTTCAAATCAGCCCAGATAAGAATATTGGTGCTGCTTCCCCTAATTCTATTTCCTCTGTAGTTTAGAACACTTCTATTTATATTAAAAAGAGAAAAGTATGCATTTAAGTTCATCAAGCTTACATACTAAATCACGGGTGGGCACAATTTAAGTGCACACTGCAACCCCCAGGCAATGCTGTTCAAGACGATGACTTCCCTCTTCCAGAATGCTCTTAAAATTACAGCCAATATTTGAGGTCAATTCAAATTGATTTTTAGTTAATGGTTTTATTCAAAAATAATACAATCCAAAACTAAAAGGAAAATCATACCGTTTTTAAATGTCATATTTATTTAATTTTTTAAGAATTTAAACAGTAATTTTTAAGCCTAAAGTAGTCTTTATACAAAAGTCCTTTGAAACTAAACATTGATTACTCTTCTAAAGTTATTAATTATCCTAGGCCTTAATTGCTTGTTATACAGTCAGAATTGATCCCAAATATATATTTTCTGGTCTTAAATTAATACTTATTTTACCTATTTCAAAATACCATAAAAAATTATACTTTATAACGTAGAGACAGAATATATTCAAGTAAAGGCAAGCTCTACATCTTTATCTGCAGTGTTCCTGGTTCATAGTAGACACACAACCAATGACTGTTGCATATATTTTCTATTTAAAGGTAAATATATTAGTTTGGGAACTTTTTTTGTTTTCTTGTCTGTGTGTCACCAAGTTTCTCTCACACGGTGTTTAAAATGCTGAGGCTTAAAAGATTAATTATTTTGACAACAATCAAGTATTCCTCTTTTGACTCCCTTTGATTAAAAGCAGATTTTTTTTTTAGTTTAAACTGTAGTCCTTTTGTTTTACTAGTATGTTCTATTTTTAGTTCTACTATTGCCCATAAGCCAGAGCAATGGTAGACTTGCATGATAAATAGAAAAAGGGCAGAACTAAGTTATATTCTAACTCTACCTCTTACTAACAGGCAACTCTAAGAAAATTATCCATCTGTAAAATAGTAGGATCGAATAGTAATACCCCCTAACAAAATGAGACTACCTAATAAAATAATATTTAATAACTGCCACTGTCCTATTAGGTACTATGTAATTTCTTCTTAACATTATTTTTGTTTCTAATTATTCAAGGTAGTCAATAATTATTTCCAAAAATAGACTTCCACAAAATAGAGAAAAACTCTAAAAATGTTCATTGGGGGAAAAAAAAACCCTAAAAATATAAACACTTTTTTAAAGTTGAAGAAGAGTTGAAATGTTCCAAAATAGATGACATGATAATGAGATGTTATGTGTCAGTGAGCAAGTCCCATTTTTCTATTTCTGATTTTGTTCGGGCCCAACCAGAGCACATAAAAAAATCAACAGCTAACATGGTCTCATACACTCTAGCTGTGTTGCAGGGCCTGAAGACTCTTGGCTATGTTCCTGCTATTGTGCCCTGGTCAGTTTTGGGCTCCCCTGCAACATGGTGGAGGGAGGGACTCATCCTGGCACCAGAGTGCTCTGGCTCCTAATGCCAGCCTGTCAACCTTGGAGGGTGCTCTAGCCTAGAGCCTGGGCCATGGTGCATGAGAGAAGCCGTGCCCAGCTGATGCTGTGGGATAACTGGATGGAGGCACACGTATTCCAATACTTCTTTGCCCTTTTTCCTCTCTTATATCTATACTGCGATATTGAAATCAACTTGTATAAGCTCCAAGGATCACTAATTTTCTTTAAATTGACTTTGCACATTGGCACAAGTCATAATACTTTGAATACTTTGCTGGACAAAAAATAAGCCCTTGCCAATATATAGGGTGTCCCCCAAAATATGTATACATAATACATACATTTTGAATAATTATAAAGTCAGTGTTTATTAAAACACAATTCATTTTCAAAATTGAGCTACCAGCTGTTGAAGTGTGCATACACTTTGTGGGGACACCCTGAATATGTTTTACCAATTTACAAGCTAAATTAATAACATTTTCTTTAAAAAAAACTAGGAAATAATTCAAGCAAAATGACATATGTTCTAAATCTATTAGTCAATTATCAAAATTGTTCAAAATGGACCCAAACTATACCTATGCTTCACTTGGTTGAAGTCCCTAGATAACCCAATCCTATATAATAAAAGGCTAATATGCAAATTGTCCCCATGGGCAGGAGTTCGACTGACCAGGAGTTAGATGTGTGCTGACTACCAGGGGGGCAGTGCAGAACGTGACAGGCATTGGTGATGCAGTGCTGGTAGCAGGTTGCCCTGCTGACCTCGATGGGCCCTAATGATAGCAGGACCACAGTGGGATGGTGGAGCAAGTGAGCAGGCAGTGCGGCCAAGGCAGGTACAGAGTTGGGGGGGGCCTGATTGCCTTGCTGGTCACCCCACAGATCAGCTCTGATCACAGCCAGATGTAGGGACCCTACCCGTGCACGATTTCATGGACTGGGCTTCTAGTCTACACTAATGAAAGAGTAAGATGTAAATTGACCATACCTTCATGACAACCACTAGCCAATCAGGAGTGAGAATGCAAATTAATCCAACAAAAATCAGCAGGTTAATTTGCATATACATACATGTGTCTAGTGGCAGGGGGCAGGGTGGGACACTTGTGTCATTACCATGGCAACAACGCAGGTGTTCTGCACCACCCCATCTGCTCCGGGCCTCTGGGCAGTGTGGGAAGGCAGAAAGGAGGCTCTGGGCCAGAGAGAAAAGATTTGCTCCGGACTGGAGCAAATGTGGTGCCAGAGTGAAGGTGGTGTTGACAACCAGAGGAAGGAAGGCCCATTCTTGCATGAATCTTCATGCATCAGGCCTCCAATGATTATATTTGGAAGAGTTTTGGCAGAGAAGGCAACCCTGCAGGCTTGAGTGAGAAGCTCCAAATTTTCACATTTCTCCCTGTTTCTTCTAGTTCCACTGAAGTTTAGAGCATGGTAGCACCTGCAGGGAAGGATCTGCTCCCTTCTAATTAAATTCCTCCACATGCCCTTTCTAACCTCTCCTTGCTCAAGGACAGAAGACCCATTGCAGCCCAATGGGATTGGGCACTCCTCCGTGAAGTCTTCCATGATTTCCTTACTGGAATTCTCTTTTGCATATGGGAACTTACCAAAGCATATTATCAACATGTCTTGTGATATAGTTAATAGTCTATTAAAATAACGTTAACCATGCATGGTGCATGAACAATCCATGAATCCCTACTGGGTGTGGGGTTCAGCTGAAAAAAAAAACAGAATACTCTACCATCAGTCCTAAAGCAAGTGGGGCTTCCCCACACCATACAGTGATTCTGAAAGTAAGCAATTATTGTGACCCCTCTTCACCTTTGCAGTCTCTAGAAGGGGGAGCAATCCTAAGCACCATGTTTTCATGCAATGGTGTGCAAAGGCAGGTGACAGGTGACAGAATGGAAGACAAAGAGTCTCCTTGTCCCCTTCCCTCTTTGTAGGGAGGCTCTGGCAGTCTTCCCCTTATATCTCATTGCCCAGTGGAGATCATGTGCACCTCTAGAAAAGGTGCAGAGGGCTCACGTGGAAGCTGAGGGAAGCCTCAGCCCAGTGACAGTGTCCTGGGTCTTGTCACCACGCAAGAAAGTATTCAGGAGCAAGACAGGGATTCAGCAAAGTCCGCAGATTTATTAAAGTGAAGTATGCACTCCACAAGTAGGGGAGTGTAGGCGAACTCAGAGTGTGAGTCATGCCAAGGGGCTCATGCAGTGGAGGTTTTCATCAGCTATGGGCAAGAGGAGGGAGGGGGTAGTTCATGGTCTCTGACACTCTGGGGAGCCGAAGGGGTAGGGGAAGGCACTGTAGCTCCTCTCAGTCTCTCCTCTGGGTCTGAAGAGTGGAGGGACGTTAAAAATGTGATGTAGGGCCCGCTGGTGTAGCTCAGCGGTTGAGCATTGACCCAGGAACCAGGAGGTCACGGTTAGATTCCCTGTCAGGGCACATGCCTTGGTTGCAGGCTCAGTCCCCAGTAGGGGGCATGCAGGAGTCAGCCTATCAATGATTCTTATCATTGAAGTTTCTATCTCTCTTCCTCTCCCTTCCTTTCTCTAAAATCAATTAAAACATATTTTTAAAAATGTGATGTAGGTCAACATGGCTGCTACTCCAGATGAGACTGGTTTTCATTTGTCTCAACTATTTTTACCACATGAAATGGGGGTGGGAGCAGCAAGGGGACAGGTATTCAGCTACAAGTCATGCTTGCAGTCTTCTAACTTAGAAAAGGCTTGTGAGGGAGGGAGCCCCAGAGCCTCTGTTCCCTATATTACCTTTTCTGCCTCACGCTTACCCTAAGACCAAGTCAGAGGTGTGGTGGGAAAGAAGAAGGTCAGAGGGAGGCAGTGTAGATAAGTCTAATTTCGATGGACATATGTAATACAAGGGACCTATGAGGTAGGCAATTATTTCAACATTTTGACAAAACAGACAAACAAACAATCCTGAGGTTCAAGTACAACCAGTCATTTGTCCCAGACCATGTAACAAGTTAGGAGTAGATGGAGCAAGACTCTGTCATTCTATATCATTTCACTCTTTGTAATAAGTCAATATATTATTTCCCTTTTTGACTGTTAAAATAACAGAACTGAACTACGTATGTTTGTCTCACTTTCATTTGTATCAGTATTTATTGTATAAATTTTAAAAATAACCCCCCCAACTCTATTCAGTAAGATATTAATTTCCATTCAGATATTGAAAGGCTTAAGTAAAACTTACAGCACAGAGAGGAATGAAACGACAGGAAGTAGTAGAGTTGTATATGAGGTAGATACAGAGCAGTGAGACTTACTATATTTTGAGATACGGGCCCAGCTACTGGTTACATGGCAAGAAAATTATTACTATTCATAACGAATGACAATAATACACCAGCTAGCTATTACTGCAATTCCCCCTAATTGTCTTTTTCTGTTAGCCTGATGATGGAAACAAAATGGTATTTATTCTAGCTTTGCTATTGGCTTCTCCCTTTTACTGGTAATGTGTCTAACTGGGTTATGATCCCTCGTGGTAACTAAAAGATACCAACATCTCCCTAAAGCAGCGGATGACTCAGAGGTTTTACAGTGGAGTGTTTTTGAGGTAGACTTGTTTTGCTTATGCTAATGTTAAAATGAGTTTGTTTTCTTTGAGCACGTTCCAGCCCATCTAAATACAAGAGAGAGTCCCTGAGTAAGCCAGTGTTCAACTGAGTCTCCTTTATATAGTTTTAAATGCTCACATTGATTGTTTGATTTTGCCACTTTTCTCACTGTTCGGTAAGGGCAAGTAATTCTGTGCATTATAATATCACGTTCAAAATTGCCACTGCTGTTAATAATTGCAAGCACTTACCCAACAGTTATTTGTGTAATTGTTTATATTTTTAGAATAAGATGTCTGTCTATTGAATGAGCACTTATGACACAATTTTCCATCATTAAAATTAATTAAACATCAAACACACACACACACACACACACCCAGTATGTTTCCTCAGAGAATCAGTCTATTTTTTACTTCCATAAAATCTCATGTTCAAAGCTAGGATTTATTCAGAATTTCATTTAGAAATACATCTCTAATCACTGTTTTCTATCTTCTAATTCAGCATAAAGCTTTTAGATTGCAATATTTTACACCCACACATTCAGCTGCCTTAGTTCTCCTCTCTCATATTTTTATTCTCTTCTTACCTTTAATTAAAATGCATTAAAGAAAGAAAAAGAAGAAGCAAATGTGCGTAGAAAGTAGCATTTAAATGGAAAGCATTGCTCCAAATGTTCTGTTTGGGAAATAGATGGCATGGTGTGCAGCCTTGTGAGGCGTCAATGAGAATACACAAGATAACATAAGTATTGTTTATTGTGGTGTTGGCTGGGGTGCAAAAGACTGTTCCTGGGTTACTGACTTGCAGCTGAAACTTCTCAGACTATGGGCTTAAAGCATCTCCTGAATTTTTCACTTTTCAAAATCACTTGCATTTCATGAAATTTAAAAAGAAGCATATATAATTTTCTATTGCTGCTATAAACAATTACCAAAAACTTAGTGGTTTAAACAATATGAATTAATACCACAGAGATTAGAGGTCTGAAATGAGTCTCTGGGCTAACATGTAGGTGTCAGGAGGATGTTGTTCCTTTCAGGATGCTCCAGGGAAAAACCTATTCTCTTGCCCTTTTCAGCTTCTAGAAGGTGTCCTCATTCCTTGGCTCAAAACTCCCATCTTCAAAGCCAGCAATGGCCAGTCAAGTCCCTCACCCACCCTGTCACTCTGACACTGACTCTTCTGCCTTCGTCTTCTGCACTTGAGCACCGTGGTGAGCACATTGTGTCCACTGAATTCTCCAAAATAATCTCTTATCTTAAAATCAGTAGATTCCATTTTAATGTCATCTTCCACATTTATTCCCACTTGCAATGAAATTTAACATATTCATAAAGTTGCAGGGTAATGACAGGGAGATTTTTAGGGGCCATTATTTTGCCATTGTTCAGTCAACCGCATATAGTGATATATCCCACTCCATACAATCGAAGATGTAAACATGCAGTAGTCAGACATTTTCTCTCATAGATGTAGACATTTTAGAGATTTAAATATCTATAAATGATGCATATGTGAGTACAAACATGACCTATGGTATACAAATGAATCTCACTTTTTACCATAGATGTGTAGGGATAGTGAACTTGAAGAAAGCAAGCCATGTATTATGTTTGCAAGAGTACTAGTAAACACAGCTCTCCTGCTTCACGGACCTGATTTTACCTGACTTCAGCCTCCTTTTCTAAGGAAGACTTCAGCAACTCCTCCTCTTAAAAGGAAAAGCATATTATATCACATTTGTGCACACACAAATCCACTTACAGACACACACAACGCACCTAAACAGGTGTCTGGATTAAAGCTTGTCTCACAGAGGGAAAGCTTTCTCATCCTGAATTCCAGGGGTTCAGCTTTTGTTTATTGTTACTAAATCCACTCCCATGTTGTTTCCTGGGCCGAAGCCATTCTCCCCCCCAGTGATGCCTAATTCTGATCATTCTGATTTGAAATCTTGTCACCAAACGTCCTATTTCGATTCTAGGAGGAACCTAGGATCCTTACCGCATGCTGATTGGTCTTAGAATGTAAGACCTTGAGTACTTTTCATTTCTAGCATGGCCATTGAGAATAAAATCATATTTATTACACAATGAGTATTGGAAAAGGGGTTACCGTGGCAGAATTCACTTGTTCTCAAATAACATATTGACTCTAAAACAGTGGGGGGAAGTTGAACATTTTAGGCAGTTAAATTCACTAAAAATCCTACTCTTCTGAGAATTTAAGTCACTGCTATAAATATTTACTAAACACATATTATGCGCCAGGCTTAGCTCTAGGCACTTGGGATACATGAGGGTACAAAAGAGAGAAATGTTCTCCATGTGATGTGCTTCACGTTTCCGGGCAAAGCCGAGTATTGAGGCAACCTCAGAGGAAGGACTTTGTCATAAGAATGTCGTACAGGAAGGAGGCGGCAACAGTTGGCTGCCTTTCTCAGAGTCTTGCTCTTTCTTATGCCTGCTTCTCCTTCAACCTCTGTTACATTGCCTAATTTATCTTTTTTTTTTGTGGGTGTTTCTTTTTTAATCATCAATCACCCATCAGTAGAATGTAAGCTCTGAGCTAGCATGGAGTTTTATCTAGGCCGGTCACCTTTGCATCCTCATGGCTTAGAACAGAGCCTGGCACATAAGAGATTCTCAAGAATTATTTATTGAATGAATGAACAAATGAGCTCGGCCTCTTCATCCGCTGTTGATTGCTCTCCTCCTTGGCTCATGCACCATGCTGTAGTCAATGTCTATGGTCAATGTCAGTGGGCAGCAAACTCATTAGTCCACAGAGCCAAATATCAACAGGACAACGACTAAAATTTCTTTTGAGAGCCACATTTTTAAAACTTAAACTTCTTCTAATGCCACTTCTTCAAAACAGACTGACCCAGGCTGTGGTATTTTGTGCAAGAGCCACACTCAAGGGGCCAAAGAGCTGCATGTGTCTCACAAGCTGCAGTTTGCTGACTTCTGAAGTCTTCATTAACAGGAGCTCAATAAACAAAAGGATTAGTATTTTGTACCTGTAGCTCTCAAAGCTTTGATGTCTTCATACATAAAACAAGATTAGTCAAGGTTTTACTAGTTAGTTTCTGCTGAGTAAGAAATGATTCTAACATTTGGTGCTTTAACGCAATAAAAAGATGTATTATTTTGCCTACTTTTTCGGGGTCAGGAATCTGGGATGGGCTTGGCTGGATTACTATAACCAGCGACTTCCAGGCAAGGCCTCTCATGAGTTTGCAGTCAGGAAACAGGTTAGAGCAGCAGTCCTCTGAAGGTTTCCATCTGGAGGAGGATGACCCCAGTCATCCTTACCACCTGGTGTTTGTGCCTTTGTGGTCTCCTCTCTCAGTGACTAGGGCTGATCCACATAACTCAGAGATAGTGTAGAAATGATGTGTGTGATTTCCTAGCTCATTCAAGTCACATGGTTTCTGCCCAGGCAACAAGGAAGAGGGCTGTCGGTATGTAAATAATAAGAGGGTTGTCAGTCTTTAAATAAACCATATAGGCAAGGTACCTGGCATGGTGCCAAGCACACAGTAGGCAATGAGGAAATGTCAACCCCACTGGTTGCTCAGGCTTTTAAGGCTGAGCTTTTCTTATGGGATCAGATGATTTCTCAGAGTTCTCTAGCAGTCTGCATTTATCTATGGAATCCATATCTCTTCCACAGTCCTTCCTTCATTCAGCAAGTCTTCTTCCCTCAGATACTATGGAACTATGACAACATTATCCATTTAAAATAGAAACTCTTGGTACCACCCACACGGTGAAATAATGATCCCAAATTGCTAGCTACCCCTGTGGTTTCAGAATGCACTATTTTTGCCACCTGTGCAATGATGTCATCTCCTGGATTTCCAGAGTCTATCTGGGGTCTGTCAGTGGTAAGTTGGCCCACTTCTCCAACCCACTCTGACAACATTGACCCTCTCAATATCACCTTCTATGTCTCCAACCTTCCCAACACCCAGAGTGAAATCGATGTCCCTTCCATTTGGGTGTAGCGGAAGCAGTGTGTGTCAGACCACAAAGGTGATTTGGTGAAGCCACCTGGGCATGAGGAATACAGAGCCATGAAGAGATAAAAGAGATAAGGATGCAGAAGACTAAAGACCAAACTGGGAACTTAGAAAAAATCCTTCTGTAATGAAGTTATCAGCCCTGAAATTACTTTGTAAAATAAAATAAAAAAATAAAAACTCTATTCCTCTTGATTTTATTCAAATTATCAGTTCATTATGATGCACTCTCCTACAAGAATTATTTTGCAAATCTGAAGAAATGAGTACTAGTAAGCTTCCCCTAAAGCCTCCACCTGTTCAGCTCTGTGTTGACAACAAGAGTGCCTCAGGGCTATTGAAAGGCCTCACTCCAGGGAGTGAGCTGCAGGTTCAGCGTCAGCTGAATGTTGGGAGAAGCTGAGTCAATACCAAGACCAGATTTAATTTAATGGTTTCCACACATGATCAGAATCGTGGTTTTCTTAACTGTAGAGCATTTGCTTCCTCTGTGTTTTTTTACAGGTTCCCTGTAGAGTGTATGTTATGCTTTGATATTTTGAATTGATCGTGCAGGTTCTATTTAAACAGTGATAATAAACCTAGTGAAAACTGAGGTTAGCAAAGGTGACTATTAACCTTTCTTCTAATACAGTCGATTTATTTTGCCTTGTGGCACCGACTGATTCCCAGTATGAACTGCTGATAACTTTAATGTAAATACCACCTGTAGATGAAGAATGTCGATGTAAAAGAAAAATTGTCTGAATATGTGCAGGGAAAGCTAAAAGGCATTATCCTCATTATGTCCAGGTTATTATTGCAAATGTTGCCATTAAGAAATTCATAGATAAATAAAAACCTTTTATTATCTGCCATGTAAAGATAAACACATACAGAATATCATAGTTCTTATTTACTTATGAAGGTAAAGATCAATGTGCTAAAAAACCCAAAGCAAATTTAAAATCAAATGATTCTTGTCATTGTGGGATGAAAAGAACTTAAGTTGCGAAATTAGATAAACCAGATTTCTGTCTTGTCTTGAGCAAGTAACTTAATTTCAGCCTCAGTATTCTTTCTGCACAAAGAACTAAGAATCTCTGGCCTTTAGTTCTTCTAAGGTTAAATTAATTAACATCTGCAAGCACCTAGAAGAATATTAGGTGGATCTTGAGTAAAATGTGTGGTCTCTTCTCTCTTTCTCTGAATGGTTCTTACTACACACTTACAGTCTTAATATATCTTTTTTCATTTATGGGTTTAAAGCATCTTAGGTTCTAATTGTTCTTTTCTACAAAATCTTTCCTTCAAATAATGCATTGGCAAGGTAGCAAATATGTTATCCAAAGTCTGGTTGGGAAATGTATCTCTGAACTTCTTATTTTGATGTTAAAATGTGAATGTAAATTGGATTACAATTGGCTTGGCACTAATAAAAATATATACAACAATCATAGGTATTCTTTACATGGCATTTTTTTCTGGGTGCCTGATGACCTGTTTATGATCTCAAGTGGGAATCCAGGTAAATTTGATTTTGTAGTATAAGAAATCTTTGTTTTCAAAAGGATTAGTTAACCAGAAAAAATATAAACCACCAAATATACTTGGGTAAGAAAGTAATGGATCTTCTTATAAATTCCCTATTACAAACAACATTAACATGAATGTTAAGTGTTAGCTATTACCAGTCACATACAGTTTTAAGTTTCTAAAATTAAGTACCCAACAAGAATCAAACTAGTGTACTTTGTCCTTAGAGCTACTTACAAATCACTATCAAAAGGGAACTTTGATTTTCATGGGTTAAGACTAAGTAGGCATCTAGGTAGCTTAGAGCAAGGCTGCAAAGGCCAGCATCTGAAGCATTGGTGCACTTTTTATCCAAGTTGAAAGCCAAACCTCTTATTTCTTCATAGTATGCTCTTTGGAGGGTGGGAAGAGGAGGCAAAGAAATTCATTTAAGAGCTTAAAAAATAATGATGGGAAAATCTCCAAGTTACAGAAAGCTCAGGACTATGGGAACAACAGTCCCTCCAGAACAAGTTGAATATTTTACTGAAAACTGTTAAGGTAGATAACAGTAGTAGGAAACTCAAGCTTCTGAACACTTAATTAGCTTAAAACATGAAAGGTGGACACACTAATATCTACTAAAATTTTTCTGTTGTGTTAAAGAAAATAATACATATTCAAGGCGATGGCCTGCACACATTGGATTTGAAGTAGGCTTGATATGTTTAATGCAGATTCTTTAAAACATTCAAAGTATTGTATGCATCTCATTCACAGTATATTTTTGAATTGAGCAATAAAACAGAAAGCGTGCTTTGTTCATTATATGAAACATATCATTTTAACAATAAATAAGTTCAGCTACTACTGAACTCAACTTGGAAAAATATCCATTTACACTAATCCTTGGTATTCACAAATTTGGTCTGTTTATGAATATTTGGAGAGTATGGAGAGCTGTAGCCTTCCTATGGTGTGTCTGAGGGCCTTTACACAGGAAGAGAACCATGGTCTTCCTATGGCTGTGTCTGGGGGCCCTTGTATAGAAGGAGAACCGTGGCCTCCCTATGGATCTGACTAAAGGCCCTTGTAGAGAAAGAAAATCATGGCCTTCCTATGGATCTGACTAAAGGCCCTTGTAGAGTAAGAAAATTGTGACCTTCCTATGGATCTGACTAAAGGCCCTTGTAGAGTAAGAAAATCATGGCCTTCCTATGGATCTGACTAAAGGCCCTGGTGAGGAAAGCTGGCGTGGGTTTGACTTTCCACTAGATTCGCTAGCTCAGCTGTTTCCATGATATTCCTTTTTCCTTAGATTTTCTGTCTTTTATGGTCTGAATTTTCTCCCTACCTATAAAATTTTATGACTAAAAATAACTTTAAAGTACAAAGATAGTACACGTCTTGGAGGAATAGCTCAGGGAGGGGCAGCAGGCCGACTTAGTAAAATGTTTACATAAACTTAAAAACATGATTTCTTTTTAGAAACTGGTTTGACAGCTTAAAAGTCTGGGTGTGTGTAGCCAGATTTTATAAATTTAGGATTAGAACAGCTCAAGAGGCCAATTTTGTTGCCTTGGCCTTGGTTCCAGTAAGCGTATACTTAGGTTTTTTATTGCTTGAAAATTTCACTATTTTCTATGAGTTAAGAACGTGGATTCACTGATGTTTATATGAAGCCAGGCTTGACTCTGACTCGGGGTTCTTTTACTTCCTATGTGACTGCTGACTCCTTCCCCTCTAAGCCCTAGTTCCCCCTTCTGGAAAACAAAGTCATAATTGTAGCTAAATCTCAGTGCAAGAATTAGGTTAGATTTGCTTGTGCAGTGAACAGTACTGTGATTGGTGTATATACTGTATGCAAAGCTTTTCAGCTTTAAAAAAAATTAATTGCTTTATTGATTAAGGTTTTAGATATGTGTCCTTATTCCCCCATTACCCCTATCCCCCCATTCATGACCTTACCCCCCTGTTGTCTGTGTCCATTGATTAGGCTTATATGCATGCACACAAGTCCTTTGGTTGATCTCTCCCCACTTACCCCACCATCCCCTACCTTCCCTGAGGTTTGACGTTCTGATCGATGTTTCTCTGTCTCCAGATCTGTTTTTGTTCATCAGTTTATGTTGTTCATTATATTCCAAATGATTGAGATCATGTGATATTTGTTTTTCTCTGCTTGGCTTATTTCACTTATCATAATGCTCTCCATCTCCACCCATGTTGTTGTAATTGGTAAGAACTCCTCCTTTTTTATAGCAGTTTAGCATTCCATTGTGTAGATGTACCACCTTTTTTAATCCACTTATCTGCTGATGGGCACTTAGCCTGTTTCCAGAATTTAGGTATGGTAAATTGTACTGCTATGAACATAGGGGTGCATATATCCTTTCTGATTGGTAGTTCTAGTTTCTTGGGATATATTCCTAGAAGTGGGATCACTGGATCAAATGGGAGTTCCATTTTTAGTTTTTTGAGGAAACTCCATACTGTTCTCCACAGTGGCTGCACCAGTCTGCATTCCCTCCAGCAGTGCCAGAGTTTCTCTTTCTCCACATCTTTGCCAGCACTTGTCATTTGTTGATTTACTATCATTCTCAATGGATATTGGTTTATTCATTTCTCTCCCAAAGAATCCTGAGAAATATTCTTGCCTTCTTATCAATATCTTTGCTCTGTAGATTGCTCTCCCAGGTATTTGTCGGCACTAAACAAACGAGACCTATGATTCCTAGAGCTCTCTCTGCAGTGAGAGTGGATATGCACAAAAAGAACTCTAAAACAATGGAGGTTAGCTGAAACTGTTTTTTGGCTCAGTGGATAGAGTATTGGCCTGCGTACTGAAGGGTCCCAGGTTCTATTCTGATCAAGGGCATGCACCTTGGTTGCGGGCACATCCCTGGTGGGGGGTATTCAGGAGGCAGCTGATCAATATTTCTCTCTCATCAATGTTTTAAACTCTCTATCCTTTTCCTTTCCTCTCTGTAAAAAATCAATAAAATATATTTAAAAAACAACAACAACAGATGTTAAATTGCTAACTTCAGGAGTACTAGAGAAAGGTCAGGCTGTATCACCTCCAAAGCACCTGTTCAATTTTCAAGATGGCAACAACCGAGCATCAAACCAAGCCTGGCCACTTCTGAGCACAGGGCCCTGTGTGACTCTGTAAGCCATACACGAAGGGGACTGAACCTGATTGGATGGGCATGTTAGTTTCATGAAATAAAATTGGAGAAGCGTTATGCTGGAAGATCTGGGAACTGAATGAGACTTTGAAGATTGAAAGAACGGTTAAAACAGGCAAAAGAGAAAACTTGTGCCAAGCCCCATAAATAGTTTTTTTTTAATTTTTTTTTTTGCAGTATGCCTTAGATTTAATAGTAGTACATAGTTTTTAAGTGAGATTTACAAGGGCAGAGTGATTTAACAATCAGGGAGGGAAAGGCATTGGGGAAATAGTAGGGCTGGTTCTAAACTTTCTACTGAAAAGAAGCACCAAAGAATTTTGAGAATAGAAATAAGCTCAGATCCAGTTGAGAAGATGACTCTGGTGACAGGAAGTCAGAAGGATTGGTTTCTGAAGGAGTCACAACCACAGCAGGAGCTTTGTGGGTGACAGTGATTTAGTCCTTAACTAGGAAGTGACACCGTTCTTCTATTTCTATGCAGTTTGACATATTACCTGACCCCCACCCTGACTTCCACCACCATAAGGCAACAGTCTGTTTCTGTTTTGAAGACATCTTCAATTATCTAGGCCAAAGAAACATAACGGGGTTTTAATCAGATTGCTTTTTTCTCTCTAGACAACTTTTCAGTAACATTTCCATTCTCGTTATAGGAAAGCTTGAAGACGCCCAAAAGGGCATTAAAAACCCATTGCATTTTCTTGGCCTTTCAAACGGAATCATATTCCAAAAACGCCTTGTCAGTTGGTACCAGCCGGAGTTTGGAAGACAGCCTGGGTGAAACCCTCACCCTACTCATCGCTGAACAGAAGTGCAGGTCCCTGCACGTCCTGTGGGTCTATCTCTCGTCCTGAAAGACTGTCTCCAGTGGTAGGGAGGTAAAGCCTTCTTCCTTTCCTGTTTTCCACATAATGACAACCTTGAGTCAGAGGCATGTAGGCCTCCCCAAATGCTGCTGTCCGGCAGGGGAGAAGCCCTTTGTCCCCTAATTTATCATGTCTTGAAGCTGAAAAATTCAGAGTGATAATGGTGGGACCAGCCAGCCATCCCCTGAGAGTGGGCGACGCACACTTTGAACCGGATTTCAGCAACTACTACGTCCAGGCAAGAGAACTGTATCCATGTCACAGATGCCAATGAAACAGGAAAAAGGGACACATAATGTCAGCAAAGCCCAAAAACGAGTTAAAATGTTTAAGGAAGAACTCTCCTTAAGGAAAAAATTCAGAACTGTTCTTCCTTTTGTTCCTCCGTTAAACATTCACTTTCTCTGTAAAATGAGGCAAATGGCACAGCCTCCCAAGCCTTACGGTCCTCAGCTGAGAGACTAGATGGGCTCTCAGATCCTTGGAACTTTAGAGCATCAGCATTACCAGTAACATTCTCTGGCTGCTTGAATCTGGGTCTCAGGTGCCTGACTGTCCCAGTAAGATGGGAGGGTCCACATTCTTGCCTAATTTATGCATGTGAAACACCCCTACCCTTGAGTATGGCACTCTCTTAATGTTTATCTTTCTCAGATGAGGATGGTTACCCTGGTTATTTTCTCCAGGGCACTGTGCAGGTTAAGGCAATAATTAACGTTCCTCTAACCATGAGTAACCAGGGAAGGGTTGAGTCAGCAGATGCCAATCAAGCTTACTCAGATGAGGAGAGCTTGGCACATGTGGAGGCATCATTCCCAGGGTTCACTGATGGGGTAGGTGGCCCTTGAAGTTAGCATTCCCACTGTAGGCCTATTTCATCATTCTAACCAGGTTTTAATTGTTTTCTCAGGTTAGTTGCTTTTTTTTTTTAAAGGAAAAATAAAACAAATCCGAGTTATAAGTAAAAAAGAATCCCATACACTTTATATATCTGAATATTCTTTAAAAATTGTCTGCCCCATATCTGTCCATTATGATTTTTCTCAATTCATTCCAGGCATCAAAAGGCAGTTTATTCTATGGAGGTATGGTGAAAAT
Source organism: Antrozous pallidus (assembly GCA_027563665.1). NCBI lineage: Eukaryota > Metazoa > Chordata > Mammalia > Chiroptera > Vespertilionidae > Antrozous > Antrozous pallidus. The sequence goes on from CM050519.1 coordinate 87,517,118, forward strand.
GAGAGCAATACTGCAGCTCAATTTGTGTATCAGCCTCCCAGGTTAGTTGCTTTTTTAAAAAAATGTGCCTATTCATGTCTTGAATTTCTAATGTCACACACACACACACACACACACACTCACTCACTCACTGAAGAATGTCTCATTTGCACTGAAAGATTGTACAATTTGGGCCACGCACAGAGGGGAGCTAAGCAGGAGGGCCTTGGGAAACCTCGTTATCTGTAGTCTGGATGATGGAAAAGGAGCTCCATCCAAATGTCAGATCACACCAGACAGTGCAGTGAGGAAGTGGCAGGGAATCTCAGGTGGCTCAGGAAGCGTGCCTTTCCTGGTGGCCACGGGCAAGGTGGGCGTGGGTGGTGAGAGCCCGAGGCTGACAGGGCTGTGGGTGTTTGCTGCTCTCCTGGCAAAAGTGAGGGGCTGAACACCTTCTACAGAGCGTTTTCCACGCAGTGGCTTTTGGGAAATACCTCCCTGCTGCTGTCACTCAACTACAGGAATGGCCAGGTTACTCATGGTTAGAGGAACGTTAATTATTGCCTGGGTCACCTGAGATTTCCTGCCACTTCCAAAGGTGCTGCACTGTTACGGGCAAGAATGCTATAACCAGTTGTTAAAAATTTCTAATAACTATGAAACCAGGGATATATTTTCTTTAGATTTTTCAGGCCACTGCGCTAGGGAAGTTCAGGTACCTACTGATACACAATAATAATAGTACCACACATAAGTATGTGCCCCACAATCTATACCCTCATGTGTATTATATCACCATGAGTAATATACACTGAATGGCCAGATTATTATGATCTCTGAACAAAGAGATCATGTGGCCAGGGGAAGAGGACATGAGCAGTTGGCCTGCCTGCTGGTCGAATTCCTGGTCTAGGGGACAATTTGCATGTTAGCCTTTTATTATATAAGATATACACTGAGTGGCCAGATTACTATGCGTTCAGAGATCATCATACTCTGACCACCCAGTGTATATTGTAAACAAGGCTCAAAGAGATGTAGTGACTTGCTCCGAATCACTGAGAAAGAGGCAGAGCTAGCAGGGGTTAGAGGCCAAGAGTATGCTGCTTGTGTTATGACATTTTAACTCTCAGCTAATTGTGGTTTTCCTAGGAAACAAGGCTGCTTGTTGAAACCGTTCCCATTGGTTTTAAAAACAGTCTATGCCAGTTGTAGTGTGTTTTCATTGGAATATTATGCTCAAATGTGAACACAATGGAGAGAAATTTCTCTCTTGCTTCCACTCGTTGGAATTTCATTTGGATTTGTAATTATTTTCATTTTCTTTCATGTTGTCTCACTATTTCTAGGATGGCTATGTAGCACAATGGGAAAATAAAACAAAAAAATGCAAGAACCTTTGTAATTTAGCATTTGCAGCAGAAAGGATAAAATAGTTGGGTCCAAAGAGGCACTGATGTTTGGGGAACCAAGCAAAATGCACAAGACACAAGTCCTGGATTTTACTTTCAGCTCCATTGCAGTCGATATGAGACATTTTTTTTTTACTAGAGTCAGTGGGTGAATTTGAGCTGAGGGAGTGTCAAGGATTCTTAAGGTTTGTTTTGTGTTGTGTTGTTGTCTCGTTTTTTGAGAAACTGCTACATATAAGCATCTTCTTCTCATCTGAAAAGCCTGAGCTGCCTCGAGTACTGCTCTCCTTTTAACTTTACCGCCTGACTGCAAAGGGCTCTGTTTCTCCGGGTTTGGATTTCTCACTGAGAATTTGCTTCCAACCAAGTAGCTGGGCTTTGGGAAGTGCCAACCGTCTAACCATCCTCTGTGGGCGCGAGCGGCTGCAGGTGCCAGCAGGGTGGGGAAGGACTGCGTCCCCTGTATCACCAGGTTGCCACTCATAGATGCTTTTTGGCTGGTTCATTTCTTTTCTATGACAGCACTTTACAGGTCTTTCCGTTGCAGGAGCTGCGGGGACTCAGTCCTGGTGCGCTGAGAGCTCAGAGACAGGCACGTGTGTCCGCGGTCAGGTCCAAGAAGAAAGTCTAAGAAACCCTTCTGAGTCGGTCCTTCTGTGGTCGCTGTGACCATGTCACGTCACAGAGAAAAAAGGAACCATTGGATTTATCAATAAATTCCAAACACACAGAAGCGTTTCAGTGACTTGAACAGAACCTCCTTGGTCCCGGGCCTGCTGTTGACTAACCGTGTGACCTGATCCAAATGCTGAAGCCTCTGGGAGCCATCGCTTTCTCTCATGGGAAAGGGACAGTGTAATAATTACACCAAGTAACATGTCGTATTCAGGAGATGTATTAAAGTTTTTGGATTTCATTGAAGTAGCAGCATATTAGTGTGGTTTTTTTTTAAGTGGCTACATTGAGAGATTTTTATTTTTTTATATACATATGGTCACTTTGACCTCATCTGAAGACTTTGAAAATAATGCCGTAAAGACACGTGCTACAAAAATAAAATTAATGGCAGATTGTCTTTATAAATGCTACCTTTCCCTTTTGGATTATATATTTTCTAAAAGTTTTATTTTTACTCCTTTGAGGACATACATGGAAACTGAGGTCAATTTTTCTCTTTGTCTAACAAAATCAGTGCAGAATATTTACACTTTTTTTTTCCAGTCGGTCAATCAGGTGTGTTTAAACAAACGCAGTCTTAGTTTTTTGATCCTTGCTCTTAACCAGAACACTCACAACAAATACAGTCCTGGGGGTAAATATTCAAATTGTTGTGTTTGTGAAGCTCCCATTCCTGATCTGTGGAAATAAAATATGAATTAAACAGTTTCCCTAAGTTCACCTCACCGCTCCATGACCTTTGCTCAGCCAGTGCACAGTAGCTGGCTGCCCCCGGGCCGGTCAGTCCAGCTGTAGAAAGAAAGCATCTTTGCAGGAGGCTAAACAAGGTGTGCAGCTCAGGCTCTTGGTAACCTGCACCCTCATCCCAAGACTGCGGCGCTCAGGAGGCAGACAAAATGCTGTCCTCTTTCTCTCCTGACAGCAGTACCAATCGTAAGACCCTAACAAGACCTGCCTACATATCCCCAGAACATGCTCTAGTCCCCAGAGAAGAGAAGAGTCAGGGATCCGCCTGAGTGTGGGATGGTCCTCTCGGTGACGGGAATGATTCTGTGTGCTCTGACCCAGTGTTGGCTGTGTTTTGTCCTTCATGTTCATGAGATCTGAGGGAAGGCAAATAGGGCAGAATCAGACCAGATAAGCAAAGGTTTTTACTGATGGGTGGCTTATTACCGATGGGTGCAAAAGACTATTGCAAACACCATTCTGATGTGCAAGAAACACAACACACAAATAGTCTTGTATTCTAAAATGACATTACACACACACACACACACACACACACACACACACACACACACAATCTGAATAGAATTAATTAGTCCTCTTCATCTTCACACATTTGGAATGTTCAAATTGAACTTGTTTAACCCTTAGACATTCAATGTATTTCCAAGCACATTTGAAAAGTTGAATTCCATACACAGTAAAATGAATTTGTTTCCTACTCCTGTGAACATTAAAATCCAGAGACACAGAGAGAGAAGAAGGCATTCTTGGAATCTAATAAAACCTTCAATTTTCTCTAGTTCGGGGAGGTCCCAGGCTGGGGGAGAGTAAAAGATTGAAGAAAACAAGAGGAAAAGCAGAGACCATAATGATATTAGACTATACCTTTTCAATCAAAGCAAAGCATGACATTTGAAAGCTAATATATGTATCATCCGACACCACTGGCCAAAATCTTTGTAGAGCTCTCCAGATCTCTGTTTCCCAAGAGCCCTGAAACCTGAACACATAGAGAAAAGGAATTAGAAAAATGAAGGTGGGAACTAAAAAGTACCTTCTTTTTCAGAGGCCACTTTTAGAGAAGACTACATGACAGCAAATGTACAAACATCTGGAATCCAGTGATGAAATAAATGTTTCTTATTTTAGTCCAAACACATGGCATCATGCTTTCAACCAAAAGGACATGTTGACAAAAGCTCTGTGGCACCGACAGCGTGTTTCTTCTCTGCTCTCTTCTTTATTTTTAGAGACACAGGCTGCTGAGCTGCTTTCTGATCATCACCTGGAGGAGCTCATCAAGAGACAGCCCTGTTGCCACAACCAGGTCTGGCACAAAGCATGAGGTTGAGGCTATACCTGAGATGAGTAAGATTCACCCAGCATGCAGGAGTAAAACCCGGGGAGACCACATTATTGGGTGGATCATGATGGTGTTTCAAGTTGGGTCGATGGTTCTAGGAATTCTGGAGAGGATCTGGAGCAGAGCAGAGCAGGGAAAAATCTTTGAGCATTTGCTTCAAATGTCCACCATGTTGAACAAACCCCCCCAACACACACACACACACACACACACACACACACACACACACACACACGATATAGAATTATTTCAGGGACATCAAACAATGTGTGTATCTTCCTAAGTGCCTGGTTTATTGAGGAAGAATGATTTGACTTCTGGAAGTCATTTAGTTAGTAAATAGGGGATGATGATCAAGAAAAAGAGAGGCTATAATTTGGGGTTAAATTTCATAACCCAACGTAACAATTTCTCAGTAGTTTATAATTTTTGCTTCCAATCTTGAACTGGATAGAGTACAAATGTAAGAAAATAAATGGCCACTTTTTCCTTTCAACCTTCTAAATATTTCATCTGGATTTAGGTAAATTTTTAAATGTTTAGTTTGTTATCAAAGATAATATCTTACATGCTTTTTCTGTCTGTATGCCCACTCATCAGATTGGCACAAAGAACCTCCATATTTTTCATTTAATTTTATAAATTTGTCATATGTACGCATATATATGCATCTCCATGAATTATTTATGATTATTTATCAGTCATATAATTTGTTGTAACATAATTTTTGAAGTCTAAAACTTTATATTTGGCCAATATAGCATTAGGTATGAAATTTATATGCTCTAGTGTTTCAATTTTTGTTAAAGAGAACATAGAAAAATTCAAGTCAATCTGTAGTGTGTATAATAGTGTTTTATTTATGAACACAAAAGGACTTCATGAAGTCAACAGAACTTCAGGGGGGCAAAAAGTTATAATAATGTTGCTCATATTCTTATCCAACTTATTGAAAATGTTTGATCATGATATTAAGTAACCACACCATTTTAAAGCAACCAATCTTTGAAAAAAATGCTAAGCTTCAGAATAATAATAACCCAAGAAATCATGTATTTTTTGAGGTTTGGAACCTCAAAAGTTTGCAAAGCCACCACATAATCATAAAGTGCAATTGCAAAGCCACCACAAAATCATAAAGTGTGATTGTATGAAAAAAAGTATTTCAAAGATCAAAAGAGAAACTAAAGCAGGTATGTTGTTTTCCAAGGAAACAAAAGTAAAACTAAAGTCTCCTGTCCATTCTCCACACCCTAGTAAAGATGCACATTTTTTCCTTAGGATATGCATGGAGTTGTGAAGATTTTTCTTAATTGATGTGAAGAAACTAATCCATCTAGAATCCACAGTCTCTCTCTGTTTATGTGCAAACCTTTACATTTTGTAAAATTAGCAGTTTTGTTAATCAAGTCATCAGGGTGATGAAATAGTTTTTTTATTGAGCATTTAGGGACTGGAGCCATCACTAACTATACTGGGGAAGGACTACATAGATTAGATCTCCTCTAGAGTGTGTGAGTGTGTGTGTATGTGTGTGTGTACATATATATATATATATGTATATATATGTGTATACATACATATATACACATACATATATATATATACATATATGTGTAGATATGATAAAAACAGGTTTTTAGGTTATAATTTTTCTAAGAATATGTAGTATCAAATGTAATAATAAGAAAATTAATATGACATAATGTTTGGTATTGGAAAGAAGCACAGAAATTCATAGAAGTAATGCTGTTTATTTCAGAAAGAACTCTGTCTAACCAAAATAATTTCAACAAGTTCTTTTTTTAATTTTTTAAATTTATTTATTTTTTATTCTTTAAAGTATTACAAATAGTAGTACATATGTTTTCCTTTTTCCCCTCCGTTGTCCTCCCGCCACCAACCTCCCCTAACCCCCAGCACATGTCCTCACCTGGCCCCTGCCCCAGTGTCTTATATCCATTGGTTACACAGTGAAGGAAGCTTAATGTTTCCCTTGATAATTATCGCTAAAATCCAGCAATAGCTGGATTCAAGAGCTTTTGTTATATGTAATAAAATAGTTACTCCAGTTTTTATCAATTTTCCCAGAAGAGAAGCATTTGATTTCCATTTTTGAATGCCTTAAAAGGCTATCAGGTAAATGTTCCTGTCTTTTAACAAGTGTGAGGATAGTTGGTGACCACAGCCTGGTCCCCACATTTTTCAAATGGGCCATGTTTGTTATTCTATTACAGTGGGCAAGGGAGAAGAATCCCATATGAATCGCTAATTATAATCCAATCAGTCACGTATGTAACATGAAACAATTTTTTCATCTTTTTTTAAAGCTATTTTCATTGATTTCATAGCAAAAGGGAGAGAGACATAGAAACATTAATGATGAGAGAGAATCATTGATGGGCTGCCTCCTGCTCAGCCCCTACTGGGGATTGAGATTGAAACCCGGGCATGGGCCCACCAGGAACTGAACGGTGACCTCCTGGTTTATAGGTGGATGCTCCACCATTGAGCCATGCTGGCTGGGCTGAAAAATTTGACACGTGAAAAATGGACTGTGTATCAATCTAATTGTTTTGTTTGTGTAATTACACCAATGTATGCAGAACTATAACAATATATCTTTTTATCACTCCCTGTTGATAAGGGAACATTTAAAACTTTTGAAGACAAAAAGATGTTATTTTGCTCAAAGTTCCAAGGGATACCCGACTCTTGTCATGGTCTGGCCATCCCCTCCCTGATGGGATACCTAAGAGGTACAAATGAAAGGGAAATAAAAATGTCATTTTATTATTAACTAGGCTAAACCACAAAACCCAATGATTTGATAAAGTGAATTGAGCAGGTGACTAAAACTAGCTTCAAGTAGAGTCAATTCTTCCTTACCAGATGGCCACAAGAAACTAAAGTAGCCAGTGTTCATATATAAATAAAGAGAGAATGTCATAGCCCATTTTGCTTAGGGGATAGAGCATCGACCCATGAACTGAAGGGTCCTGAGTTCAATTTTGGTTAAGGACAGGTACTTTGGTTGTAGGCTAAATCCCTGGCCCTGGCCAGAGCTCATGTGGGAGGCAACCAATCAATGCATCTTTCACACATCTATGTTTCTCTCTCTCTCTGACTCTCTCCCTCTCCCTTCAACTCTCTAAAAATCAATGGAAAAATATCCTTGGGTGATGATTAACAACAGAAAGGAAACCTAGGAGCATCGAGTTCTTCAGGAGGGATCAGCCATCAAGATGTTTTCTTTTCACTCATTCTTGGTTTGCAAGTCACTCTGCTCCACTCATGAACGAGAGAAAGAGAGAGAGAGAGAGAGAGAGAGAGAGAGAGAGAGAGAGAGAGAGAGAGAGAGAAGATAGCTTTCTACTATCTTGTAGAAAGCCAATGAGACACATTTATAGGTAAATATGGCCAGTAGGTGTCTCTTACATCTGAGATAATCAGATTAGTATTCTATCAGCTTGTTGAACAAAGGAAGTTGTGGACAGAAGGGAGGACCTTCCTTCCTCTCTTGCGGGTTTACAGGGTATTGGAGAATTCAGGCTGATTCTCCTCCTCTGTAGTGACAGACAGAGGCACTAGCTCCCCTCCAAGCTGTCCCACCACAGCCCAAGTTAAACATGTCTTCTCTGCAGCAACTGAAGGGGGGATCAGGAAACTCCAGACAAGGACTCCCACCTATTTGGGAAATCTCACCAACAAAGAATCTCCAGGGCAACCACTTAGAGATGGAATACTTTGCTCAGTAGGGAGAAGTTTTACTAAATAGATCAATTTCAACAATATTTCCTAGTGCACTTTCCTTAGGGGGGAGAAGGATTGATTTTTTCATCTTTATTGAAGTATAATTGACAAGAAAATTTATATTTAAATACATATACAGTGAAAGAATTCTCCCCATTTAGTTATCTCTCACCCATCACCTCACCTACTTATCTTTTTTCGGGGGGGGGGGAGAAAATTTAAGTTCTATTCTCTTAGTGAATTTTAATTATATAGTTTTATAATTGTAGCCATTATGTGTCTATCAACACATGAATTGACATATAATTGAATATTATTCACCCATGGGAAAGGATGAAATCCTGACATTTATGATAGCATGGATAGACCTTAATGTCATTATGCTAAATGAAATAAGCAACATTGACAAAAACAAACACTCCATTGCATCATTTATATGCAAGATCTAAAAAGAAAAGTCAAGCTCATAGAAATAGAGAGTAGAAAATTGGTTGCCAGAGGCTGGGGGGTGAGAAAAATAGGGAGAAATTGGAAAGGGTATAAACTTCAGCTACAATATAAACAAAATCTAAGGATCTAATGTATGACAAAGAAGGTCTATTGTTACTGATAGTGCATGCCTGGCAATAAATGTTGCATGAGTGCATGGAGCAGTGATGTATGCAATTAATTTCTAAGATAAGAATCATTTGAAGAAATATATACAACCAAACACATTAAGTGTAACAATTATTCATTCTGATTTATAATTGAAAGATAATGACACAACTACTTGCATATTTTATTAATTATGCAGACTGTTATTTAACTTAATATCATAAAATAATACTAGGAGAAGATGCAAAAACATTCATCCAATAGAATTACAAGGGAATCTGAATATTATTAAGATTTTTTTTCTCATTTCTCAAAAGTTTCCAAGCTATGGAATATGTCTAAATAATTACAGGAATAATTTTAAGAGCTGATATCAAGGCTTCCTTCTTTAACATAGATGCTGTAGAAATTTATTTACTCATTCAATAAAATGTAAAAAAAGTTTTATGTTCCAGGCATGGTACTAGACATCAAGAGTTGAGAGCAAGTATGCCTTTGGCCTTATGGAAATTCCATTTTAACAAGGTATACAAACATTGGACAGAATAAATTACAAATCTACTGGAATGTAAGAAAAACAGTGGTTTTTCATTCACATCTGGATGAGCAATTTGAGGGAGCATTTTTATAAGCTATGAAGGACGATGAGGATATTTCTCCACGTGACATTTGGTTGGGATGGAGTGGATATTAGGCTGAGCTGGGTATGTGTAGAAATAAGAATGGGACAGTCAAAGGAAAAGAAGGTAAAGAATATAGCATAATAGAAGCATGAAAATGTATGGTGTTTTGGTGATTGAATCAGATTGTGCAGGTAGGGGAAGGGGTATAAAATTTGCAGAGGACAGTGGTGAACAATGAGACTCCAAGGTATACTGGGAAGAGACTGGAAATGTTCTTGTCTACTATTTTGAGGAATTTGGACTGCTAACCTCTCAATGCTACTCTATGATTAATTTCTACTTCCAGATCACTGTTCTTTGCCATCCTTCCCAGGAACCTTGCTCCCAAACCTTTGCTACTTCTCTGGGATCATGCTTAATGAGTTATCTCCTTTATCATCAATCTTTCTTTTGCTCTTGTGTTTAAACAGCCAAATATCTTGCAAAATTAAAACATTAGTGTGACCCTCACCAATCATTATGCTCTCTCTTTTCTGCACTTCACTTCATAAAGATTAATGCATGTTTAGAATAATTGTTTCTTCTCTGCTCTTCACTCCAAATTCCACTGCAATTGAAATTTTGCTCCACCATCACACCCTCTCTGGGCAGACAAATATCATCACTAAACGTGTTGTTGCCAATTCTAGGAGAGAGACACGTTTATATTCTTATGTCAGTGGGCTCTTGTATTGCAATTCTTAGTATCACAAATGTTCTTTATACTTTCTACTACTTTGTTGTCATTAGAGTTCACTTGCCTTTTTACCATTTATTCTGTTTCAAAAGTAGAATACTCCTCTATCCACCATTTAATGTTGATGTTCTTTAGCAATCAGCCCTTGTTCTGACTTTCTTCTCATTTTATACACTTTTCATGAGTAATTTGAACTGATAAATAAATAAGTATATATGTATATGGTTATATACAGTATATACATGTATATATATGTATATATATACTGTATATAACTATTCTCCATATCATAACAAAACCTATTATTATACTAGACTGCATCATGCTCCTTATTATACTATCCCTCAGAAAATTGATCACAAAATTCTGGGTTTTACTCCCAAATATTTCTCAATGTTATTCTTTCCTTTATACAAATACCAACCTCTTCATCTGTTTATTGCATAACTGATAAATTCTCCCAGTCAGTGTCTTTAACTCCAGAGATTTATTCCACTCTTCATCCAACCACTAAAAATGAATCATCTTAAATATAACTATAAACTTCCCTAATCAAAATCTGTTATTGATTCCCCATTACTCAAGATATACATCAAAACTCCATGTCATGCTTATGTTTGCTTATTGAAGACCATCCAATAGTTCTTCACTGAAATAAAATTCGTTTAGCTCACTAACACTGACAAGGCCTTGCAAGTGAGGTTCTTCTGCATCTCATCAATTTTTTATGTATCTGGCTCAACTTGTAGATTGCAGTCTCCAAGAGAGCTGGGGTAGCTTTTTTTTTTTTTTGCAGGTTCACTCTGTATCCTTAGCAGAATGTCTGTTATACAGTAAGCAGTCAATCAATAGTGGTTGAATGGCTGTGTGGTGTATATAAACTTCATGATACCTCATTTCTACTTCCTCCTCCATCCTTCTGAACTTCTACGCCCTACCTCATATTTTATGTTTTCAGAATACTGAATTGCTTGCGACTATTGAGAAATTCTATGCTATACCTTTTGATACATTTTTCTCCTGTTTCTATATCTGCCTAGATAACTATCTATGCTTCCTTTCCTTTTGAGCCGGGATAACTTACTAGCCCTCATTTCAGGCATCAGTCCTCCAAGAAAGCTTCCTGAAGATCCATCTAGGCAAAGTTGGCTTCCATTGAGCTGTATCATATTCTGAGTTCCCTCTACAATAACACTTTCCATGATGTATTGGAATGATCTAGTTTTTGTGCTTTTTAAATATATTTTTATTGATTTCAGAGAGGAAGGAAGTGGGAGAGAGATAGAAACATCAATGATGAGAAGGAATCACTGATAGGCTGCCTCCCACATGCCCCACCTCAGGGATCAAGCTGGCAACCCAGCCATGTTTCCTGACCAAGAACTGAACTGTAACCTCCTACTAAGCAGTATTGCTCTATTGATTCCCAATCACATTGAGAATTAGTAGGGGGTGTGGAAAATAGGGGCAGGTCTCTCAACTGATAGAAATTTTCAATTGAATAGCTAACAATCTACACTAATGAAAGAGTAACATGCTAATTGGCCATACTTCACAATGCCCACCAGCCAATCAGGAGTGAGTATGCAAATTAACCCAACAAAGATGGTGGGTTAATTTGCATACACAGGCACCGAGTGGCCAGGGGTGTTCCACACAACCCCAGCCACTCACTCCTGGCCTCTGGGCAGCATGGGAAGGTAGAAAGGCAGCTCCAGGCCAGAGCAAAGGCAGTGCCAACAGCCAGGGGAAGGAAGGCCCATTCCTGCATGAATCTTCGTGCATTGGGCCTCTTGTCAATATATAACATGTTGACTGTATTAGATATCACTGTATTGTATAATTGAAATTTGCTGAGTAGAACTTAAATATTCTCACCAAAAAAAGGGAGGGGAGTAAATATGCGAGGTAATAGATGTGCTACTTAATTAAATTGGAGAATCCTTTCATAATGTATGTCAAATCATCGCACGCTACACTTTAAATATTTTGCACTAATTTTGTCAATTATACCTCAATAAAGCTAAAAAATGGGGTAGTCATAAGACAGAAGGGATAGGTTGAAAAGGTAATGAAAAAAAAGGTAAACCGAAAAAAGGGAGAAATCTAAGGTGGCCACGTTTTCTGATTTGATTACCTACTTGGACAGTCTTAGTATATCCATCTATAAAAGCACAATGAGATATGGTGGGGCTGCTAATATGATACAATTCAATATTCATAACCTTTGACTTTTGGCAATTTCTCCTGTGAGTAAAAACACTTTAGTCTGCATGTGCACCCTCATCCCTGCATTGCCCAGAGGTGGCTGTGCTTGTTTGTGCGTTCTGACATACTCACCAGGAGCGGGCATGAGAATTTCACTAACTTTCATTGTTTCCTACCTACAAGTCTGTTCATTTTTCATGTTCATTCTATGGAATTTGGAATGCCACAATATAGGAAAGGATGGGGTTTTTTTTCTGTTTTAATTCCCTAAAAGACAGTACACTTTCCTGGTAAAATAATCAACTTTGCACATTTACTTCAATTGTATTGATTTTCAAATTTTAAGAACCTTTCTTGATATTCGTATAATTCTGGGTAATTTCCAATTGCTTTAATTCCATCATTTAGTTGAGCTTCTTCCCAGTGATTAAACAATGAGTTTTCAGATAATCAGAATAAAAGATATATAAAATTCAAAGAATCATGCTAATGTTTTCTCCTATGTGAAAACTTGGATATACACCAAAGGGAAAAAAATCTCAAAAAGAAAAAATCACCAAAACAATTGAAATGCTAGTCCATATTAAGCAGATTCTATTTATCATTAGAATTAATTTTTCAAAGGAGCATTTTAGGCTGTAATTATTGAAGAGTTCCTGAGTGTGCAGGCATATTGAAATATAGTATAATGAGTAAGAAGAGCACAGGGCCTGAAATCAGAGGAACTTGCTCAAATATTTTCTTTCTGGCAAGTTTCTTATCTTCTCTGAGCTTCATTTCCTCAAACTGTAAAATGAGAAAAATAATTGAATTAATTAAGACTCCATAGAATGCAAGTTTTACAAGTGCAATTCAAATTAAGTGGGGAAAAAAGCAACTTATTTCTGTCAGTTACTGAAAAGTGCTAAAGATGACAAGCGCTAACTTCCTCAGCAGTATCCATGTGCTCAAACAATGGCTCTTTCTTTCTCTCCATCCAGGTTGGCTTAATTCCCAGCCAGGAGCCAGGGATCCTAACACATGGTGGGAATGTTGCTAGCTTATTTTCTTCTTTTTCCTTTTTTTATTTTTTGTACTGTAAACTGTAATGTTCTATATAATTCTAAGACTGTCAGAAAAAAATATAGCCATTTTTCTATTCTTAAATTCCCAGGGAGGACCAATTAGTCACACTTTCATCATGTGGCCAGCCTTAAGCCCATCATGGTTTCCAGGGAGAAGGAGAATTCTAATTGTTCAAGTCATGGGTCTAGCATTTGGTCCAGGGAGTCAGGATCAATTCCACTGGACCGCAGGGTTCCAGCTGAATTACTGCAGACTAAGGAAGGGGTGCTCTCTGAAGGAGAGGATAACAGACAGGCAGAAAATAGTTTCCACCATAATAAATTACACTCCAAGGTGGTTAGAGAAGTAAATTAGATGATCAACAAAGAAAACAAAAATCCTCAGAAAACTCACTAAAAGTGACTTTTTTCTTAATTATTGGAATAAAATAGGAATATAATCATGGACTATGGATAAGGAGAAGTCTGTCTCTTCCTGACTAACCCCTGGGCAGCTCTGTATGTGAGATACATGAAAAACAATGATAAACAAGGATTTTAGAAGAGTTGATTTATTATGAATGGAAATATTCCTTGGCTCTTTTTGAGGCACCTCTGCAAAGATTTAGAAATATTTTTTGGAGTGGGATTGACATTTCTTTGAACATGACCCAGAGTGAGAGCATGCCTGCTGAACTATGTAGGAGATTCCTATTCTTTTTCATGATCAGATCATCGTACCTACCTAGCAGCCAGGATGATTCTGGAAGAGGAGTCAGAATACTACTTTGTACATAAAATTGTGCTGGGATGCAGCCCTACCAATTTATATACATATTGCCCTTAGCTGCTTTTGCACCATCACTGCAGAACTGTGTGGTCACAATGAAGTCCGCACAGTAGACTCCACAACGTCTAAAATATCAACTATCAAGCTCTTTATGAAAAATGCATATCTATCTCAGTTCTAGAAATAAACCAAGTCACATTGCTTCCTACTTCAAACCCTCCAGTGACTTTCAATCACAATAAAATCTGAATTTGTTGCCCCAGCCTCCCTCTGCATTCTTATTCCTCCAACCTTCCTTCCCAGCGAGCTCATTTATCCATAGCCATGTAGCCCCACTTCCTGTTCCTCAAGTGCAACATGTGCTTTTCTGACACTGTCCCTTTGCTACGGCCATCCTGTGGGCCAAGAACATCCCTGCCCTAGCTCTTCAGGTGGCTGTCTTGTTTCACCATTCAAGTTCAACCTCCTTATCTTCTCGCACCACACTTTCATCAGAGTGCCTATAATTACCATGTACTTACTAATTTGTTTCTTTACTTTCAGCTGCTCTCCAGGAATTTATGAGTTCTGTTGGAATGGGCCTATGTTTATTTTTTGCTCACTCCCAATAGTCCCAGTTCCTAGAGACTGGCACAGAGGAGGTGGTTGTAAATAAGTTCAATGAGTGGACGCAAAAGAAAAAATAACTTAAAAAATGACATATTTTTCTTCTCAATACTGCTTTGAGACTCATCCTATAAGGAGTGTGTACTGTGATTACCTTATAACATAGTATGTGTGTATGTGTGTCTGTGTATCAAAGCCTAATATGCTAAGTGTCCAACTGACCATTTAACTAGTGCTATTATGCACACTGACCACCAGGGGACAGATGCTCAGACTGGTAGGTTAGCTTGCTGCTGGGATCTGGCCATTTGTAAGTGGGCAAGAAGAGCTGGACACTCCCTGGGACCCTCCTGCAGTGTTCCTTTCTGGCTGGCCAGCCCTGATCATGCACCGGTAAGATCCCTAGGCCTGGCCTGCAGGATTGGGCTGAAACTGGCTCTCCAACATCCCCCGAGGGGTCCCGGATTGTGAGAGGGTGCACAATCGGGGCCGGGAAGGGATGTGGGAGGTTGGCCAGCTGGGGAGGGACCACGGAGGACTCCAGGTGTGTCCGGCCCATCTTACTCAGTACAGATCTGCTGGACTGCAAGCTAACCTACTGGTTGGAGTGTCTGCCTCTTGGTGGTCAGTGCAGATCATAGTGAGCGGTTGAGCAGCCTTAGCATATCATTATCATATTACACTTTGATTGGTTGAACAGACAACCAGACAACTGTACACTTAGCATATTAGGCTTTTATTATATAGGATATATATACACACATATATTGATATAGATATATATTGCACAAACCCTGGAGACACACTGAATTTCAGCTGTGCCCTTAACCAGATCTTGGATAAAGTACTTAACCTCTCTAGATCAGTATCTCCATTTTGAAAATGTAGAGAATATAGCAGCTAGCTATCCCAAAGCATTGTAGGATTGAGCAAGTTAGCATCTTAAAGGTTTCAAAGACTGTAAAACTTGTTGCTAAGCCCAGAACAAGTGGTGGCTATTTTTATCATCATCATCATCATAATCATTATCATCATCATCTTTAGATCAATCAAATATTCCAGGAAGGCATTGCACCAAAAACATGGAAGCTCTGCCACACCAAATTCCAAATCTTAAAATTTGCATGGGATTTGCCCAAAGAAGGCATGGTGGTATGTGATTATTATTTCAAGCTTATTTGAGTGCTAACGAGGATAAATTCAGCATGTAGACAACAACCTTGCATAGACTCCATTTCAACTATCTGTACGGATTTGAACATGCCATTTTACTTATTTTAATATCCTTATTTGTAAAATAGATTATTTCTAAGGTTTCTCCAATTACAAAAGTTTATGATTCTTTTGTAATCACAAATATCCATGAAATACAAAGGGGAAAAGAGCTATAAAATTAATTTCCTACTTAATTGTCAGCAAATACTAATTTCTAAGGGGTAATACATGAGCCAGTTTTGGTTTCCATCCTGATTTATATTATCAATAATTATGGGTCTCACAAAATTTTTGTGCTATAAATTAAATACAATTCTACTCTATTTAATGATTGGGTAAAGGATATTAAATGATGTTTTCCAAGGTTGTTTTAAAGTGCATTTATTTAAGAATACCTGAGATTAAAACAAAATTTTGAGTTTGTTGTCACTTCAGCAAATTAGCCTTCATTCTCTTTCTGGCATTCACAGAACAGTTAACTTGATAATAATTTCCTTTTTAGAAGTCTACCCAAGATGAAAAAAAACCATCCATCATTCCAGAGAGGTTTTAAAGTACCAAGAATACTTTCTGGATTTTAAACTCCTAGGAGAATTTACTTCATAGAGGCCACAAAATATGTTCAAGTTAGCTAATAAAGAGCCAAAGTTACTTCACACTAGGAGTTAGGTGTCAAAGGGGAATTATAAAATGTAACTATTGCAGAAACCTCTTAATTTACATTCAATGGCCGCTGTTCCTCTCTGAGCAATTCATCATGTAGATAACGATTTAAAGGACTGTGAATGCTTGTCTTACTATAACTAGTCTCAATTTTTTGGTTTATTTTCTCACTTAGACTTCAGTTAGCATCAAGAGTAGATATATTTTAAAAACAGCTAGCAAAAGGTGATTTTCAAATGCCATAAATCACATATATAAAAGTAGATTTATGTTGCATTAAAATACTACATTTTAAAACAAATAAAACCTGACTATTGTTGATTTCTTGTCAACTACTAAAAATTACTAAGAATAGCAGATATGGATGTAGAAATAGAGGTAAAGAGAAAGAAAGAAAGAGAGAGATCAATTTGCTCACGAAATATGAGATGAAAAAGATGTCACCTGCATCAACATATGGATTATTTTCATGAGTTTTAGTCTCCTTAAATGAAAATGAGTATAATGTTGATCTTAAAAATATAGTGAAATTTATTATTACCATTTCCTGTCTTTTGGTACTTTTTGTCCCTCTGAAACTTGAGGGGAAGAAAATAGTAAATCTTTTTTGGGGTGTGTACATCACTCACGTGTCAAAGATGCCAATTGCCTTAAGGCCCAGACAACTCATAGGCATGTCACACTTGACATGACAACTACCCATCCTCAGTGGAATCCATAAATCAGCTCTTCTTTGGGAAAATCAATCAAATCAATGCAAAATAAAACAAAACAAAACAAAACAAGATGCACAATTCCTATTTTTCAGCCACAATGTATCAAAGGGACATTTTCTTAGAAGAAAAGAAAAATCGATAGGCAAAAATTCTACATTCTGCGAATCACAAAATCCCTGTGTTTCTAGTTTTCCACCGTCTCTCGATGTCTTGGGAAGGATATTTGTCACTGTCACAGGTGGGAGCCCCTTCAAATAGAGACGTGTTCCAGAATCCGCCAGGAGATAGATTTCAATAGCACTTTGGACAATTCATACAACTGGCTTCCCCACTCAGCTGGGAAAAGCCATAGCTTACTGAAGGTTCTTAAAGGGGAGGGATGTCTGGGCGTTTGGTAGCCTAATTGGCTACCATTTTGCCCTACTCTAGAGTAAATAATGTCCTCACAATGCCCTCAGCTGTTCTCACTCCTCTCCTCTTTCTCTGTTCTTTTCCTCCCATTTTGGTATCATCCTTTCTTCCAGCATTTGTCTCAGAGAAAAGAATATGATTTAGAAGTGGTAGCTATGAATTGGCACAGAAATACCATTCAATTGCCTTTCTCTTTTCCAATGTCTGGCTGGATCATCTCTTTGAAGCTGGCATAATACACATTCAACAGAAGGTCTATGAATGACACTGGTAGTAATAGAAACATTTTGCTCCACTCCAGTTTATATCACAGTTTAGGGAATTTGTAAAAACAAGTGGCTTATTTCCTGCCTGCTATTTTTCTAGGAAAAAATTCACAATTTACCTAAGATGATAAGATTAGGACTAAAAATACCAAATTATACCATAGTATTAATTTAAGCTCTGTAGTTAAGCTGTATGAGCTAATTAATTTATGTGAAAGTTTTGGATTAAGCAATGGTCTCTATATTGGAATGTAAGAATCCAATAGGAAAGAGGTCATAAAACAGGCTAGTAGGAGTACAGGAAAATTATATTTTACTTCATAATTTTTACTTTCTATTATTATTTATCTTTAATAATGTGCATGAATGATACAATGTAAAAATATGGGTAAACTAGCATTGTACACTTAGTTTTGGAATCCCATTGAGTAAGAGTATTTTCTGTACCTAAAATATGATTTTTAGCCATATTAAATAAATCCTCTGATAATGTTCTCCTTTCAAGATTTTTTGACTGGTAAATGGCAACTTGGAGTGAGCTTTGGCTACTTACAGACTTATCATCAATTCTTGGGCTTAATCAGAATCTCCCTTCTAAAGTTACAGAGAGATCTCTGTATATGACTATTGATCATAATAAGATTAATAATCTAACCACAAGGCAGATGGCATTTTTATTGCTTTCATTTAAGTTCACATCAATTTCCTCTCATTGCTGGTTATCCATGTGAGTGGCACCACAGCCTTTTGGTCTGTGAGATTTGTGGAAGACACAAAAAGCATATTCTGAACAGGACTTGTCTGGAAATTCACAGAAACTCAGATAACATGTTAGAAAGCATAAAGGACTGTTTTACCTTCCTGCGAGTAGCAAGACTAGGATCTGTCTTTTAATTTCTTCGGAATATGTTTGATGAAGTACTGTAGATTTTTAACATGCTCCTTGTAGAAAGAATTGTTGCAGTTCCATTGTAATTCTTGGTAGAACAAATAAAAACAAGTCTTAATAAATGCAATACCAAATTGGAGAGACTATTACATTTAACTAATACCAGAAAGATAGAAAATGTTAACCAACAATGGTCAAGTATAAGTATTAGTTTAACACTGCCCCTTACCAGCTGTAAGACCGTGGGTGAATTTCTTCACCTTCCCACACCACATTTTTCTCATTTGAGAAAGTGTAATGATCATACCCTACCTGACAATGTTTTTGTGGGATGAAAGCGTAGAATATTCTTCACAAGCAGTAAAGTGTAGCTGTCAACATTGTTATTATGTTGGCAATAGCCAAAATGACAAGTATTTACCTATCTTGCTAGAATCATTTGGATTGCAGGTACACACTGTAAAAAGAATTTTAAGACAAGTTTCAGGTATTCAGTTTGGACTGAAAGTGATTGATATCAACATAAGAAGAATTTTTTATTACTACAGAACTAGTCTTCATAGAATCTAGGGAGGAAGAAAGCATATGAGCTTCAATATCTCTTCCATGACCAGAAAACTGTGAAGCATCATATTCGAAGTGGCAACTAAAAATCAATGCTGATGAGATGGTCAAATCTAAGCCAGTTCAGGATAAATGACAGTGCTGCTTTGTCACAATGACTGTGACTTTAGAACTAGACATAAGTTCAAATCTCAGTTTACCCGCCTTGACATGGGATGCTAAGGAAGTAACAACATTAACCATCATTTTTGAAGGGCTATTGGGAGGACCAAAGGAGATAACATCACCAAAGATGCCCAGTAACAGGCTTAATAATTTTAGTTGCTATTTAATATTGGTTAGTTTTTTCCTCTTCTTATCCATAGAACTGTTCATGAACTACTGTGCAAGTTTATAAATAACACATTTCAGAAGAGTGAGGTAAAAATAAGCAATTGTGACAGGGGGGCTATGCCCATTTAGCAAAGGACTCCTCGATAATTAGGGAGGAAATTAAAATTCCATATTTAGCTAACAGATGTTGACGAAAGATAAAGGTAGTATCAAGCAGCCCTCAAAATGTGTTGTCTTTTCCTCATTTTCTACTCAAATTAATTACTAAGGACTACAGAACCTCTTTGTTAATTCACACTGATGATGAGGAGTCCCACCGTAAATTACTGAATCCCCCAGATTAGTCACTGCATCAGTAAGTCCCATAGCAAAGAAACACAATGGTGCTGAGATATAGGAGGCAATATGCTCAATCTGTAATTGCAGCT
Organism: Antrozous pallidus; assembly: GCA_027563665.1. Lineage (NCBI taxonomy): Eukaryota > Metazoa > Chordata > Mammalia > Chiroptera > Vespertilionidae > Antrozous > Antrozous pallidus. Next base: position 87,537,120 of record CM050519.1, read on the forward strand.
GGATTCTAATTATTTGGGCTAATCGTTTATTCACATATGTGAATGCTTGCAACACATTTAAAGTACTATCAGATGCCCCATCATTTCCATTTGTGACCAGAATCATTACCTAAATATTCCACAAGTCAACTGAAGAATATGGATAACTGATTTAGGGGAAGCTATGCCACATTCATCTTTTAAAGTGGTTTTTATTATCTCCTCATTTTTCTTTTAAGTCTTGATTATTGCTTAAACACCAGAGTGCCACAATTACTACTGAGTCAGGTCACATGAGCTGGGCAAGCCACAGAACAGCCACAGCATTAGTAATCGGTTCTCGAAGATTGTCTTTTTCAATCAATAATGACTACAACAGCTGAGGCAATCATGGAATAATCTGCTGTCTATTAGAACGGCTGCAATACATAGCTCCGCTCTCTTCAGACTGTTCAGTTTTATATGAAAAGGCATTTACTATCCACGAGACCAAGGGTGTTGAAATGAGGTAGTCAGAAATGAAAGCCAAGTTTGCGGGAGAAAGCAAACCATTACTCCCAAGCTCAGAGCACGCTAACACACTTAACAAGGTTGCAATAGAAACACCTTATCCATGCCTGATCCACTAATGTGAACGTATTTGGTGACAAACAACTTATTCTTGAAGAAAGGGCCTCAAAGTCAATTTATATCTCACAGTCCAAGTAAATAAGAAAAGACTGACAATCTCCCTCCATAAATCCCCGCGATTTTTATGTTCTTTTTGGTCATATTGGGAGGAAAGCAGAGCAGAAAATGAGGTTTTGCTCTGCCAATAGGCTACATAAACAGAAAGTTTGTTCTTTCAGTACTCCAGAAGATCAAATATATCAAGAAGATGGCTCTGACAGAAAAAAAATAATAATATTTTCAGAAATTTAAAGGGAATTAAAAGGAAAAGGGAGTCGATGTAATAAAAAACTTTTTAATTGGAAAATAATTATCAAGTCATTAGTAGTACATGGAAGAAAGATTCCTGTTTTAAATTTATTTGGGTTTGAAGAAAGTAAAAATTGTCCTTCCGAGAATATACATGCTACTAGTAAGAAAAGGAAAACAGATGCTATTCATTTCTGATCACCTTGCATAGTTAATTTTCAGTTCAAAAGGAAAGGAACAGTTGCAAGGAGAGGAACTCACAACCACTGAAACCATGGGGACTGGAGAGCTGTGGCAGCCATCCGAGGCCCTTTTCATTCACAGACAAGGTTAGAATTCACAGCGAGCGGTTGGCATTGGCTTAAAGCACTGCTAGAGCATGAGGCTACTCACCTTTTCTCCACCTTCAAAAGGACTTCTTCATGTCACAGTTTGTCTACATTGGTGCCAGCAAAGCATCTAATATCGTATTTAATTCGAATAAAAGAGCTTTGATTGTACCCTCTGTCCTTTTGATATATATTAACTTTATGGACCTCTTTTTAAACTGCAACACAAGATACCTTAACTTTTCAGTTCTTGCCCTTGATTAAAACCTTGACGTTTATGCTCTTCCAATTCATATTAAAGATGGAGTTAGAATTTATCTGTATATCTGCGTATTCTAAATTGTATCCTAAGGTCATGACTGACCGTCAGAAAAAGTGTGTTTATACTGTCTTTGTGTACTTTTGTACGGACCCTCCGCATGAAGCTTTAGCACTCTCCTGTTAAGATACACTGAGAGACGGTGAGTATTGAGAATGAGCCCATCAATCACTATTCACTGAGGTGATCATATTAAAGACATTGTTGATACATCAGCAGGGATCACCTTAAGTGGACTAATGAAAAACATCTCTTCAGGCTCCAAAATGAAGGACAGCTGTTGATTCTCCTGACAATTGAGTTGTATTCATTGTCTGGAAGCTGTATTTCTTGGTAATGGTCATACCTCTCTTTGCTTTGGATCTTTAACTTAGAGAAAAGACTTTTGGCTTCCTTTTAGCGACTGTGTATTAACTACACTAGAATAGATGGGTAGATAATAGATATAGATGATAGATAGATAGATAGATAGATAGATAGATAGATAGATTTGTGGCTATCATGTCTCCATTTGAAAGTAGATTGAATAATTTCAATACAAAAAGCATACCTCTTACGTTGTTGAATTTTTATTGAGTATATTTTAAGCTGATTTTTCTTTCTGCATCATGTGCTTCCTAGGACATAGCTCTCACCTCACAAAAATGTGTGACATTGTACAGACCAATGAGTAGATTCACTGCCCTGGATCTCTGTTTGTCCCACAGTTCCTTACAATTTTTAATGCCTGCACTCATCTTGATATGGCTTAGCACCATGTGCCAACACAAATCAGGCTGCTGTTGATTTCCTTGCCCTTGATGTTATTTTGTCAAATGCTGAGAGCGGACACAAATATAAAAATTCCTAGCTAAAGTTATTATGATGGTTTATTCTCTAATTCATTCACTGTTCTTTCATAAATTGACAAAGAATCTCATTAGTCAATGACTAGGAAAGAAAATCTCCTAATTCTTTTAACTAGTTTAAGAAAGGCTGGGCGATTTTTAATCTCATACATGGGGATCCATGCTAGAAGGAACAAACAGAAAGTCTCCCTGAAGGAAATTGATAGCAAATGAACCCCAACCCTTTGGTTTGGTATCAATCATTTGCTTAATTACCCCCATCTCCAGTGCTCTGTGAATTTTTCAGAGACAAGACAATTCCAGAGGATGCAGAAGACGCCCTTTGTTCTTTGACTTGAAGGCTCTTCCGCAGCCTGTCTCTCCTCCTCATTTATTACGTCTAACAAGCTGGAAGTGAATGTGCTTAATGGGCTTTCTCTGTGAAGAGCTTCGTTTCTTTTCTGCAAGGGAAGCTGCAGGCCTGGAATTGCCTCCTCATGCACTCCACCTTCTGACAGCACGGAGTCGGTATTTATTAAAGAAGTTTAATTAATGCCCTTGGATAAACTGTTAACCTTTGAAATGGTTTCCTGATGCATGGAGGCCCTTCCTCTTCTGCCAGGAATTGATTTTGGAGATGGCCCTGCCTCCCCGTGACTTATGATTCAAAGAGAGGAAGACACCATGTGAAGAAACGGAGCGGGCGGGGCTGAGGGCCCTGTGCAGTGCAGCGATGAAGGGTTTGCATCACTATCTGGAAAATATCGGTCATTGGAAATGTGTGGCATCAACTTCAAAGGAAGAGGATGGTTTTGCAAAGAGAGGATAAGATCATACCATTGAAACAGAGCAATGACACTGGAACTATAAGGCAGTTTTCAAATTAACTAAAACAAGGCTCTCAAATTTCTGATAAAATAATAAAGATTTTTTTTAAAAAAAAGAACTGCGTAGACGATGGGCACGTGGAGAGGGGAAGAAAGGACACAACTTTTAAGCTGGTAAATTTTATTGTATTTTCCTGGCATGGCTCCCAGAGACCTTTTCAAAGGATTATTCTTTGTAGGCTTTACTCTTATTAATGTAGTTATTGTTCATGTACAGTTGTTTACTGGGACAGATGTTTTTTAATTGAGTGTTATGTCAGGAAAGTGATTTTTCCATAGGAGAAGCGATGTGTTTAGGGCAAACTATGTGAGGGAAAGTACTGCAGATGTTTCCTCGTGCTTGTTAACTTCTCCAATAGCTGCTCCTGGTAAAACAACAAGAAAACTCACTGCATGGGAGAATATATTTACTAATGTTATCGCCAATAAGGGTTTAATCTCCAAAACTTACAGGGAACTTATACAACTTAACGAAAGGAAGATAAACAATCCAATAAAAATAATGGACACAGGACCTAAATAAACACTTTTCAAAAGAAGACATACAGAAGGCCAAGAGAGATATGAAAACATGCTCAAAGTCACTAATCATCCAACAGATGCAAATCAAAATGACAGTGAGGTACCATCTCACACCTGTCAGAATGGCTGTCATCAACAAATCAACAAACAAGTGCTGGTGAGGATGTGGAGAAAAAGGAACCCTCGTGCACTGCTGGTGGGAATGCAGACTGGTATAGCCACTGTAGAAAACAGTACGGAGTTTTCTCAAAAACTAAAAATGAACTCCCATTTGACCTAGTAATTCCATTTCTAGGAATATATCCCAAGAAACACCAATCAGAAAGTATATACACCCCTATGTTCATAGCAGCGCAATTTACAATAGCTAAGATTTGGAAACTACCTAAGTGCCCACCAGCAGATGAGTGGATTAAAAAATGGGGGTACAACTACACAATGGAATATTATGCTGCTATAAAAAAGGAACTCTTACCATTGAGCAACATGGATGGACCTGGAGAGCATCATGCTTAGCAAAATAAGCCAGGCAGAGAAAGATAAATATCATAAGATCTCACTCATTTGTGGAATATAATGAACAACATAAACTAATGAACAAAAATAGAGCCAGAGTTATAGAAGCATAGAACAGACTGTCCAACATAAAAGGAGAGGTCAGGGGAGAGGGAGATAAGAGATCAACCAAAGGACTTGTATGCATACATATGAGCATAACCAATGGACACAGACAGTAGGGGGTTAGGGCATATGCTAGGGGTTGGGAGTGGCTAGAAGAGGTCAATGGGGGGGGGGGGAGGAAACTTATGCAAAACTTTAAACAATAAAGAATATAAATTTAAAAAAATCAAGTTATCATGGCCCCCAGTAGTCCAGTCAGTGGCGAGTCCACCATTTTCTTTTGCCAATTCAGGCTTTCAGAAGAAGACCATATCATCTCATTTATGCAGAAGTGGCAGAAAATACAATCTGCCATCGAGAAAACCAAATTAATGTTCTTGGTGTTTTTTATATTACTACTTCAGTTTTTAGATCTTCACCCATAAAACCTATTAATCTTCTGTATTAGTGATGCAGATTGCTTATTAAATTAGTAAGGGCCAAGCAACAAAGATTTCAGTAGAATAAACAATCTGGAGCTCATTGGGCTATAAAATAATCCCATTTTTCTCACTTGAATTATGAGTGTGAAGATGCCTGGAGCTTAAAGAGAAATACTACCACATCACCTTTCCCCTCTACAATCCTGGGATTCTCAAATTAGGAGACTGAAGTGTGCTTGGGGCCATGCTGCCTGCCCCCCTAGTTTTAGCCAGCATGGGACAGGCGATTGAAAAGCTTGCCTTGTAGAGAATGCTAAGGATCAGTCAGGCCATCACCTTCCAGCTCAATCCCTCCTCACTAATCAGGAGCTATAGCAGAACCCTTGGGGTGCCCTGGTCATTCCTCCACTGGTGAGGACCACCCAGCCGACTGCCGCTCTGGCATGAGTCTTATTAGGTGCAGCTCAAGAGATAATGACTCTGCTATGGAAGAAAAAAAAAAAAGATAAGAAAAGTTGTGAGTCATGGGTCTCTCCCAAAGGCAATAGGACAGAATGTTGCAGGCCCTGGAGTTTCTCCAACTTGAGTGGGGAACCAATGTCCTGTAGGCGCCTTCTTATTTTTAGGTTCCTTCTATATTTTATCACTAATATTCAGCATGATGCTGGAGAACTATACAATCTAATTCCGATTTTCTGATGAGAAAATATGAGGAACAGGGAGCAGTGACTTTCCCAACTGATGCCCACCTTCTTAAAAGACAGTGCAGCATCTAAAGCCTTTTATTCTCCACACTCTTACTCTGAGGTTTGCACTATATTTCGAAAGGAAATATAATTTTGATGTACAACGAGAACACAAACAGCCAAGAATGCCATTTTACCCCAGCAATGAAAAGTGTTTGCATCTGTCCAGCACACACTCAGCGCTAAAAAGGGGTATCATTCCATCGCTATTGAATCTTTCTCCCCAAGAGTTTTTAGGAGAGGGACAAAGGCAGCAGTCTAAGTATTTCCTCTTCCCTGAAACCTACACGAAAACCAGGATTAAACTAAGATCTCATTTTGGCGTTTATCTTTATTCATTGACCTATAATGAAAACTATTCACTTTTCTAATTTTCCAGGAGACAGCAAACATCATGTTGTGATTTCTGAGCATTGTCCAACAGTCTGGTGTGGGGGAATTTTAGTCAAGAATGGAAGTTTGTCATAGCCACTTGGAAAAATATATAACGATTCCAGTCATCACTTTTCATATAACTTGCTAAGAACCTGAATAAATTACTAGTCTGCATACATTTGGCCACATCCATATTGCTCCCAATTTCCTTCCCTGTACTATAATTTATAACATAATTATAAAGTACCATTTTTTATATTTTTACCATCTCCACTGTGAACTCTTAAGGTCAGTAGCTCTTGAACTTCAGAGTGCATTGGACTGCTGTTCCCACTCCCAGAGTTTCTGATTCGGTAGTAGATGGGGGTTAGATTCTGAAAATATGCCACCCTAACAACTTCCCATGTGATGCTGACGCTGCTGATCAGGGGACCACCCACAGAGAAGCATCATGAAACGGTACTGGAAAGTGGATACATAAAATTAATAAGCAGAAAAGCTTGGAAGGAAAGAATAGTTCTAAAAATACACATTAAAAAGATGAAGTAATTTTTTAAAATTTGAGAATGGATTTAGGGAATCAAAAGGAAAGGCATTCTAGAGATAGAAAGAGAAAATTGAGAGGAAATTTTTATATTAAACATACAAAGTATGGACTAGTTTTCTAGAGACTAATTAATTATTCATCAGTGGCCAATATATTATGCTGACTTAGTGAAAATTGTGAAATAATTATATCATGCTTCTTATAATAGGATGGAAATAGATAATGTCAGCAGTGAAAACATCATAACCATGTTATCGAGAGATGTGAAAGCCTGCCACCAATGGAATGAGCTAAAGGAATCAAATGTCTTTCATTCTAGACACTAATTGTAGAGAATGGAGAAAGATGAATGGTGAAGCTGAACATTTCCTACTATATCTCTTTTAGTATTTACTATTTAAGTATTTACTATATGCCTGTGTTACTTAAATGAAAATAATTTATTTTAAAAGTAAATTATTAGAAACTTATGCTTTGAGAAACACACAAAAGAATGTCTGACTATTTTTGTTCATCAGCTTATGTGGTTCATTATATTCCACAAAGGAGTGAGATTATGTGATATTTATCTTTCTCTGACTGGCTTATTTTGCTTAGCATAATGCTCTCAGGTTTCATCCATGCTGTTGCAAATGGTAAGAATTTCTTCTTTTTTTATTGCAGCATAGTATTCTGTTGTATAGATGTACCCCTATTTTTTAATATACTCATCTGCTGATGGGAACTTAGCTGTTTCTAAATTTTATCTATGCTAAATTGTGCTGCTAAAACAGATCCAGAGACAGAGAAGCATTGATCAGACCATCAAAGCTCAGAGGAAAGGTAGGGGAGGGTGCGGGTAAAAGGGAGAGATCAACTAAAGGACTTGTATAAATGCGTATAAGCTTAACCAATGGACACAGACACCAGGGTGGTGAGGGCATGAGTGGGGGCATGAGAGGGCAATGGAGGGATAAGGACACATTTGTAAGACCTTAATTAATAAAGAAAAAAAGAATGTCTAACATTTGGGTATTTATAATTAATAATAGAACATGTTGACAAGTTGTGTCTGTCATTTCAATCCCCTTTCTCACATGGTTAATGTATCTTTCTTCCCAGCTCCTCCTCCTTTCCCCACAGGACACGAAAGAATTCCTTGGAGTTTTTAAACACAGAAACAACAGATGTGAGGCAACTTGGCACAAGAAAACTGCAGAAAGGAAAGCAACATTCAGTCCTGCTCATGGAGAGGATGAATGGTCTCTTCTACTCTTTAAACAACAAAGTTTGCAGAATACATTGGTAACTTTTTTTGCACCAAATATCTATTCTATAAAATTATTTTAATCCTATGTCTGCAAACCTTTGTATAAAAGATATTTAACAAATACTGCTTGTGTTGGTTAGAAGACAGGATGTTGCCTAGTAATTAAGAGAGAGCACAATTTTGAAGTTAGAAAACTGGATTTGAATGCGGTTGCCCCAGTTTCCAGTGGTGACATCTCAGAAGTGTTTTTAACCCCTTTACCACAGTGATTGAAGGAGGGTGATAACATGGCCACCTGACGGGTCTGTGCAGCATGTGGAACTCTTAGTTCAGTGCTTGGTGCTACATAAGAAGCAATAAATACATTTGAAGTCATGGAAATGACAGCAATAACCATAGTAATACTCATTACCACTAAAGAATGTAGACTAATAATAATGTGGAGAAAATTTATGTTCCTAAGGAAAATAGTTCCCAAATCTAATGGTAGTCTTTCGTTCAAGTCTTCGCCTCCCTAAAAAATGTTCGCTCTGTGAATGACAATTAGAATAGACTGATCTGGATTTAAGGTCTTTCATTTTGGTGTTCTCCATTAGAGTGGAAACGCTAGATAGAGGGTAAGAAAAGGAACTAATCTCTTGATATTTCAAATATTAGATTCTATTAGATTCTCTGACTCTAATTGATCACTCCATGTCAAGAAATAGCTATAGGAGACTGGTTCTGGGTTGTGGTAAAGACTGCCTCTTGGAACATTTAAGAACCTGGGAAGTTACATCCAAACTGGTATTGCTCTTATATGGCTATTGAATGCTATGTCCCACGAAGCAGATGCTGTGGGGAGCATTTTGGCTCTCAGTAAAAAATAAGATTTTATTCTTCCCTAAGTGTTTCCAGGTTTTATTTCTTCTTGGGACTAGAGAAGTGTTTTGAGTAGGTAGACTGAAATCCAAGACTTGATCCTTTCGGGCTTAGTCCGCAAATCCTCTGTGCAGTGACCTTTAGTGCAGTCCAAGGCTGAAGGATTTGCAAAGGGCTGAAGTGGAATGATGGGTGAGAAAGCTGTCCCCTGGGCTCTCGGAGGAGAAAAAGAGTTTTCCCTGCGACTGTATCATTTGTTAATAATGCAAGCTTGCTTCAATATGAACAAAGTGTTCTTTAAAATCGAAAAGTGACTTACAAGACACCGCGGATATAAAGATTATGCCCTTTTTAACTGACAAGTGAAATGAAGCAAAGAAAGGTGAAGTACAGTCCCACAGGCCACACAGTAAGTGTCAGAAACATCCTTCAAAAGTTTTGATCTTGAAGTTGCTGTCAGCATTGACTTTTCACATCCAGCCCCGCTCATGCCGGTCTTGGCTTCAACGAGGAGCCAATGTGTCTCTTCTGAGAAGGAATTTTTGTGAATATGGGAGAAGTCATGAGTCCTCAGAGGATGTTCTCTTTCACAAATCATTTAATTTAAAAGTCAGGGAAACTGCTATAAAATCCAGAAAGAAAATGAAACATGACTAATTAAGCATGTAAACTAACTAAAGAGATGTACAGTGATGTCAATCCTGTAATAACCATCATGGTCAATTTGTGCAACTTCAGAATTGACATCACACAGCTTCAAGTGAGGCAACATGAATTACTTCTTTTGAAGTGATTGTGATATGTTCAAGATAGGCACATTCCAAAGATATTAGAATATAACTTCGGTTTCTATCTACCATCCTGCATGTACAGAAAGTATACCGAATGTTTTGCAAGAGAGTAATTTAAATAGACATGGAAAATGAATACGTCCTCTATAAGGAATGTTTATATGTTCCAAAAATATTTCCACAGTTTTATTATTAAAACTTTGCTCAGATGACGAGTTTATTTCTCTGTATGAGTGCATACGTACCCAAATAAGTCTGTCCAACTGAATCTCCACAAAACTAGCCATTTTCTCTATAAAACGGACATATTTTCAGGGATAGTTTATTTGTGAGATGTTTGATGCCATCTAACACAACTCTACCTGTAGAATGTGCCCAGAATATCCAACTTCCAAAACCACTGTGATCTTCATTAATGGCTTTTATCTCTACAAGTAAGTTCACATTTCCTTCTTTTAGCCCTTTACTTAAATGTTTTATATAAAACAAGGAACTGTTGGCAACAACAGACTAAACGAAGGTGTTTTAGGGTTAGATGACAAAAGTAGTATTGAGTCATTATAATATATACTGAGGCCTAGTGCACAACATTCATACACTGGGGGTGAGGGAGAATTCCTCAGCCTGGTCTGCACCCTCTCGCAGTCCAGGACCGTTTGGGGGATGTCTGCCTGCTGGCTTAGGCTTGTTCCCCACCACCAACACTGTGCTCACCAGCAGTGAGCCTAGCTTCTGACTGAGCAGTACTCCCCTTGTGGGAGTGCACTGACCACCAGGGGGCAGCTCCTGCATTGAGCATCTGCCCCTTGGTGGTCATTGCACATCATAGCAACAGGTCATTCTGCTGTTTGGCCAATTTGCATATTAGGGTTTTATTATCCTGGATTGCCTAAAAATTATTTAGGAGCTACTTAATAATACTTTCTCAGCTTTAGATTACTAAATCATATTTTAAAATATCTCCTAGACTGAAGAAAGGAGGCATGAAGGTCCAGATGACAGAGCATCAAGTGACTTCATATTTTCATCCAACATTGGGAAAGTGACAACAATGACTGTGATCCATAGGTAGTCAGATAGCTAATGGTTTTAGAAATCTTTGTACAAGAATGAAGATTCACACACACTATACATAGAACATCCCTAAAAACATTTGATACATTGGTTCAGATTTAAGGAATACCACGAAAGCTCTTTAAAAATAGAAACTAAAGATCAACCTTGAAATATAATGTCAAAAAAAGTATGATTCCATCTTCCTATTGTTTATACCAATTCTGTTCTCTCCTGTGACCACTCTTACACTTCACTTCCTTTCCTTTCTCCATCTCTTGAACAAACATATAATTCCCTCTCAGATTCTCCAGTTCTCTTATTTCCATGAGGGCGGGGGGGGGGGGGCGGGGAGGAAGAAATAGAAAATGGAAAGTGAGCAGGACAAAGATATGACAATACATATTAAAGTAGTACCATCTGATGTAATATTATTTATATTGAAATGTTCACCTGCACACAGAACTGGAAATTTCCATTTTACTTATGATCTGTAGATAGAAATGCATGGTTTCAAAAGTGTATGAATGACATTAATTTCAATCTCTACAGGGTCACCACACCCAAAAATCTCTTAACTTTATTCATGAAACTGAGAGCATATAATTTATTATAGTTTATTAGAGGCCTGGTAAATGAAATTCATTCACTGAGGAGGCGGGGTTCCCCCTCAGCCCAGCCTGAACCCTCTTCAATCTGGGACCCCTCAGAGGATCCACAGGGATCCGGCCTAAACCAGCAGCCAGACATACTTCTCACAATACGGGACTTCTGGCTCCCAATCACTCACCTGCCTGCCAGTCTGATCACCCCCTAACCACTCCCCTGCCAGCCTGATTGCCCCTAACTGCCCTCCCCTGCAGGCCCAGTTGCCCCCAACTGCCTTCCCTTGCTGACCTGGTTGACCCCAACTTCCCTCCCCTGCCAGACATCTTGTGGTGGCCATCTTTGACCACGAGGGGGTGGCCATCTTGTGCAAGGGCATGAGGGTCAATTTGTATACTACCTCTTTATTATATAGGATAAAGTATGGATGTTTATATGAAGCCAAGTTCTGCAGATATTTTAACTTCTCAAGTCTCCTGGCCCCATAACGAATAAATTTCCATTGCCCTGAGTGCCTGGCATTGAGTGTATGGATTCCCTTTACTATGTAAATATCTTCTATGGTAGCAGGCTAACATACTCTCTTTTCCTAAAATATGTTTTGCTGTATATAATTTTGTGTGAATACACACTCTGAAATTAGGCACTGTGCTATTACAATGCCTTGTGTGTAATAGTTAACTATAAAGTAAGATGTGAAAAAAAGTAAGCTAGATTGTTGGAGGAAGAGAGATTTATCACTTTCTTAGTTTATCTCTAGTTATGTGTTTTTTAAATGTCTAAATTATTCTTGGGATTTCAAAAACTAGTGAGTGGTACATAATAAATTAGGAGCAGTTGAGAAATTAAAAAGGTTAAAGCAGGTAGTAATACTTTAAAAGTTCAATTTAATGCCCTCAGAAAATTTTCTGTTATGATTCATCAGAATTTTAATCAGTACATTTAATAGATGTTGTTTATTAACACATATTTCCTGAGGATTAACATCCACACTTCACAGTTTACATATACTACATCAGATTTATAATCTTTCTGGTACCCCACTATTAATTTTATGGGCAACCTTTTCTTATAACTTTGTGTATCATGTCAAAGTGTTCACTCTGATATTAATAGGACTTAAGCAAAGATTAGAAATTAGGTCAGGCCAGGCTGGCTCAGTGGCTGAGTGCTGACCTCTGAACCAGAAGTCATAGTCCGATTTCCAGTCAGGGCATATGCCCAGGTTGCAGGCTCAATTCCTAGTGTGGGGACGTGCAAGAGGCAGCCAATCAATGATTCCCTCTCATCATTGATGCTTCTATATCTCTCCCCCTTGCTCTCTCCTTCTCTGAAATCAATAAAAATATATTTTTAAAAGAAATTAGAATGACATAGATCATAATTTGTGTGTTTTTACTACAACTCTGCATTTTATTGAAATTATAAATGTATATCCTATGCATTATAGAGTGTGCATTATAAATTTACATATGTTTTCTCACCACATGTTAGATGATAAACTTCTTAAAAGCAGGTGTTACATTTTAGCCAACACAGAAACCAGTATTGTGTCCACATAGCAAGAATGCTTTTGTTGAACTAACTTATACTGATGGTAAGATATTAATTCTCTTTACTCTCAGGTGCAAATGCCCAAATATAATAAACACTGCTCAGCTGATTTGGCTTTTAATAATATCTAAATTGTATTAACTTAAACATTGAATGGCTCTTATTTTATACATAGGAACTAAAACTTAAAAATGTCAAATAACAGCATAAAAAACATCAACACGTTATTCTAAGAAGCTTATGGAATCAAAACTAGGCAACAGCTAAAATGTGATGAGTAAATTAGGATAATATTTTCTAAAAGGTTATTTAGTAAGTAAATATCCAACAGTAGGATTTAAAGCATTATACGTTTCATAAATCTATTATTTTACATATAATTAATAATCACTTTAATGTTTTCATAAAAGATGCCTTCATTTTTCTTCCACTAAATGATCAAAATCTTTCAACTTTAAAATTTACACTCCAACAGTCTTGTGTCTGATCCACCACACATAGATGAGCACAAAATAATTGCATAGCAAAATTTTCAGAGAGGCAGCTATACAGACTTTACACAGTGGAAGAACATTGGACATGAACATTTTTCTCTCCCATCGTAAGTCAAAGAGATCTTTTTTCTAGTCCTGTACAAATAGCATCCACATCAGGCTGTGTATGTATGTCCTGGTGGGTGTCTGGGGATGATTGTTGTGAGTATTCAAGAGTGATCAAAGTAAATCACCAGCCCAGAACCTGACTATATCACATATAATACAAATCCTGCCCATTCATTCCTGGTGGGAAACCCACAAAACGTTATCACTAGAATCCAATTTTTTTCTCAATGGTCTTGCATAATAAAGAGCAGGAAAGTGGCTCATTTTTCTGTAACACATCATGCAGAAATAATTTTAAGCAGAAATTTGTAACATTGCAAAAATACTTAAAAATGAGTTATATGCATGACAGAAGGAAAGCAGCACTGTAAAGCTGAACGTCGCAGACAGACTAGAGAAATTCTATGTTCAGTTTAGCAACCATGAAACAAGAATATAACTGTTAGAATGCAGACTAGCTTAGAGCCCAAAAGGACAACCTCACATATAATAAGTCAACGGGGAGGACCAGAAACACATTTCCTTTGGCCATACAGCCTAGAGCGTCTCACGAACACGCGAAAGAAGTGATAAACAATAAATACAATGTCTGGGTGATTTACTCTATTATCTTTCTCTAAGTCTATGTATGCTTACATGTATACACCTCCTGAACATTGAACATACATGCCCTAACTCTAAAACTCTGTGAAGCAGGAGTAAAGACAACTGACATATAGACAGTGCCTAGAACAATGCCTGGCACATAGTAGGTATTCAATAAATACATGTGGGATAAATGGATGAATGAATTACTCATTTTGTTTTTGTTTTCCTCTGTCCCATTAAGCCCATTTATTACTTGTAGTCCTTCCCCGTCATTGAGTGACAATAAAGACATTTCTACAACCTTTTTGGTCATTCTTAAATAATAGAAAAGCCTATGGTCACTTTAAGTAATAAATATGATCTCAAATAATGTAAATTGTCTTTCCCAGATAAAATTAAATCAAGTTTTGACTTGATTGGAAATTAAATCTCAGTTCCTCCCCAACCTAACTCCTGCAATGAGCAGCAAGGAAGAATTTTCCTTTCTCCAGACATCATCTGAGGATGGAGCAGGTTGGGTATAAGAGGGGCAAGGCCGTTGCTGTCATAGGTAGGCGCCATGTTTTCTAGACCTTGCAGTGGGGTTAAAGCTGGCTTTCTTGTGCAAGAGCTCTCATGAGTTCTTTGAAGTTCCCTCCATTAGGTTCCATCCATTGCAACTTTGTGACATGGAAAGTGTCTGCCCTTGAGTCTATGGCTTCTCATCCCACTTCAACTTCTGTACCTTTTAGCCTGTTACCATTTGAGTCCCCTTAACCTGGAAGCAAAACCCTTTAGGCAAGATTTATTTGTAAATGGCATCAGTTTCGTGCCCTCTTACCCCGTGTTCCCATCCCTATTGACTTGCATTGGTGGGTAATGCATTTGCTTCCAAGTGGCAGAATTCTCCATGCAAGTCACTGAGGCTTTCCACTGTGATCGTGGGACCAGTGCCTTGTGGCCCTTTAACTGTAAACTCGCCAAGTTGTCTCTGAAAGAACCCTTCAAAAGCCTCGGGTGAAGGAGATAACACTCCGCATGGGGAGTGTGGCTCTTCCTGCCATCTCTACATAGAATTTAAGCTCGCAAAATGCTCTCCCAGCTTTGCTCAACCTTTTGATTTTTGATCTTATTAAAGAGCCTCTGGAAAGACACTCAAAATCGTTGAACTAGTTCTCGCAAATAAAGTTCAAGTTTGAATTAATAATTTTCATCTTGGTGTCTGTGTCAAACTTCACTTAGGTTTTTGTTGTCCATTGTGCCTAGCTTTTTAGGGAGAAACATGTACATATACATATAAATACTCAGCCAGGGATGGCAAATAGGTCTTCAGTCCCATGCTAGTTCTGATCCAATCATAGTGCCCATGTTGATAAATGATGTCTTCCAAGGGAGCGGGAGTTAGAAACAGAAAACCGGGTGCTGGGCAGTATCAATGGGGGCAGATGCCATGTTGTCTTTTTTTTAAATATATTTTATTGATTTTTCACAGAGAGAAAGGGAGAGGAATAGAAAGTCAGAAACATTGATGAGAGAGAAATATCTATCATCTGCCTCTTGCACACTTCCTACTGGGGATGGCCCCACAGGCTAGGTACATGCCCTTGACTGGAATTGAACCTGGGACCTTTCAGTCCACAGGCCAACGCTCTATCCACTGAGCCATGTTGTCTTGTTCATGCTATATTTCCTGTCCATTCACCATGCCTGGAATCGAGTGAGTGCTTGGTAAATATGTGTTGAATATATAATAAAGGGTATGCATATGTAGATGATGGCTATATACATATTTAGTTATATGAATCACATATATAATATTTATAAATTAAGTTAATATATATGTTAACAGTTTAATAACCTAATATTGTTTAGTATGCTTTGGTATAAGTTCAACTATTTTTTACTTTTATAAGAGTAATTTATAAAACCCTGAAGCAATATAACTCTTTGAGGCATTAGTAAAGACATAAATTTGAATTCAACTCAAATGCAATTATGATAATTTTAGTGTTCTTTTAAAAGAGATGCTTAAACAATGTCAATTGCTGGGTGTGTTGCCATTCAAAGTATGATTTTAAATAAAGGAAACAAATTGTTAGGATGACATTAATGTAATATCATCTATGAAGAAAGTGATAAGTAGGCAGAGATAGATAGATAGATAGATAGATAGATAGATAGATAGATAGAGACAATCTTGTGGCCATAGGTTCATATTAATTGGTAATGCTTGGTAATTACTCATCTTCTATCTGCTGGTATTAAATTAATAATAGGCTTAATGGCCATGTTAAGTAATTGATGAGACAGATCGGAGATACCATTGAGAACACAATGCCCATATAAATGTAAATGTAGTTACATTGTAAGAGATGAGGTAATGAGAAAGATCAGTTTTAAACCATTAATTACATCCTATTTCTGGAGAGGCAGCATTTGTCTTCAGCGCTATATGCAGAATAACATTGAGGAGACTTTAGGAAGAATCTGTATGGATGGCATCTTCATGTGAAGGGTAAAGACTTTAAGCACTGAGGTGAGTTTCTCCACAAAAAGACATAAATGTGGAAAATTAGAAGACATTTGGATATTTGCCTGATTTTTTAAAGTTTTCCTTTGAGTATTTAATTTCATGAAGTTATGTTGCTACATGTTGATATGTAGGCAACCTGTTATAGAGTAGTTCAGATATCTAGATTGGTTGTATATAGGTTAATATGATTCAAATCCATTTGAATGTGAATATGACAAAAAAAAGCTGTGTGGATTTTTTAGAAGCAAAGTTGTTTTGACATAAAAATAAAGTCACTCATGCCAGAACGTCATCATTCTTTATCTATTGTCCCTGACTGTGGAGGGGTCCACTTGGGACTGATCCATAAGAACATGTGTAGAAGCAAAGGGACGTTTAGATGATAAATCCTGAGAGGACTATTAGAGGCTTTCAGTTGGGGCCAGGAGACTCATTGCTAACCTAAAAAAAAAACACTCCAAAGATCCTTGGGGCATTCGCTCCTGTTTCAGAGAGGCGCTCCTTGTAGACGTGGTGATAAGCACCACATTGCATGTGAAGAGATGAGTCCACTTACACATTTGTGTCTGAGTTCCCTAGCAATGTGCTTAGCAACAGGGGACTTTTACTGCAGAGCGGGCAGAAAATCAGTTCTCTCTTGCTTGCCATCTCCCGGAGTCCCTCCTTGTATAAAAGGTACACCTCTGTTAAAATTTGGACTTCATTCCTCCCATCTCTCCTCACCTGGAGCAGTAATATGATTAATCTGTCATTTGTTTGGAGTATGTTATTTCTTTATTTGGCTTATTAAGAGAGATTATCCTGTATGCAATTGTCCTATGAAATTATTTGCCTTCCCACAGCAAACCTATGCTAAATAAATTGTTGGCAAAGACAGAAATCAGTCTCTGGTATAATTTTTGATGCCTCCCACAAAAGAAAAACAAGCAATATGTTTTGTATAGATTGACAATGGACTTAATTAAATAACAATAAACAAAAGGCAAGAAGCATGCAGTAGGAATCATGAAAATCTATTGGTTGTGGATGATGATAAAGATTTCAAACAAGTACTTACACTATTGATGGTTTGCAAGTCAGAGGTAGGTGATATTTTTAAAAATGAACAAAGAAACCGAGTTTAGAAACTAGGAAATCTGGATTCATACAATGGTAATTGTTAGTTCTTAGCCAAAAGTATTGGTTTCATATATGTAAAGGAATTTTCAGAAAGTACAGGTTTTATAAATAAAACTCTGGTTCACAGAGCCAGTATGCAAGGGAGAAGGGAGGAAGGAAGGAAAGAAGGAAGGAAGGAAGGAAGGAAGGAAGGAAGGAAGGAAGGAAGGAAGGAAGGAAGGAAGGGAGGAAAAGGAAAATATAAATATAAATGCTGGGTTGTACTGAATCATGAATTGTTAATGTGAGCCAGTGGAAAGAAGCATACATGTTGTGGCAAAAATAGGTTTACAGTTGTGAATACACAAAACACAAGTTTATACCTGTATTATTATTTACTGGCGGCACCAGCTGGGGCCCCACTCTCTGGTCGAATTCCCAGAAGAACTTCCAGTTGAGGGGACAATTTGCATACTACACTATTATTATATAGGATTAATTATTGCCCTACCCTATATTATCCCCTGATGACAAAACTGTAAGTCCACCCAATATTCATAAGACCAGCAAGCGGAGAGAATGTGAATAGCATGGGACAAATCCTCACTGTTAGTGTTCAAAGGGGGCACTTGTTTCACTAGTTTTTATGAAAAATATCTCATTGCAATAAAGACAGAAGTGTCTGAACTTTGAACTTTGCAGAACTATAGTCTCAGTACTGTTAATTTTCCCACATGGCAAACCTCACCAGGATTGAATTCTTAGTAATCAATCCACACATGCATAGAAGTGAGTATTGGGGATTAATTCAATTTTTTAAAAGATTAATATTATTTTATGAGAGTAGTAAATATAACATTAAAAAATATTTTTAAAGGTCGTTTTCAAAATTAAGAGGACAAACTAGGTCTTTAGTATGAATTGGTCCTAAACCATCCTAAACAGACAAGATGGACTATTGATTCTCACTACTTACCTGGAAATATTTAGGGAACCAAATTGTACAATTCACAAATATCAACTCAATATCTCCTCTGGGCCTCTGTCTTGTACAAATAATGTGCTGGGCTCTGGGAGCAGAGACAGAAATAAATACTTTTTTCCCTTATAATTGACTAGAGGCCCTTGGCCTGGTCTATGCCCTCTAGAAATCCAGGACCCCTTTGAGGATGTCAGAGAGCCAGTTTCAGTCCTATTCCCACAGGCCAAATCTTTAGTTAATCTCTTCCTGCCCTCCCCCCATCCCACTTCCCTCTGAGATTCATCAGTCTATTCCATGCTTCCTTGCCTGTGCATTGAGTGTCTGCCCCCCAGTAGTCAGTGTGCATCATAGCTACCAGTCAAACAGTTGAATGGTCAAAAGGTCACTTAGGCTTTTGTATATATAGATGTTTTTATGCCTGCTGAAGTGCTACCCAGTACCAATGATTATTTATTTTAAAATTTAGCCTCTCCAAACATTCAAACAAATCCTAATTGACAATGAAGCCCAGAACTATAAGCAGAGGAGAATGAATTTAATTTTCTGCCCTAACCCCAGTATTCATAATCCAGTGCCCACTAGGGTTAAAATAAGGTCTCAGTTTCTCTTAAGGCTGACCTTTTGCCTTTCTGAGAAAACTTGTTATTCCTGCCACTGGGGCTGGAGTTCTGCCCTGAAATTTAGCCATTTTGGCTGGACTATGAACCCATTAAGCTTTTATCAACCCTATGGCCTCAGAGCATAGACATACTACCTCTCTCTTTGTACCAGGAGCTGGGACCCTCCCTAAAGCTAGAACTCCCTGAAATTAAGGCGAGAGCCATCCCTAACTGCTTCCTATTCCTTCCTTTCTTGTGATTTTTCTGCTTGATTTCCTGTTCAACAGATTAAATCTCTGGGTCAGGAACCCAACCTTGGTTGTCATCAAAGTTTCCAGTGTTCCCTGGGCACTACTGTGTGAAACACTAGCCATCCCCACACAGAGACCAGCACTCCACAAGGAGAATCCCCTTAGCCTGGATTCTGACTACACTGTTTTCTCTCTCCCTGTCTATTGAGGTCCCAGGATGTCTCACAACTGAGAAGAAACAATTCTTGCACACACAAAACAATTAGAAAGTAAAGCAATTATCTAGTAAATGATCGAATCAATACAACCGCGGGCTACATCATGTGATAGCCTGCAGATGTCACAGGAGCGTATCATAAGGAACACGTGATCTACAAAAATGGACATTTGTGCAAGATTTCTGATTGGGCTGATGCACAATGGAGCCTCTATGTTACTTCTGAGAAGAAATTTCTTCAGATTACCATTAAAATCACTTAGAGCCTGAAACTTTTTCATATTATAATTCCTTCTCTCAAAATGCAAAATACCTTCTATTAGGCTTCATGATGAACATGATGAAACTTTTTTGTAAAGAACCTAAAGGTCACTGTTCAAAACTCCAAGTTGAAGTTATTTGTGAGAGGCACTCTGTACGGATCATTGGACTTCTCCGTCGCCACTTGGTTGAGATGAATGAGCATGGAGAGAGAGCAGGCGGGAGCTCATAGATGTGTTGCTATTTTTCAACTGAAGACAGTTTCCCAGAGGCTAAATTAACAGAGCATAACCTGTCAGGTTCAGCTTTGAAGGCTAGAATTTCACAATTCAAAAATTCAAAATAAAACAAAACAAAACGTCAGAGGTACAAAGCACAAGACTGGTTTATCCCAAATTGCAGAATCCAAAGCTTGCCATCACCTTAAAATCTAGTAGTCTCTCTCATCCTATGCTATGCTGTCACCTCTTTTTTGGAAAGCACTCTTTTAGAGAACGTTTCTAACGGTATTATAGTATTCAGTTTTCTCCCCAGAATACCTTTATCTAACAAGGTAACTGTGCCCTGTCTTATGTTCTCCTAAACGCAAAACAAACCATCTTGTGCTAGCCTGTTGCTCAGTGGGTAGAGTGTTGGCCTGCAGACTGAAGGGTTCGAGGTTTAATTCTGATCAGGGGCATGTGCCTGGACTGCAGGCTCGATCCCCAGTAGGGGTGTACAGGAGGCAGCCTATCAATGATTCTCTCTCATTATTGATGTTTCTATTTCTCTCTCCCTCTCCCTTCTTCTCTAAAATCAATAAAAAAATATATTTTTAAGAAAAAGCAATCTTGTCTTACCTCAGGTGGGTCTTTCTTGTGACATTGTACCCGTGAGAAGAGCATCTTAGATGAGGGCATGTAGAAGGTTTGCTCAATATCACTTTTTTTTGTATTTTAATGTCAGTCTTATTATAAATTAGATAGTTATTATTTCCTTTAAGACACCTGTACTAAAATATAAAATATTTTTAAAGATCCAAGTTGCACCTACAGATCCGATTGCTCTGAAAGTCTTCAAAATCAATGACCAGACAAATCATTTATTATCACTTATCATCACTATGACAGGACAAATCACAATAATTAAGACTATGACAGTAAATTAGGCAAGTTTCAGTTTGACTAATTCACTAATAATTAAGCAATAATTTGGGCTCCTTTGGAGATCTTCATTCCAAATGAAACTTGAAATTAGACGAAAACAATGAAATGAAACCGTCTAACAGGAAACATCCTGAGTTTAACGCATTTTTACAGGCAGTATAAAGAAGAGGTGAGGCAGAAAGATTTTGACTCCATGGCTCTGCTGCCTAATGTGTGACCTTGAGCAAGTTACATAACCACTCCTTGCCTCCAAATAACCTTCCTCTTCTCAATGAGCTGAGAGAGGCTGAGAAGCTGGACGTGATCTTGGCACCCGAACCTGGTCCTGGGCAGGTGTGTGATCAATGCTATTTTTCAGAATCTATGGACATTTTTCAGCATTATGTGTCATCTTAGGGTCTCAAACTTATAGAATAATTTAATTGAACATCTTGTTACATTGGACTAGCTATTATACTTACCTTGAATGTAATTTTCTTGCACTCCCATAGCAGTATGTCACATTTTTGGTAACTATTTTCATTTGAAATTTTTCAAAGCTTCAGAATAGTTGTAAAAATCATAAAGGACTACCAATATATGACTTTCAACAATTGAAAACATTTTGCCACATTTGCTTTCTCTCTCTTTCTCAAATATAAGTGGACATATACCTATATGTATCTGTGTATATGTAAATTTGTGAATATATTATTTTGCTGTATGATTTGAGTCTAAGTTGCAGATATTGTGAGCCAAATACTTCAGCATGTCTCCTAAAAACGAGGATATCTTCTTAAATAACCATGATAATGATTATTACATTCAGTAAATTTGACATAAATTCAAATACAGTTTTCCTACAATGTTCATGATAGCATTCTTTTTTTTCTGATTCAGCATCAAATCAAGGATCTTGAATTATGTTGAGTTACATTGTTATTTGTAACAACATTGCTTTGCTAATTTTATCATTAATCTCTCAGTATTGGGCTAGATTATAAACTCCAGATAACACATGCTATATTTTATCAATCGCTGTATTTTTGGCATAAGAACACCTATTCACACAAAAAAGGGACTTAGTAATTATTTGATGAAACACTAGTTGGAAGTTGTTTGTCGATTTTTCCCATATTCACTTGAGTACTGAGCAAGAAACTTGACATAGTGATATTTTACATTTAAAAATGCTGGAAAGGATTCAGAAAGTATTTTGTCCAAATCCTTTCTTCTTAGATGAAGTCCCGAAGAGTAACTCACCCATATCACAGAGTCAAAGAGGGCCAGAGTAGAACCAGAATACATTCCCAACTAATACCGCCCCTGCACTCTCAGGCCACACGCTTCCTCAGCTGCTCTCAGAACCCATTACAGACATGTGAGATGTGATTTCCTTGCTCAGCATCTCTTATTCTGGGCAACTTCACTAATGAAAAGAATAAGCATACTTTAACATCCTGCAGTCCCTTCTCTGGCGCGAGCCATGCGCATTCAGGAAAACAACCATGGCATGACACAACCTGTCACAATAGAGATCCATGTGGACCTGCTATCACGGGGCCTCAAGCAACAAGCTCTTTTCTGTCATCAAGTGGGATGCTGTGCAGTGCTCAGCTGGAGTGTCAGAACGTGAATATCACAATCAATAGAACAATTAGCATTTTCCAAGACAATGGACACATTATTGGTTGAAAAGAAGCATGCACTTTAAACAGAGGGCCATTGAACCCACTTAATGGCTGCATCAGTCCCTTTATGTAGGCTTAATGAACAAGGATGCACATTAGAGGGAAATTTATTTGGAAATTCGCTTAAGAAAACACATTTTATTCCAGCAATATATTTTCCATGTCTCTTCCTAAACTACCCATGAAGAAAATAACATGGATTTTAAGGATTAACTAACTTCTTTACTGATTCTCACTGGCATACATACAAATTCGCTGACATTTTAATACAATGTCATAATAGAATATTGTAATAGGACCAATAATACATGTTACTACACATTCTCTATATTTTATCAGCTTACAAAGGTAGTTTGCATCCTTAAGAGGAGCCCAATTCATACTGTAGTTCACAATTTTACACTAATAAAATTATTCATCTCACACAAAAGTTGTTAAATTGCAGCCTTCCCTGTGATAGGAAAGGGAAAGCAGAGTTTCTTCCAGATTTAAGAATCAGAGAAATAAATTCCATTTTATCCTTGCAGTCATTAGGCAGGTAACATTTCTGGAGTATTGCTAGCTTGTCTCAGGCATTTCCTTTCCCTGATAATATTTGTAGCCATCACTGAAATCCCGGCCCAGTACACCTAGTGCATAACATCCAAAGAGTGGGGAAGGGATGTATTGGGGGAGGGGAAGGTGAAGATTATTGATCAAGGGGTTGATTCAATTCTAACTGAAATGGAATTTTTGGACTGGAACCCAGATTCTTTGTCCCCTGAAGTTGAAGAATGAATCCATGGACCGAGAGTAGTAGAGCAAAGGTGGAGATTTATTGAAGAACAAGTATAGACTCCAACAGCCTCCTCCTCCCTCCTGGGCTCTGACTCACGTTGACAAGCTATGCACCTGCCCTTTGTACCCACTGGAGCTCCACCTCCCCAAGTTGGGCCACACTCATTCCCCATGTCCTACATGTGGACTTTCTCCCCCTCCTTCCCCTTCTCTACACATCACTAGGCCACCAGGACCTTGGTCTCCTTGCAAGGAATCAGTCTTCACCACTCCTGACTCCAACACCCTCACCTGGCCTTCCACAAGCATCCCACCTGCCCCTCCCAGTGCAGACACCTTGCTCCTCTGAATGCGCTTTAGGAACCCACCTTAGTGGTCACAGACACCATCCACAACCCGCTCAAGGAACAATGCCCGCATTGTGTCACTGCAGGTGACTCTCTTGCTCAACCCCACCAAAGACTTTCAGACTGAGAAGGAAGGAGGAATGGAAAAGAACAGACTCTGAACTTCAAAGAGAGTCAGTGTTCTACCTAGTAATTATTTGCATCTCAAAGTATCTTTATTCAAAACATATTATCAGTATGTCTCTATTAAAAATCTCAGAAAGACAAGTATCCCATCTGTCTCCACATCATATATAGTTCTTTAAAAAGGATACCAAATACACTGGACAGAATAATGCATCTTCTGGGTTTTCAAAAAATTTTACTTGAGAAAAAAATTTGTTACAAAAAACATAACAGTTCAGTTGAAATTGAACTTCACATTATATTTTGTGAAAGCCATAAATTATGTATTATAAATTATAATTAATGAATTTGATGCATATAAGTGATTGAATTAAATTCAATTCAAGTATATTTCTGCAATTGTTCACATCACCTTTATGTATTCTGGCTATAAGAACCAAAGAAAGTTATTTTCTTTCAGTAGATATATCAAAGGAAAAATCTGTCGTGAAGAATGTTTTATTTTTAACTAAATCATTTCAATAGGCAGGGTGACACAATTGTGGCTTAAATCTTTGCCATCAAATTGACAATAACATGTCTATTTTTTAAAAAACGATTTGATTTGAAATGGCCATAACCTTCTGTCATAACACTGGCCACTTAAAATGAATTTCTTCTTATGCTTCAGCATTTGTAAAACTGAAGGAAAATCTATTCTTATAATAAGCCCACACTGAAGGAATAAAAGTTTTAAATAGTCGATGCCAAATATTAGAAGCCTAAGTCAATATAAGCTATGCCATTTTAATTTAATTTATAAATGGATACCTTCTAAGAATTTTGGTTATGATTGGTGTTGGTGGCAAAGTTTTGCTATGCTTTCTGTGGGTTTATGACTTATCTAAACATGAAAGCCTTATCGACAATGCACTGAATACACACATAGAAAATAATGAAGACGATGACCTGTTTTAGCATCTAGCCTTTGAGGTGCTTTGACAAACTAGCAAAAGGGGGGGTGTGGAGGGGAGAACTAGGAATTGGTGGAAAGAAAATGGACCGTTTCCATCTCTCTACACTCATAAACCAAAATGAGTTCTACTCTCAGTTAGACCAAGGAACTGTAAATTGGAGAGGATTTACATGGAAATTTATTTGGTACAGTTCGCAGTCTTGAATTGAACGAATCAGCACTTCTCTCAACATACAAGCTGCTTGGACATCCTGGTCTCAATGTTCCCCGGGGAAACTGCTTCCATTGTGCGGGTCTGGAGGGAGAAGTACAGACAGCTTGCCGTCTTTCAGCTACAGACTTCCCATAAATTCGAAACTGAGAGGCTGGGCCAAGACTGGTGAGAACCTTGCTCAGTTAGTGAAAACACTGAACCAGATTGGGTTCCCTTCACTGCAGAGGGCTGTGTATTTTAATGCCCTTTTCCTAGAAAGAAGGCTTTTATCAGTTCAGCAATGCCCCATGATCTCAGGTGTTTATCGGGCCTAATGCCCCAAATGATCTGTCCATACGACAACAGCAGCTCCGTGCTTGGGTGCCCTGCTTCCTTCCAACAGGTCTCTGCATCTCCCCAGCCTTACCCCGCAGATTCTCTATTGCCAATTAGCCTATAACACTTACTGTGGTTCTAATCAGATTAGCATGTGTTAATTACTATCTTTATTTCTGTGGCTTATTTTACACTAATTAAAGCTAGTAAAAATTCCCACTGCTAATTTAATTAACAGAGCCACTCATCTTTGTCAGGCATCATCTTTCTTGCTTCATCCGCATCTTTAAACAGAGTCTGAAGCCTGCAGGTGAATCAATTAAATATCATTTTAGAAGGCAGGAGCTCCGCCCCATCTCTGACAAAGGGCAAGCTTTCATTTCTTCAGAAGCTTCTTTATGTAATGACAACGGTGACCATCGGCATTGAGAAACTAGTCTCTTATTCAGCACCTGAAGTGATCGATCTGGACTTGAAATAACTTAAATTTCTTCGGTCACATTGCATTAAATTTCTTCGGTCACATTGGAATCCATGATTCCAACATAATATGCTAAAGTAATCATTTTAACCAAAAGCTTGTCAGATAAGGAGAAAATTAAGGAGCCTTGTTTGCATTGCTGGAATGGAATTGAATTAATTTGGCTGATTTTCAGTGTTTTAGTTAACAGAGCCAACTATCAACAGTACAACGATTGAAATTTCTTTTGAGAGCAAAGTTTTTTAAACTTAAACTTCTTCTACGCCACTTCTTCAAAATAAACTTGCCCAGGCCATGGTATTTTGTGGAAAAGCCATACTCAAGGGGCCAAAGAGCCGCATGTGGCTCACAAGCCGTAGTTTGCCGACCGTGGGCTTAGATAAAAACACAGTAGTGCAGTGAAGGTCTGGAGAGAGGGTGAGAGCAGGGTGGAGAGGGTCAATAGTGGAAAAAAAGAGGACATCTGTAATACTTTCAACACTAAAGATGTGTTTAAAAAGAGTCTATCTAAGTTTTCATATAGATTCAGCTTTTATTAATATATTCTGAAATAAAGACAGTGCAGAGTAACCTCAGTTTACGGAGGAATTGTATTTGTAGAACTATTTGCTCAATTATCATTTTCTAATATAATGCCTCTGACAGGTGGTTTTCCTGGTTGTCTCAAAGAGTATATTTAATCCATAACTAACATGAAAACTATCCACCAAACCCTACAGCTTGGGAGCAGGTCACCAATACTTACGGGGCAGAGCCCAGACTACTCAGCTTCCTACCTCTCCTCTCCTTTCAATCCACCTCTTCGCTAAAATACCTCAAGTGTTCTCATAACAACCAGGGCAGCAGAGACTCCAAAGCAGATGGGGACCCACACCACATGTGTCAGAGACAGTCATGAATTAATTTTGACTACTTTGGATTTGAAAACAAAGCTTTGTCACCCACCTAAAACATAGTAACTGCTTGTATTATTTTTTTCCAGAAAACTACTGGAGAACACTTGTGTGAGGTGGTCATTTATTTATTCAGGAGTAGTGTGTCCTAATGTCAGGTGCCCTGATGCCTGGACGTCCTCATGTAAAGAGCACCACACCTTCAATGCAGCTCAAGGTTCAACCTTCAGAATCAGCTACCTGACAACTAAGATCTCTAAAATTACCGTGCTCTACAAGTAAATAATGTTGTTATGAAGGGATGGAATTGGGGTTCCCAGTTATTCTTATTGAGGAAATAGTTGCACTTCTTTTGGTTTCCCCAAAGTTTTATGATCCTAAAGAAAATCATAAGGAACCATTTTGTTTCTCTTTAACTTTAGCCTCTAGTCTCTAGTATTAGCTACTGAGTAGGAGGTGAGGCTGTATGGATTGGTAATCTGTAGAATATAGAGTAAATCCCAATGACCAAAACCTTGCTTTGAAATAGCTGGTTTGGTAAACTAGATTGATTCACCAGAAACTTGGTTCTCTTCACATTCAAATCAGCTATTTCCTCCCTGTTGCTGAAAAGTGTAGTGAGTTGACTCCAGTTTTGCCTTCAATTTGTCCATGCATCACCGTACTCACCTTCAGAAGGACTCTTCCAAGTTGACTCTGCGAGGGCATTGTCGCTTGCATTGACCAATCAGCAAAGGAGAGATAGTAGACTTGAAAGCCTTCCCTGTTGATGTTGTTGGCACCCTGCTGCCATGGGAACAAGCTCCAGCCAGTCAGAGGGATAATGAGAAACAGCCCAGTCACCCACCATTGTCTCCACTGACATCCAGTTAACCCCCAGAGGCAAGACTGCCAAGATGACTGGCAGCTGACCACAGACACATCACAGAGAGCAGAAGAAAAAACTGCTTGGCTAAGCACATCTCAAATTGCTGACTCATAGAATTGTGAGTTAAATAAATGGTTGCTCTTTTTAAGCCACTAGTTTTGAGGTCTATTATATTGCAAAAGCTAACTTATACAAGAGTCAATAAAAGGAGTCTAATATTTACAGAGCCAAAGATGATACCATTTTCATTACTTTTTTTTTTTTCAGGAGTGGAGATTAAACCATGGCCTATAGTGGGAGGAGTAATACTTGGCTAATGATTTAGTTTCATATACAAATGGAGAATAAAGCATTAGGACTTTCATTATTCAACTTCAAAACTTGCTATAAAGCTACAGTAATCGAGACAGTGTGATTAGTATAAAGGCTGACATGTAAATCAAGGAAAAAGAACAGAAAGTTCAGAAATAAAACCTTATATTTATGGTCAATCGATTTTTGATAAAGAGCCAAAGAAATTCAGTGGGGTAAAGATAATATTTTCAACAAATGGTATTGGAATAATGGAATATCCATGTGCAAAAAATTGCAATAATAATAGTCTTCAGTCACACACCATATACAAAAGTCAACTCAAAATGAAGCATGGAGTTAGATGTAAAACATAAAACTAAAAATTCTAATGGAAACATGTGAGAAAATATTTTAAAAATTGGGTTAGACAAATATTTCTTAGATATGCCACTAAAGTAATGATCTATAAAACAAAATTAATAACTTAGACTTCATCAAAATTTTTAAACTTTTGTTTTCCAATAGGCACCATTAAAATTAAAAGACAAGTAAGTGACAGATAATGGAAAATATTTTCAAATGATATACATCATAAAAAACTTATTCAGGATATATAATGAGCTTCTACAACTCAATAATAAAGAAATGAACAACCAAATTTTAAAAAAATGGGTAAAGAATCTAAATAGACATTTGTCCAAATAAGATATATACATGTCTCATATGCACATGAAAAAAATGCCCATCATAAATCATTAGGTAAGTGCAAATCAAAACTACAATGAGATATCTTTTATACCCTCAAAGCTGGCTATACAAGCATTGGCAAGGAAAAATTGAACCTTCAATATTGCTGAAGGTAAAGTAAAATGATACAGTCAACTTGAAAAACTATTTCTATTTCCTAGAAAAAGTAAAATATAAACTTATCATATGATACAGAAAGTTCATTCTTGGTCATATACTCAAGAGAAGTGAAAACTGACATTTACACTGAGACTTGTACCTGAATGTTCACAGCAGTGTATTCATGATAGCCAAAAATTGGAAAATGCCCAAACATCTATCAACTGGTGAGTTAATAAAAAAGCCCAATGTGGCATACCATGCATTGGAATAATATTTATTCAGCAATAAAAAGACACAACTACTTAACCATGCTATAGCACAGGTGAACTTCAAAAACATTATGCTAAGTGAAAGAAGCATTCAAAAGAGACCCCATATTGGATTATTTGATTTATATAAAACTTTTAACAAAAGCAAATCTATTGACTATAAAGCAGTCATTTCTTTCCTGGAGCTGAGGCTGGAAAGGGGATAGTCTGCAACTAGGCACAGGAAACTTACTGGGGTGATGGGAACACCCTAACACTGTGTCGTAAGAATGATGGCAGTTTCATTAATTCACTACAAAACATCAATCTGTATGCATACCAGCATTTTCAGGTAAGTAAATAAATAATCTCTCTATATAAAAGGCTAAGTGGCTGGCCAACAGGCTGACCAGCCAGTAGGTATGATACACACTGACCACCAGGGGATCAAGTGGCAGCAACTTTGCAGAGTGCCCTCTCATACTCTGGGACCCCTCCGGTGATGTCAGACTCCTTGTTTCCACCTGATCCCCACAGGCCAGGCCAAGGGACCCCACCTGCCAGAGGGTTCTGCTCACTCTGCAGACACCCTTTGAGCCCCATGTCACCCCAGATGCAGCCAGCTGGAGAGGGGCCATGGGAGGTTGGCTCCAGGGCATGTCTGTCCCCCTTCTAATTAATTTTCTTTCAATGTTTACAAATCCGTGCACCAGGCCTCTAGCACTTCAAAAAAAAACAAAAACTCAATTGTTTAAAACAAACTGTAGATTCCCTCTTGAAAGAGAGAAGGGGAAAAAGGAATTGGCAAATGCCTGAATTAATATGATTTGGAATTCGACTATAGATAAAATATAGTTTTATTTTATAAACTATATAAATAGTTTATAAAATGACTCACTGAGATGTCTCCCTGTATCTATGCGTATTGAGGATCGATGTCCTGAAACGATAACACTATTCTTTCCTTTTGGCATTTCTTAGGAAAATGAAATGAAAACTTTCATGACATAATCACTCTGAACAGTGCGGGGTGGGGAGGGGGAGATTGGGCAGCAGAGAACTCATGCCTGCACAAAGTGTGTCTGGAGGCCAGCAGGAGGGGTGATGTAAACAGACCCGGGCCTGGGCTGACACAGGCTGTGACCATATCTCTGTCCCCAGCCCCTTCCTCTGTCCAGGTTCCCAGTTTCTAAGTCGCGTGAGGAATGTGAAGGTGGTCTTGCCCCAACATATGTTTCCGTTTTGCAGGTCTCGTCCAGCTGTTTGAAAACATACTGTCTTCAGTAACATGCTATTTATCATTTTCCACTGTCTTTCCATAGAAGTTTGAAAAGGGGGGAAAAACATCAACATTTTTCTGATTTAATCTTGCTTTCTCTAATTTGAGAAATAAACTGTTTTATGACTTTTCAACGGAAAAGGAGATTGCACCCCGTTTTTGTTTTACTACATCCATAAGAACACGAATTCTTGTGATCAATGAAACCTGGCAAGGATTAGGGGGGAAATTCTCCCCCTAAGTGATCACACAGCTTAAAGCAACGTCAGTAAGTCAACCGGACCAGCTCTCGCCAAAGACAGAGTGTGCTTACACCACACCCAGACAAATGAAAGTTTGTTCTATTTTTAAAGATTTCCAGGGGAGAGGATCATAAGAATTTTGCCCCTGAAGGCATTTAGTCTGTCTGAGAAATTCATTTTGCATAAGAACATGGTAGAAACAAAGAGAGCACACCCCTTTGGCTGCCAAATCCGAGGATTTTTATTATTATCATCATCCTTCTGAAACACAAAGGACGAAGCGGGAGATAAAATTCATGCACCGTGTCTGGTGTGTTTCAGATTAATGAAACAGACCCTTCTATTTTATTAAGGTTAAGTAAGCGAGCCCAGCCAAGCCGACTTGTGCATTTTAATTTGGGGAATTTCAACAATAATAAGGCTGCTGAACATAAAGAAGTTAAAGCCAAGACTGCTTCCTCTAGAATTCTGCTCTGCTTCTCCCCAGGTAGCCCGCCAAGGGAAGTGCGGGTCAGCGAGGGAGAGAAAGTCTCACAAATGTAAAGTATTTATGGGGCATCCCCAATTACTATTCGGAGACACAGACCATCCTCCAGCACAAATGGGAAAGTCAGCTCAAGAGTGGTTTAAAATGAGGACGTCTGAGTAACAGAGAAGTTATTTGAATAGATAGCTAAACTATAAATAAGCTCTGGGCGTATTTTCATTTAAAAGAAGTCAATGCTCTTCTAAAATAATTTTAATCACTCAAAGTGCCCATTGCCATTATGAACAAAGCCTCGTGCTTTTTCTAATTAATGTGATCGTTTTCTGCAATTGCCCTCTCCTCCGTGACTAATGGGCACAAACTGACCTTGTGGGGGGAGGGGGGAAACTAACTTCTTAACAATGAAGATTTCCCCCACTTCCAGTTGTGATTTACACACACACACACACACACACACACACACACACACACACACACACACGAGACGAGAGGCACAGACAGCCAGTCAGCTTGAAAATATCCAGTGGCAGCCAGAGAACAAGCTTACTCCCCCACATCTGGGGGGCAAGCAGGGGCACAGGAACAGCTAGCTTACTGTGGCTCTGCCTAGAGCAGGGCCTCTGAGATCCAGCAGAGGGCGCTCTGCAGGAGTCCCCACTGGATTCTCCTCCCACCTCTTCCTGTCCCTCAGCCCCACCCACGTGGACAAGAGCTAATAAATAAATACATGTACAAAGACTCCAAAGTTGAGTTCTGTCTAAGGTAAACATTAACCCTTATCTCTCCTACATTTGCCATCTCACCGGAAAGATATTAGCATAAGTATTGCTCATCTGACTTCCTTATAAGTCATATACATATATGGTATCTTTAAAGAAGAAAAGGAGCATGCTGGGAGCAGCAGACGCCAGCCAGTCTGCCGTGCTGGGTGGATGGGAAGAAGCGGCCTTCCAGCCCGGTGCCCTGGGACAATGCCAGTGTCTACATTAGTCTCTCAGTCAGGAAGCAACCCAGGTGGATCTACCTTTAAGAGGAAATGAGGAACATGGGAGTGCATATATCCTTTTGAAGTGGTGTTTTGGATTTCTTCAGATAAATCCTCAGAAGGGGATCACTGGCTGATAAGGCAGATCCATTTTCAATTTTCTGAGGAAGCTCCATACTGGTTTCCACAGTGGCTGCAGCAACCTGTGCTCCCACCCACAGTGCATAAGGGCTCCCTTTTCTCCACAACCTTGCCAATACTTTTTATTTGTGAATTGATTGATGATAGCCATTGCCAAGCGATGGGAACAACTCATCTATTCAATAGATGAGTAGGTAAAAAGCACAATGGTACATATTTACAATGGATTATCATTGGGCCATAAAAAAGAATTAAATCTTCACATTTACAACAGCATGGATGGACTAGAGGGTATTATGTTTAGTGAAACAAGTAAGGCAGAGAAAGACCAATACCATATGATTTCACTCATATGTGGAATTTAAAGAACAAAATTAATAAACGAACAAAATTGAAACAGATTCTTAGCTACAGAGAGAGAACCGGGGGGTTGCCCAAAGAGAAGGTGTGTTGGAGCACTGGGTGAAAGATTTGAAGAGATAAAGAAGCACAAATTGGTAGTTACAACGTTGTCATGGGGAAGTAAATAAAGCATAAGCAATCCTATATAATAAAAGCATAGTATGCAAATTGTCCCCTCAACAGGGAGTTCCTCCTGGAGTTCAACCAGGGGGTGGGGCCTGCCAGGGGAAAGGAGAGAGGCCCTGGCCAGCAGCTAGCAGCCACTAGGCACCCTATTGTGCACGTATTTCATGCACTGGGCCTCTAGTATAGTCAAAAATATTGTGATAACTATGTATGGAGCTAATTGGGATACTGGAAATATCAAGGGGGATACTTTATAAAGTATATGGTTGTCTAACCACTAAGCCATACACCTGAAACCAGTACATGATAATTTTTTTTTAAAAAAAAGGGAATGGGGCACCCTGGAGATGTGCCCTTGGGGAGAGAGGTGACCCCAGGGAGGATGTCTGTGACCAACTCATGCCCAAGAGTAAAGGGAAGTAGGGCTTCCCTTTGCTGACTTGGGATCCCAGGAGCTGTGTACCCTGCCCAGTGGACTAGACAGAAGTCTCCTTAAAATGACAGGCATTGGGGCATTTGGTATGTGGACTTGGCACTCATATGCCTTTTTCATGAGCACAGAGACAGTGTTTCCAGGCCAGTCTTCAGCTACAACAAAGGGAACTATAGAGTTCTGTCAGAAGTGTGGATATTAACTGGCATGGAAATATTTGATTGCCTTATAAGCATTCAAAGCAGAGGAAAACCAAAGATAAATAATTGGTTTTCATGAGTTCCATCATAAAGCACTTTTTTTTCTAGAAAAGAGAGAACTCATTGAACAGAGAAGGGCATAGTCTCTTTAGAGTTTGGTTAATTCACTGAGGATTTGAATAAGGCTTCATAACTCCAGGTTAAAGCTAGAAGAACATCAATATAAAGGAAGGATAAAGCAGAAAGGGCAGGAACTGCTACAGAGGTTTTTGGTTAGCTGCGAAGAAGAGTTCTCTATAATAAAAGTCACAAAAACTTGGCTAATTTGAGATGAGGGTTCCTAAACATATCCCCCAAAGTCTTTAAACATGAAGTAAATGGTATATTTAAGCCAGGAGCTAGAATCTCTCAATTGAAAAGAGACTGTGTGCTCTCATAAGTTAGACATTGTGATATATGCCTTGCATAAATCTTCTGTCTTACACTTCACAATAATCATTTGAGGTGGTTTTCACTGTCATTATTTTCAGACAAAGACACTGAAAATTAGAAAGGTGAAATAAGTAACCTCATATATTTGATCCCATGATTACAAGAGCAAGGATTTGAAACCTGAGTTTTCTTGATGTTCAAAACTTTGCTTTTCTATTTCTCTCTGTTATTTGTAAAGATTGGGGTTTTGATGAATGCTTTATAGGCCTCAGCTTGGCACATTTGCTATGGCCCTGACTAAACAATCTTAGCCTGTGAGACGCAGGGACTTTGGCTATAGCTGAGTTCAGAGCTCTCCCACTAGAGGCTGAGAGTCAGTTCCCAAGGCTGAGCATGAGCCTGCAGAGCTAATTGTGAGGATTCCAGAAGGGATTGGCTTCTGGATTCCCTTCCTCCCTCCTTTACTCTCCAACTCCACCATTGAGTCTCACTACACAGGAAGATTCAAGGTGTTCTCCATCTTAGACGGGGCTCTCTGGAAAACAGGTCTGAGATGGAGATTTACAGGCAGGACGTTAATTGGAAGGTTCCTGCAAAATTGATACCAGGGAGAATTCAAGAGAGTAGGATCCAGTAGATGGAAGAGTTGGAGTGTGAGTTGCAGCAAAGGCTTGCCAATCAGTCCTTCAGCTGCCAGCATTCCCGGAAGTTGGTGGAATAAATAAATATCTCTCTGTTCTAACTGGCGTGTACTCATGGCTTTCACAACAACGAAGCCTTCCGGGCATCCTCTTAGACCAGCTTGACTCAGCAAAGCAGAGACATGACTAATTCAGCAAGCATGACATTCTCTGAGCCAACAGCTGCCAACAGCAGTGCAAACAGCAGCCCTAGCTTACTCAGAGCCACGATTTCCAAGAAGCAATGCCACACCTAAAAAGTGCAGCCTTCCTTAAAAACCCAAAGATAAGGCACTAGTAAGGATTTAACTGTGCACATTGATGGAATTGATGGGGGTTAGTAGTCCACACTCAAATTAGAGATGCCCTGTGCAAGGGGACGTGGCACCCAGCCCTCTCCTTGGTCTGGTGCTTATGACAAAAGCCCCTGAGAAGGGGTCAAATGGGGGGAATGGATTTAGTATCAACCCAGCGTTGTGAAAAAAGAAACAGCTCTCTGTGTTGAACACACTCCTAAATGTGACACTGAATGTTTTCTCACTTTATCTTATTAAAGAGAGTGGAGTATTGCACTCCCTCACTGTTGGGCTGCTTTCACTAACTACTTCCAAAGACCACATGTTAAATCCAATTACAACCTAAGATACTTCGGCTGCAAGTGATGGCTGGGGACTAGAGAGCTTTCATTCATTCAATAAGATTTTATTAAACAGCCAAAACTGGTTTGGCTCAGTGGATAGAGCGTCAGCCTGCGGACTGAAAGGTCCCAGGTTTGATTTCAGTCAAGGGCATGTACCTTGGTTGCAGGGACATCCCCAGTAAGGGGGGGGGCGTGTAGGAGGCAGCTGGTCGATGTTTCTCTCTCATTGATGTTTCTGACTTTCTATCCCTCTCCCTTCTTCTCTGTAAAAAAATTAATAAAATATATTTTTAAAAAGATTTTATTAAACACCTACTATGTGCCAACACTATTCTAGTTCCTGGGAACAAAAACTTTACTGCAATAGTGTTCCCTGACACCAAAATGTATGTGCATTGAAGACATATACACAGCTAGTTATTAAACAACTAGTGGCCCAGTGCACAAAATTTGTGCATGGGGGTGGGAGTTCCCTCAGCCCAGCCTGCACCCTCTCCAATCAAACGTCCCTTTTGCAATATTGGACCACTGGCTCCTAATCACTCATCTGCCTGCCTGCCTGATTGACCCTAACTGCCTTCCTCTGCTGGCCTGTTCTTGTCCCCAATAACCCTCCCTTGCCAGCCTAATCTTGCCCACAACTGACCTCCCCTGCTGGCCTGATCTTGCCCCCAATGACCCTCCCCTGATAGCCTGGTCTTGCCCCCAACTGCTCTCCCTTGCTGGCCTGGTCGCCCCCAACTTCCCTCCCCTGCTGGCCTGATCTCACCCCAACTCCCCTTACCTACCAGCCTGATCACCCCTAACTGCCCTCCCCTGCAGGCCTAATATCGCCCCCAACTGCTCTCCTCTGCCAACCAATTTGGTTCTGATTGGTAAGTTTCTATACCACTCAGCATCAAAAGCTCTGACTCCTAGGCAGCCATTGGCTCCTCACAGTTCACCCAGATTTAGTTCTGACTGGTCGGTTTTTATGCCAGTGTTAAAAACTCCACCTCCTAGGCAGCCACTGGCTGCTCACGGTTCACCCCGATTTGTTTCTGATTGGTCATTTTCTATGCCAGTCAGCGTCTCTGGGCCTATCAATGGGGCCTGATCATAAAGGCAGGGCTGATCAACAGCCCTGATAGATGCCTGAAGAGAAACAGAGGCACGGCTGCTGGCCTGGCCAGAGAGAAAGAGAGAGGCAAGTGTTAATCAACAGCTGCCACACAGGCTATGGATCAGATCCTGCTTCTCTCCTCAGGCCACTCTCCAGGCCTGATTCACAGCCCCCTCAGCAGTCAGTGCTGGGTCAAGGCACCTGCAGCTACAGCAGTCAGCGCTTGGTTACCACAGCAACCCAGCGCTGAGTGAGTTCTGGTTGGTCGAGCTCCAGTCGTGATAGACCCAGGGTTTTTATATACCATATTTTCCAATGTATAAGACAACTGGAACTGATGATGATAGAAGGAGGATAACAAACAACAGAGAAAGAGCAAGTGCCGGTCAAGTCCCTGGCGAGTTAGCAACACCCATCATAATTACAAGCTATGGTATTTTTGCACCCGGCCTAAAAGACGACCCTCAACTTTTGAGAAGATTTTCCTGAGTTAAAAAATCATCTTATATGGTATTAGGATTTGATAAATTCTACAATAGAGTTGCATACCAATTGCTATAGGAAACCAAAGGAAGAAGTAATCAGACAGGCATGACAATAACAGACTTAGAAGTGATGGCCAGCGTGGAAAGGTATACAGGGGTTATAGTTGGAACTCCACGAGCCCTGGAGTCTAGTAGCTCTGCCTTATTAGCTTGAACTAATGTCACTGCTATGTATGGTGTCATCCTGGCAGGGCAGCAGGGGAATTCTAGGGCAATGGCCAAAGAAAAGGCGGGGGGCAGGGGGAAGAAATACTCAAGTAAAGTACATAGTAGGTCTTCTGAAATTATTTTCGACAAGACCTAAACAGAACTTGATATTTTCCTTCAAATAATGCATTTATTTTTTTAAAAAGAACATAAAGACAATTAAACCACCAAATCCTTTATACTCTTTTTTTCCTGTTGTAGCAACCACTGCCTTTCTGATTTACACACACCTTATTACCCAAGAAAATTGACCTTGATTTCAAATCCACAATTTAATAATTCACCTACTCATACCCACTGCCATCCTCCACTCCTCCTACCCCCAAACAGCTATCTTTTTAAAAAAGAGAGTTATTCAACAGCTTGTTTTTTTTGTTTAGAGTTTTTTTTTTTTTAAATGGCAGTTAATAAACAAGAAAGAACTCAGCTCTTTGGAAAACAATGTAGTGTCTGGCTACATGTTTATTCTGCCACCTGGGAAAAATTTTTCCGATGGCTATCACAGATTGCACAGACTTCCTAAGCTCCCTCCCACCAGGCCAGGCATTCCTTTCTGGGGGCAGTACAGTAAGTGGAGGGAGAAAGTGTGCTATGGAAGGTTAGAGACAGTGAGTAATATCCTTCAAGGCTGCCAATGGATCCCTTCATCACTAATAGCCTAAAAGCAGGAGGGTAGCATAATCCACTGTCCATCCAAGATGGGTGAAATTTGGAGTATTGAAAAATGGAAAAAGTGGTAAATGAGTATTTTTAACTTCAGATAAGATTTGACATGGAGGCAAAAGAAATAGGGAAGATGGGGAAGTGTTTCTACTAGTTTAAAACCTTGCGAAAGGCTTTCAAAGTTGCACACTTCTAACAATTGGAGACAGCTTTCCAATAGAGTTCTAAATAAATGATTAGTGACTGAATAAATTAAGTACATGCTATCTGTATAAGAACACCCATGTTTTCATTCCTTACTGTTCTGTTATTTCATTCCTATGAAACAAGGTTTCCTTCCAAAGAGTGAACATTTGATGGACAGCTGTCTTTGAAGATGTGCTCCTGTGGAATGCCCACTTTGTAGAGAAACAGCTCGCCTGGTCCACCGATCCCAGGAGAGCTGTGCTCTGTGTTCCCAGGAGCATGCAGCAGTGCTCCCCTTCCCTCCTGCTGTCGTCATTACCTGTGTTCCGTGGACACGATGGAGCTTTGCCAGGCTTTTGCTTCTTCATTTTGTTCAGAGACCAGATTGGACTTAATGCTATCTGTGTCTTGACAATCCTTGGAAATAGTAGCCGACTGTTTCTTGTGTATGTTTTACCCATAGGACATGACTGTATCAAGATGATGACAGTGGCTGAGAGAACATGTATTGGAGTCATCCCAACCTGCTGTAAAACCTGGGATCTGTCACCCTGAGCTACATGACCTCTAGATATTATTTAATTTCTCTAAGCTCGCATTTCCTCATTTGTAAATTACAGATAATAAGCCCTAGTTCAAACGTATTCTTACTGTGCAAATTCAATCAGACTATGTTCATGGAACACTTAGCACAGTGTCTGACATCTATTAAGTGCAAAATAATTGGTATCTGTAGATATTTTAAAACAACAAGTAATCACATTTTATTGACCGCAGCAGTTAGAATTTGATATAGCTGCCCCTTGGGGGAAATATTAGCAATGCTTACAGACAATAGATATGAACTCTCCATCAAAAAGCAGCACAGAGCATGCCTCCAAGACAGATGTGGGGACCCTAGGGTGTCATTAAGAAAAACCCAGGATGTTTCCATCCTCTGAACAATGGTTTTTATTGTCAAGGTCAGCTGTTGGTTCAAGGTGGCTTCTAAAGCTTAAACTAGGTAATCTGAGGCTTGGGCCTAAAAGAAAAGAAATGAAAGACAGACAAAAGAACCCCTTGAAACTAAGTGAGCTCCCTTTAAGCTACCTTCTCAAAGTCCCTGCAACTCATCTGCTTCCACTTCCTTCGCCTGATTTTAGTGACTCACTGCACTAGGTGTGTGACAAGAAAACTCAGAAGCTCAATCTTTTTTTTTCCCCCTAGGAAAAAGAAATGTGCCCAGATAAAAATATCAGGATTTGTTTCTGAGGTGAAGGGAAAGATAGTGTTAGAAAAGGCAGCTGACAGTCTCTGCCACATGGATGAGGATATTACACACATCAAACAGAGCGTGTAAGGGCTGATGGAAGATGCACATGAGCAATCCCTTAGTTCCATCAGTCATTCTAAAGGTGAGATAAGATGGGTGGAAGGGAGATAAGATGGATGGAGGATTGCCTGCTGAGTCAGTGGCTGTGCCCAAATAGAACTCAGATCTATTGACTTCCAGTTGGTCAATGTTCTTTCCATCAAATTCATTGTCTTTCTAATAAATGACTTTGGTTTATTTTTTTAAATCCACAAACCCCATTTTAAGTGTATTGCCAAAGTCAGTATTTTAAGGCTTTTGGTTCTTACTTTATTCACCATATTGGTTAACAGTTGGTCACTCTCCAACATAAAATGTATTTACCATCGCAAACACTGTTTATAATCACTTAATAGCCACTTTACCAAAAGCAATAAATACAATTGTCAACTGCTCTATAGATATTCTTCTCTAAGCCTTTAATTATTTTGTTACTCTCCCCTGAGTCCATTTCATTGTTCTTTCAGTCTGAAGTGCATCCTGAAAAGATGTAGTTTGCCCTTCCTGGGGTTATAGCACATAGAAACAAGAGTTTGTAATTTGCAAGCTTGTGTTTGATTAAAGGAAATTTGCTTCACAGTGTCCTATATCATTTAATCTAAAATCTATAAAATACTGGCATATTATTTAATATCTCTGCACTCCTTAGGGCCTTTTCAATAGGCTTTTAAGGAACCTTATTTTTATTTATTTATTTATTTATTTATTTATTTATTTTAGAAATAGGAAGCTATGTATTCTTTAAGCACACTAGTACATGGACACAAGCAGTGAAAGACTAGAATTTAAGTCCATTCTAGTAAATTTTAAATGAATCCTAAATTAGAGTGAATTCTTTAACTCCTAACTAAAGAGGTTTTAATTACAAAGAATAAAAAGCATAAAAGTAGACATGGCATAAGGCAAGAAATCATCATTCTTTAGTTGGGAGGAAGCTGTGCTTGAAAAAATACCTGTACAGTCCCATTAGCTTGCCATACCTTCCAGGCATGATTTCAAAGAGAAGCATAAGAATTCCCTTCCTCTCTTTAGAAGC
This sequence comes from Antrozous pallidus, assembly GCA_027563665.1. NCBI lineage: Eukaryota > Metazoa > Chordata > Mammalia > Chiroptera > Vespertilionidae > Antrozous > Antrozous pallidus. Next base: position 87,577,155 of record CM050519.1, read on the forward strand.
CTGGATTTACCTCAGTCACAGATTCCTTTGAAAATGATTTAGTAAGGAATTCCAAATTTGAGGAACATGTCTTCTCATGGGAAAATGTTGATCCTAAATTGGTAAATGAAAGAAAAAAGACAACAGGCTTTAAATAAAGTCTGGAAAAATATCTCTTTTTATAAATAATATACATAAACAAGTATATTATAAAAGTTCTAGAAGTATCCCTCCCCCTTTTCTTACCTATATATTTTTAAGAATATGTACAGTTTATCTAAGCGGAAAAAAATATATATTTTTATGTTTTAATTTTAAAAGACACACTTACCTGATGACAAACAAATAGTTTTGAAATAAATAAAATAAGGCTAATTCCCAAATGTACATTTTCATAAATTAACAAAATCCATCCAATGACAGATTTATGTTGTGTGGACAGAAGATTGTAGAAAAGTTATGGTTCCATTTACTCAATAAAACATTTACTTCTTTCAAGGTATTAGGGTTTGCCTATTCTCATTTTTAAAAAAATTTGCATTTCCAGTTGTCCACATGATGGTACTATTACTTTTACTATGACAAATTGGGAAACAAATAAACAACAGAGCAGTAATGAATTTATACTAATTTATTAGCATTTAAAATTAAATTTGTATATTTGAAAATTAGTAGCAAAAGTAAATGACATATATTATTTATTCAATTTATAAATGATGACAATTTCCTTGGCATATCTTGATTGCTAACCATTGACAATAATTCCAAATGCCCAGGGACCTGAGACCCAGAGACTGGGAACATCTGGTATACCCATTCAGTTCTTGCCCTCTCCATGTGTGCACTACGTGAATTATCCATATCTTACTTCATAAGAGGAACTTTCCCCAGAAGTCAACCTTAGCCTTATACCTTCATTCCCCTTCTGCTCAAACTTTATATCACAAGTAGCAAGAGATAGTGATAGGAGATGGAGACCCCGAGAAAGACCAAAATCAGAGAATTGAGTGTGTGTGTATGTGTGTGTGGGGGGGGGGGGGGGAGCGGTGTTAGGTGATGTTGTCTCACATGTACAGATCAGAGTTGTTGACTTTGTGCTTCAAAGTCCTTCTCCAAGATGTTCTACGTGCCCTTGAGCTTCCTCAGTCATAGACTAAACCCAGTGCTCATTGCAGGCATTGCCACTTCCAATCCTTTGTGTGCTTCCAATCCTTCTTCCCCATTCACTAGGGTTCTAGACTATGTGGCTTCCATGTCCCTTTCTGGTCAAACCTGGTAAAGTGACAGCAGGACCCAGCAGAAATCTATAACCATTGAGCTGAGAACCATCTTGGAAAAGAACTCCACTACGCAGGATTCCAACACTTGGTCTCGGGAATGGGAGATGCTCAGAATGGCCTCTGTGAGGTTGATTTGAATGACAAGCCAAGTCTACAGCCTTAGGAACTAAGTGGCCACCATTCTTAGGATATACAAAAATGAGTAATGATTGAATACTATGTCAGTTATATTTGTTCCCAACCCATTTCAAAGGCAAAAGAGTGGGCTAAGTCAAAGGTGGAAGCCCTGCATCCTGAAATCTCTATACTCCATTGGGGCACACAGCCGTCACCTCAACTGAATTATGACTCAAAGGGAAGCAAGGCAGAGCAGAGGAGAGTCAATTCAAGATCAGAACAGCCACGGATAAACAGACAGTGATCAGAAATGAAGATCTGTGCTTGTCACTGAGATGTATTGGTTTATGAAACAACTTAACAAATCTTAAGCCACAAAAAAGAAGTGAGAGTTGGTATTTGTACCCTGGTGGGATTGAGCATCTTGTGGCCAACCTGCTTCACAAGAGAGCAATTCAGGGTCACCCATTGTCTTGTCACTTTTGACCGGTGAGGAGTCTAAGGATGTAACCCAAGATAAATAAAGAGTAGGTGTCCAAACTTCAGACTTCAGATGTTATACCAAATTTTCTACCTCTTGTCTATTAAAATAATACTCCAAAACCCACTCTTACATTATGCTGAATTCCTTCCCTGCGCAATTTCTAGGCTTCATCATTCTGGATGTCTATCTCTTTTGATCAAATGTTTTCAGGAATTTACTACACTTTGTAGGGAAATCTCACTTGGGAATGTAGCTTCTTCTCTTGGTTTATCCATCATTTGCTTATTTACACATATACATGAATAAGCAGGAGACCAGCTGCCAAGACCCAGGCTGTATCATTCTCTCCTGAGGACTGGCCATTGACCCCTGTGAGCTGAGCAGAATGCCATGTGCAATTCCCACAGGCAGGTTTGCTTAGAGCCCAGCCAGACCCACAGATTGTTTGTTGATTGCCTCCCCCTGGAACCTTTCCAGAAGCTGTGAGTGAGACTTCATCAAGCTCCAGGGCCTATACCTGACTTTATCCATGTGCCTTCCTGTAAGGGTGAGTGCTCAGAGTTATAGGATTGGGATGTCTAGAAACAAATGCATCCTGTGAAATACCTAAGAGACACAGAGTATGGGATTATAGAGGAGAGAAGAGAACTAAGTTCAGAATAGGCTCCACCACTGTGTTCATTTTCTGGTTTTGCTGTATATAACCAAGTCCCACAAACTTAGTAGCTTCAAACAATACAAATGTATTCTCTTATAGTTCTAGAAGTCACAAGGCCAAAATCAGTCTCATTGGACTGAATATAAGATGTCAGCAGGCTGGTTTCTACTAGAGACTGGTTTCTTAGGGTAAATCTGTTTCCTTGCCTTTCCCATTTCTGGAGGTAGGTGGCCCTTACCCTTGGCTGGTTGACCCCTCCTCCATCTTTAAAGCCAGCAACATAACATCTTGCTTCTGTCACCACAGTGCCTTTTGTAATAGAATCTCCCTATCCCCTACTCTATTAAGGACTGTTGTGATTGCAATAGAAACCCCCAGCGCCATCCCAGATAATCTCTCCAGATAGAGATTCTTACCTGTGTCACATCAGCAAAGTCCTTTTAGCCAAGTAAAGTCATTCACAGTTTTCTGGTGTTAAAATACGGAGGGTTTTTGTTTGTTTGTTTGTTTTGGTGGGATCATTGTTCAGCCCAGCACAACCACCAAGTCAGAGTGTTTATACTTGTATTAAGAGCAGGGTTCTCCAAGAAACAGAACTAATAAAATATATATATATATGATGTTTTAATTGAATATTTTACTATGTATACTCAATCTCCATCTATATGCAGGGTGGAGCATAAGTAGGTTTACAGTTGTGAGGATGCAAAACACAGAGTTTATTCTTATATTATTACTTTTTAATTATTATATTATTTTACATACACACAAATATATATTTATAAATACTCTAGTAGCCCTGTACATGAATCCATGTGCCAGCATGCTCACTGTTGTCCTCCAGTAGCTCTCCGCCAGCAACCCTATCCTTCTGTAGCTCCCCCGTCCCCTTCACAGTTTGCTGCCCTGTCCCCTCCTGTAGCTCTCTGCCATCCACTTGTAGCTCACTGTCCCACCCTCTGCTAATCTGAGATCCAGTCATTACGCAGTCAGTCATTATACTTCACAGCATAACGATCATTTGCATACTACATCTTTATTATATAGTATAGCCTATATAATAAAAGCTTAGGTGGCATCATGCCTTTGTGCAACATTGTCACAAGATGACCACCATAAGGTGGCCACTCCACATGGTAAGGCCTGAGGGTCCTTGTGGTTCTGTGTGGTGCAGAGGAGGCCGGTCCTGGCATCTCTGCCACCTTGTGCAGAGGAGGGAGACCCTGGAAGAGGAGGTGGGTCGAGGCAGGGGAAGGCAGTTGTGGGTAATCAGGCTGACAGGGAAGGGCAGTTGGAGGCAATCAGGCCCCAGAAGGGGAGAGCAGTTGCAGCTGACCAGGCCAACAGGGGAGGGCAGTTTTGGGATATTGGGCCAGCAGGGGAGCAGTTAAGGGACAATCAGGCAGGCATGCAGATGAGTGGTTAGAAGCCAGCAGTCCCAGATTGTGAGACGGATGTCCAACTGTCAGTTTATCGGGCCTAAACTAGTAGTCAGACATCCCCCCAGGAGTCCCAGATTGGAGAAGGTGCAGGCCAGGTTGAGGGACACCCCCCCCATCCCATGCATGAATTCTGTGCACCGGGCCTCTAATGTATATATAGTACTGACTCACGTGACTATGGAGGTTGAGAAGTTATCCAATCTGCCATCTGCAAGCTGGAGGTCCAGGAAAACCAGTGGTGTAGTTTGGTAGCCTGAAAGCTGGAGAACTGATTATACAGATGCCAGTCTGGGTTTAAAGAGAGCCAAAAGCATAAAATGGAGTAGAGATTGATGTCTGGGCTCAAGCTATCAGGAGGAAAGCAAATCTAACCTTCCTCCACCTTTTTGTACTATTAAACCCTCAATGGAATGGATGATGCGATGATGCACACTAATACTGGGGAGGGCCATCTGTTTTACTCATTCGATGAATTCAAACACTAATCTTTTCTAGAAATACCTTCACAGATACAATAAGGAAATCATGCTTAACTAGCTCAGACTCCCCTTGGCTCAGTCAAGCTGACCCATAAAATTAACGATCACACTACTATGAGACATTTTATATTCTGATAGGCTTTTTATATTCTATAGATATATAGCATATGATTTCTGGGTTGCAAAAGAGTCTACATTTTACTATTAATGGAAATAAAATAAGCAATTCTTTGTCATGTATACCTGATTTTTTTTGTTTGGAAATACAGTATTTATACTGATGAATGAAATTGATAGACTCTAATTTCTACCTTTACTAAAATATTCCTGAATAAACCATATTAATCCTGTTTGTCTACCTTTTCTTCTTTTGCCATGTAAGGTAGATTAGTCCTATTCTGATTGTAGCAGATCAGTCCTGAATTATTAAAGTCCAAATGGACATGGGGACATTGAGTTCTGTTATGGAGAAATCTATAATTCATAAGGCATCTGCTTCTGCAGGTTGGAGGTGGTGGCGGTTGTTGGGTACATGGCACAAAACTCAACAGGCTACCGAATACATAGAGGAATTTGTACCACATCATGCAGTTCAGATTTATTGATGAAAATTGGGTATAAAATAAGAGAATTAGAAGGCATTGATACATTTTTGTCAATGGAAATGGTGATTCAATATTACAGAACCTAACTACTCAATATTTATGTAATTCAGTTTTTATTATATTCTGAAAGACAAAGGCTTTTAGTCTATCAAAAATTGACAAAACTCTTTAAAACATTTTCTTTTAAAACTAACTTATGCTGAAACCAGATTGGCTCAGTGGATAGAGCATCAGCCTGCAGACTGAAAGGTCCCAGGTTCAATTCCGGTCAAGGGCACATGCCTTGGTTGCGGGCACATCCCCAGTGGGGGGGTGCAGGAGCAGCTGATCAATGTTTCTAACTCTTTATCCCTCTCCCTTTCTCTCTGTAAAAAATCAATAAAATATTTAAAAAACTAACTTACTATAATTATTATTTGTAGTCAATACTAAAAACTTCAAAAGAACCAAATTCATAAGATAGTAGAATGTAGTAAAAAGAACTTTAGATGTATAGCAAAAAAATAACCAAATTTTGGCTCTGATTATGCTGCTAATAAGCTGTGTACATTAAGACGATTTTATTTCTCTAAGCCTCCATTTCCTCATTTATAAAATATGAATTATGTTGCCTCTGAAAGATTATTGCCATAAGTAACTGAAATATTGTACACTAAGTGTTTTATGAATTGCTAAACAAAAAAGTAAGATGTTATTATGAACACCCACCATGAGCCATAAACTTATCTACAAGTACATACTTTGTTAATTATATATACATATGTACATATATACTTCAGTAGTTAAATTTTGGGGGGGTGTTTCTAAAATGAAAAGTTGTTATAACGGAACTCTTTTGTAGCCCCAGAAGATATCTCTAAACTTACTATGCTGGTAAAGGTACTATTGGTACTATAACATCTACAGAAATGCCAACTTCTAGACATGGAAGCAGCTATAGAAAAGTTAATGCGATTATAGTGTCCAAGTGGCTAAAATGAATGACATCAAAGGTGGCCATTTTATTTGGTGTGAAAGTAGTCTAAAGAGTAGTTAGAGAGCCAGTTATCTGACGGAGAGACTGGCAGAGACACCTGGGGAGAAAACAGCAATTTAAACGAATAAAACTTACAAATATGTCCACTTAGTACATATACATGTTTTAACAGTTCTCCCATCCTTTTATCCAAATGTCTGTTTCTAGGAAGTTGACATAAGACCTTATCATAATGTGGTATGCTTAAATTTTAAATAATTAAAAAGGGAGTAATAAGACTTAAGTACACAAATGTTTATCAAAGAGTCACTCATAAAAGCTACAAGAAAGGAATATGTACCTAAATGCCCAATTATAGTTAGAGAAATAATCTTTTTATATAATTAACTAGATGCCTGGTGCACAAAATTTGTGCCTGGGTATGGTCCCCAGGCCTGACCTGTGATCAGGGCCGTCTTCCCCAGCTGCCCTCAGCCAGCCCCACCCCCTGCTGCCACCCACTCTCAGTTCCCCATTCACCATTGGGCAATCAGAGCCTGCTGGCCAAGGGAAGGGACCGAAAGGTGGTCAGTGTGCTTCATAGTGACTGGTCGAGCAGTCATTCTGATAGTTCCACTGTTAAGGTCAATTGCATATTAGCCTTTTATTATAAAGGATAGAGGCCTAGTGCACGAATGGGGGCTGGCCAGCCTTCCCTGATGGGGGCCCTGGATCAGGTTGGGGGTCTCTGCTGGGGGGCAGGGTCAGCTGGGGTGAGGGGCTATGGTCACTCTGGTCTCTGGTAATTCTGCCTTTTTGGTCGCTGGGCTGGGCTTTTATTATATAGGATACATATAATGCTTCCATTAAATACACTGTATAAAAATGCTAAATTATATAATCACATGTTCTGTTTACATCTTAAAAATAAAATTAAATACATATAAAATTAAAAATAAATGTATATGTACATATTTTACCTAAAAGGATTTAGACCAAAATAGAAATAGTGGTTAGAGCTAAGTCATTTTTTAAATTATTTTTCCTCTATATTTTCTTTTGTATTTTTCTAATTTTCTACAATAAACATGTATCAATTTTATAATTAGGAAAAAAACTCTCTAAAATTGAAATAACACACTGAGGCAAATAAATGTCCAATGTAGCAACAGTGACTTCCATCTTATAATAATAAATTTTCTCATAGTCAATAATTTTATTGTGGATGAGGCTTTGTGGATTGAACAAGGTCGTTACTTATATGCCATTCATCAAAATGAATGTTTAAAATATCTTTCTGTTTAATGCTGTCGCAAAAATATTTTCCAAAATGCCTGCTTGAATGTCTTACTAAGTACCAGAGGCCCAGTGAACAAAATTCGTGCACAGTGATGGGGTCCCCTCAGCCCAGTCTGTACCCTCCCCAATCCGGGACCCCTCAGGGGATGTCCAACTGCCTGTTTAGGCCCAATACCAGGGATCGGGCCTAAACTGGCAGTTGGACATCCCTCTCACAATCCAGGACCACTAGCTCCTAACTGCTCACCTGCCTGCCTGCCTGATTGCCCCTAACTTCCCCCTCTGCCAGCCTTATCACCCCTAACTGCCTCTGCCTACTGGCCTCATCACCCTTAACTAAACCTCTCTCCCCCTTGCCCCGCTGGCCTGGTTGCCCACAACTGCCCTCCCTACTGCCTTGGTTGCCCACACAGCCTGCTGTTCAGTTGTTTGGTCATCCCTCACTAACCCCCCTGCTGGCCTGGCTGCTCCATGCAGCCTGCTGTTTGGTTGTTTGTATGGTTGTTTTCAATAACTTCATGGATGGAGTCTAAAATGCACCTGGGGTTGTTATAAATCCCAAGTGGGAATTACCACTGCATACACCAGTTCAGGGGTTAAATAGAATAGGAAAGCAGTGCTCATGTAAGGTGTCTGGAAAGAATAATGCCTTATTTGATTGCATGCTTTCATTGTACAGAAGAATATTGCAAGCTTCTGAACTGAGCATAAAATGACAAATTGTTCCACAACTGCTTTTATCTATAAGGCAAGGGAGTTACACAAAATTATTTCTAAGTTCTCTTCCATTTTTGAAATACTATGATTCTACCTTTTCCACTCCAGACATGACACTAATAGGGCCCAGTGCTACGGCTGCATTACAAGAATGTTTTTAATGACCGTCAACTGCCAACTATCATTTTTCATGTCTAAGGCTCAGAAAAAGACTTGAGGGCTATTTGGGATTTACAGGAAGTGAGGCACTAGGAGGATGTATGGGTTTTCATTGGAATAACTAAAAGAATTTTTTTAGTATTTCTTAATTTCTTATAAATAGAAGTGATTAGAGTGACGATGACCCTTTGTTAGTGCCAGTTCTCAGAAAGTAAAATGTATCTCAAAATATCCCTGAAAAGTCACCTTGCCAGTTATCTTCAGCAAAGATGGGAGATGAGCAAGCAACACCATCCTCCTCTGCAAATATCCATTTGCCTGATAATTCTTTCTGAAAAGGGAAGGCTTTGGGGGACAGAGAGAGAGTTAAAGGAAGGAGAAAATGGAAGGTATTAGATGGCATCTGAGAACTGGTTCTCTAGGATTCAGTAAAAGTGTGTGAAGATGTTATGTGGATCTGCCCTGGCCAGGTAGTTCAGTTGGTTAGAGCACTGTCCCACTCCAAGTTTGTGGATTTGATCCCTGGTCAGGGCACATACAAGAAACAACCAATGAGTGCATAAATAAGTGGAACAACAAATAGATCTCTCTCTCTCTCTCTCTCTCTCTCTCTCTCTCTCTCTCTCTCTCTCCTCTCCTCTCCTCTCCTCTCCTCTCCTATTTCCTCTCTGTCTCTCACCCCTCTCTCTCTCCCATTTCCTCTCTCAAATAAATTTTAAAGTATTGCCCTGGGTCCCAAGTGGTCACCCAGGGAGTAGCCACAGACAGTGGCCCTTCTTGACACAGAACACAGAACACAACAGCAGCATTTTAAAGCAGCAGCTTTGGACTTGTGAACAGCAGGCCTCAGAGAAAAATCTGGAAGAAAAGAATATGAAGAGCTGTGTTCCTGAGTACGTCATCACTGTTTTGAGGATCCCTGAGGTTGCTTGGGAAGGGACTGGCTCTGAGGTTCTGTGCATTCGGTGAGCATTTGGAGTAATTAGAATTGGGTGCCAATGTTAATATAATCACATTTTTACTTGCAAGATAATGAAGGTTGAATATGCATACTAGGTAGTAAATGAACTTCAGAAGCAATTTATATTAACTTTTTACTCTGCATGATGACACAGATGTCCTCTGTATCAGTGATAAAGAGATTAAATTGAGGCCAAACTAAAATGTGTTTTTCACAGTGAGTTAAGTTGAAGTTTTCAAAGAGAGACATAAAAAGAGTATCCTTGATGTGCATATATCATAATTATACTTTAAAGAAGCATTACCCCTGGCCATTGACTTTGGAAACTAAACAACTCAACTCAATTTTCTGGCCTCAGTTTTTTGTTACAAAATGAAAGATAAATAATGTGTCCCTTAAAACCTCTATAAATTATAATATTTCAAATATTCTATGATTCTGTCAACTGCTTCTAAGAATATATATTTAAAGATATATATTCAAGTATGTATCATTATATACAAAAGTATATGTGATTATATATATTCAAATATATACAATTTTATATATTCAAATGTAATCACATACATGTGTATAATCAAAGAAAAAATTGGTAATCTGGGAGCTCAGTTTTGATTGATGGTTCCTTTTACTTTGATATTTTGCATCAAGTTGTATTTATTTATCCCTGGGGAACTAGTAAATTCCTGTTACAGTTAGTCTGCCTTCCTAATCTTCTAAAAATATATATATGAGTCAACATTCCTAGCTACAGGCATTTGAAAAATCAATACCTTCACATTCTGATTTTAGTCTTTGATTTTCAATATTACCTCCACCTAGACCCATAGAAGTATGAGAAATTTCCCACTTAACCTATTTAATTTCTCAGTCACGTCCTCTGTAGCACAGTCGCAAATGATGACACAAGAAAGCCTTCACCTTCCCTATGTGTCTGCCAACCAGTGAAAGAAAACAGCAGCCACATACTGCGCTCCTCCGGGAGGGAGATACCCCGGGCGGACGCAGATATACTCTTTGGTTCAGCCACTCATTTCACACAAATCGCGTCAATAAAGTTATTGTTTCTCGCCTAGGCTAATTCATTCCTGCTATTGAGTCTCACTGAAGCTTCCATTTGCTTCACTAATGGAGCTCGTTTATTTCCTTCAAGCTCTGCCTTTGATGATCACCTCGTGACACAGGAAAAGCAGGGATAAAACACTCTCATTGATGACACTCCTAGGATATCCGTTACACCTGCTATAAAGTAATTATTTCTCCAACTAGAATAACTGCTTATTAAAACGCATGCCACACATGCGAGGAAACCTGTAAGTCAGGTGAGCCTTTAGAAAAAGCTATGGCTTTAAGGTACCGAGTAGGACCTGGGTGTATGTGTGCTCTGCTCTGTTTTCCATGCGGTACGCTCTGTGTTGTGGGCCCTCAGCTCAGGTCTTTCAAACAGGGGTCCTCACTTTACAAAAAGTGTAAAAGGCCACAAAACACTCCCTCGTGGAAAGGTCTGCTCTGCTCTGCTCTGCTCTGCTCTGCATAATGCCCGCCCGGAGAACAGCCTCGACTTTGGAGACTACCATAAGCCGAGAAGACAAATTATTTCCAGAATGACTCGTTCTCAGGTTCACACCAAAAGCTTCCCCTGCAGCCCCGGGGAGTGACTGTGCTGGTGGCAGACAGGGAGCACAGGGAGCGCACAAGAAGATGATGCTGCGACACAGCAGGAGGGAAAAGAGTGGGTTTGAATAAGCGAACAGTGCAGCAGGCATGTGGTCTCTGTGTTTCACAAGAAACGGGCCTCTACACGGGGGAAAGGGAAGTCTACTTGTGAACTTTTTTTCGGACTGTGTAAAAAAAATCACATAACGAAAACACGGGAAAGCATGAAAAGGGTGCGAGAAAACCAAGATTTGACTTCCTTTGGTGTCCATGTGCTGAAGTCATCTCACCTGCCCAGCTCCCTTTCTCTTTGGATCCCCTACTTTCTCGTTTCTTGGTTATGTTGGAATAATGATTCTGGACTAATGTTTACAGGAATGATTGCCTCATAGTACCTGGAGGGTTTGATGACTTTGAAGAAAAAAAAAAAGTTTTCCCCCACAGAAACATGCACTCCATCTTCTTAGCCTATTCATCTCCTTATCCTCAGTGTCAGTCATTTGTATTTTAACAAAATGTTCAAATGTCTGTGTGTAACTGGCCACTCAAACCCATAGTAGGCTCGTTATATATTATTATATATTATATGTTATATGTTATGTTATTATATATTAAGTCGGACTTTCAACCGCAAGCCATCTGTTGCTCTGTAGACATTCTGAGGGGGACACTTACAATTCATCTTTGGGGAACATGTGGGGCAGACTAACAGACGGGGCAGAGCCTCCTGAAATTCTTCATGAAAAGACTCAGTGTGGAAATCCTGGGTCAGATAAAGGCAAGTCCACTGATAGCCCACCTGTCAGGCCTTTTGTTTTTATTCTTCACTAGTGAAATCTCCTCGTTACATACTACAAAAGATGAATTTGTGCAGCTCCCTTCTTGATTTACTTTGTTCAAGGAAGAGAGAGTTGCCCTGTCCATTGGTTCAAGAATAAAAACAATCAAAGTTTAAAATAAATAAAATTGGGATTATAAATGTATCCTTTTTCAATAAACTTGACCGTCTAGAATTGATATGCACCAGCTCATGACTCCTCACCTTGTATTAATACAATGAGAAAACAGGTTTTCAGACCCCTCCTTCTTTAGCAATTAACTTGACGTCCTTCAAAGAGGCCTTTTAACCAGCCCTGTGCCCCGCCAGCACGGCCAAGGATGAACCTGAGAAGAGGTGGTGAAGGAATAAAGAAGACACACCAGAGAATACAGATGGGGCTCGGTGGGTCTCCTGTGCCTGGATGAGGAAACAGTGACCCAACCTGCAAGCTGAGGCTTTATTTTATAGTCAGAACACACAAAGCAAAACAAGGGACATGGTCAACATGTTTACAATGTTCTCGTGCATTTCACCTTGTTTTGGCAGCACTTGCTGCACCTCCCACAGCCCATTAGCTACCAAGGAAAGAACTAGGGAGGACTATAAGGTCAAGCTTAATCATGCTAGGAGGGCTCTGCCCTCCACGTTGGGACTTGTTTGTGGCCCTGTCACAGGTCAGTTTGAGGCTTGGCCCTATAGCTGCTCCCTACACAGCCCTCCTGCTACTTCCCTATCCCAATAGCCCCCAGAGCTAGGTTGTATGAGAAAGACAGAATTCATGGGTGACTTAAGGAGGTGCATTCAAACATTGAAATTATAGGCTACATATTTTTCTTACCTTTATGTGGGTCAGGTGAATTGTAAACAACAGAAACCAATTCAGTGAACTTAAGTAGGAAAGAAATTTACTGGAAGGAATGTCGGATAGTTTGCTGAACTTCACGGAAAAATACTGTCGAGCCTAAAAATCAATTATAAAACCAAGCAAAACTAGGCATCCAAAACAATAATGAAAATCAGACCACAAGAAGAGACTGGCTTGGACCCCACTGCTGACAGACACAATGTTTCATCACTGACAATGCAGCTCTAGCTCGTCTGGAACAGTGAATGCTGTTGTGCTTCCAGAATAAAGGCAAAGTGATCCCTGTCTCGTTGAAACAGTAGCTGTGGACTGAAAGTCCCAGGATTGGACAGGATGCCAGCATCCCACCTATGCAGGCTCAGCAAGCGCCAGGGCCTTAGCAGAGTCTGGGTTCCATGCTGGAGGGGCTTGATTGCCGAGAAAACTTGCACAAAGACTGCTTATCCAACAGAAGTCACCATCACCTGGAAGCTTTAAAGAAAGGAAACATATATGTTTAACATAATTATATGACTATAATTACATGCACATACTTATTGTTTAAGTAACAGTACATTTTGCCCGGCTGGCCTGGCTCAGCAGTTGATTGTCGACCCATCAACCAGGAGATCACGAATCGATTCCCAGTCAGGACACGTGCTTAGGTTGTGGGCTCCATCCCCAGAGTGGGGGATGCAGGAGGCAGCCCATAAGTGATTCTATCTCAACATTGACATATCTCTTTCTCCCTCTCCCTTCCTCTCTGAAATCAAGTATATAAGAAGAATCAAAGTTTAAAGTAAATAAAACTGGTATTGTAGATGTATGCTTTTTCAATAAACTTGACTGCCTAGAATAGATGTGCACAAGCTCATGACTCTTCAACTTATGTTACTGCAATGAGAAAACAGGTTTTCAGACCCCTCATTCTTTAGCAATTAACTTGATGTCCTTTAAAGAGACATTTTTAACCAGCCCGCCCTGCTACTTCTCTATCCTGATAGCCCCCAACGCCTGTTTGCAGAGCCTTTTGGTGGTTTCTGTTTCCTTGTTGAAGTGTCCTTCCTGGGAAGCCTGGAGACCATGCTCACCTCCAGCCCAGTTGGTCTTCTCCAGGCCCCTCCCCGAGGCAAGCCCTACCCCTGATTCCCCCCCCCCCCCAAACCTGAATAAGGGCAGGGACAGCCACCAACCTCCTGTGGCCCCTCCTTCCCAGCTGGCCTGGCCCATCGGCCCCAATAGGGGCAGGCTGGACCCCATCCATGCATTAATCCATGCATGGATGGGGTCCAGCCTGCCCCTATTTTAAAAAAAGAAACCATTCGTGCACCAAGCCTCTAGTATATGCAGTATTTACATTCTAGGGGCCTGGTGCATGAAATTCATGTACTGGGGGTGGGTGGTCCCTCAACACAACCTGCCCCCTCTCATGTACTGGGAGCCCTCACTTTATCTACTCACTTCCAGGACAAAAGATGCATTTGGGTTTCTGAGACCTATATGGTCCTATTACAAAATACTAGAGACCTGGTACATTAAATTCAGCCCAGCCTGCACCCTTACCAATCTGGGACCCCTTGAGGGATGTCCAACTGCCTGTTTAGGCCCAATCCTCTAAATGGGCAGTCAGACATTCCTCTCACAGTCCAGGACTACTAGCTCCCAACTGCTCACCTGCCTGCCTTCCTGATTGTCCCTAACTGCTTTTGCCTGCCAGCCTGATCACCCCCTAACCACTCCCCTGTGAGCCTGATTGATGCATAACTGCTCCCCTGCCAGCCTGTTTGCCCCTAACTGCCCTCCCCTGCTGGCCATCTTGTGGTGGCCATCTTGTGTCCACATGGAGCCAGCCACTTGTGTGTTGGAGTGATGGTCAATTTGCATATTAGATAGGATAAAGGCCTAGTGCTCAGGTTGGGGCCAGCTGGTTTTCTCTGAAGGGTGTCCCAGGTCAGGGAGGAGGTACCCTTGGGGTATGGAGAAGCCTGGGAAAGGGACCTATGGCGGTTTGCAGGTCTGCCATGCCTCCTGGTGACCCAATGGAGACCCTGGTGTCTGAGATTTATCTTCTGTCATTGAAACTTTGTAGCCTTGAGTGGAGGCCTGGGCTAGCCAGGGTGTGTGGAAAGCTTGGCTATCTCCATTGCCAAGGAAACGCAAACCTCCTGCTTACTCTGTGGCTATAGCCATTTTGGTTGGGTTAATTTACATAATCACTCCTGATTGGCTGGTGGGTATGGCTTGTAAATGTAATGGAGTGGTAGTTAATTTGCATATTACTCTTTTATTAGATAGGATTTTATTTTGAACTTAAAGTTTGAGTAAATGAGCTCCTCAAAAACTTGCTAGCATATTCTTTGTCATTTTCTTTTAGAACTTTTTCCTTTCCTTTTTTTCTTATTTCTTTCCCTTCTTTCTTTCCTTCTTTCCTTCCTTCCTTTTTTACTATAAGCAATGCACATAAATAGGGAAAGAACTACATGCATAGTTATGTTTTACTCTATACTACAATGATCACAATTTGACATTTTATAGAAAAATTATTTTTTAATTAATACCCTGTTTGTTTATGTGTTTTTTTTTATTTTTATTGTTGAAAGTAGTACATATGTTCTCCTTTTTTTTCCCATTCGCCTCCTTTAACCTACCTCTTCCCCACTCCCTAGCCCCAGGCCTTCACCACCTTATTGTCTGTGAGCATGGGTTATGCATATATACACACAAGTTCTTTGGTTGATCTTTTCCCACCGACCCAGCTTCCCCAGCATTTCTTCTGAGATTCCACAGTCTGTTCCTTTTTTTTTTAAAGCTGAGAAAAGAGTAAATTTCTCAAAAACAGTTTGATATAAGTAATAGTAAGAAACAGAAAAATAAAACTAGCAGCAAAATATAAATATCTATATTAATCATTATTCAAGAAACATTTCAGCCCTGCCAGTTGGCTCAGTGGGTTGGAGCCTTCACTCCATATACCAGAAAAGTTACAGATTTGATTCCTGGTCAGAGCAAATACCCAGGTTGCAGGTTGAGTTCAATTCCAGTTTTGGGGCATGCATCTGAGGAAACCGATTCATTTTTCTCTCTGTCTTCTCCCTTTCTCTTTATAAAATCAATTTTAAAAAATATCCTCAGGTAAGGATTTTTTAAAAAGAAACCTTTCATAATGCTTTCATTAACTGATAAAAATCTCATGAAGACCTATGAAAAGAAAAATAAAATGCTCCTCATTCTATGTATCAGAAAACCAAAGCAAAGAAAATGAAGGTTTTCTTAAGCATACATTGTAGAGACCGGTTTGGCTCAGTGGACAGAGCGTCAGCCTGCATGCGGACTGAAGGGTCCAGGGTTCAATTCCGGTCAAGGGCATGTACCTTGACTGCGGGCACATCCCCAGTAGGGGGCGTGCAAGAGGCAGCTGATCGATATTTCTCTCTTATCAGATGTTTCTGACTTTCTATCCCTCTCCCTTTCTCTCTGTAAAAAATCAATAAAATATATATATTTTTAAAAAGCATACATTGTAAAACAGTAATCAGTGGGCTACAAAATAATTAATACAATAACAACATACTTCAGGCCTCTAGAGTATGAACAAGACAAAATTCTAGGTGGTCTGAATGCTTCAATTTGGTAATAAATGAAATGAATATGTTGATATCTGGAAAATCAAGGTAAGATAGGGCTTGGGGACTTAAATAATAGATTAGATTAAGACAGGCAAAGGGAGGGCAGTTAGTGGAGGTGTGACTGGAGAATTATCCCAGTTTTTTAGGAGGCTCAGAGATGAGGTCTGGTGAGAGCAGAGAATTTAGAATAAGTATGTGGTAGTTCTTAAGCATTACACCAAGGAGTTCGACTTTGGGCAAGTACTTTATCAAAGCAGTATTTTACAAAAGACATGTCTGGTATTTCCACAAATAGATGACCTAGAACTCACAAGGAGAATAAAAGGGAAGAGAAAAAGCATTACAAAAATACTATGATAACACATGTCATACTGATAATGCTAGTCACTGTTCAAGGACTTATATCACAGAATTTGCAAGAAGTTAAGCTAGGTCCCAAACTCAAGTGTTCTGCCTTCAAATTATGGCTTCCTTCTACCTATATATCATGTTAAATACATTGTATTAAATGAGAGATAAACCTGAGTTTACGATGGAAGTGATAATAGAGTATCAATAGAGCACCATTTTCTCAGTAGCAGGGATCAAACTCGGAATCAAGCTAAGACCTAGAGATAGAGCTGACAGAACAATTTAGGAAAACAAGAGTTTCTAGAGAAGACATCAGTCTTTGTGTGAAGTAGGGTTACAAATTATTTATTGACACAGGGAGACATAGATATTGGGCCAAATCAATCCACCGAGGTATAGAAGTTTCTCGAGACTTTTACACTTGGTGTAATAGCAGAGAGAATTGATGGGAGGTAAAGGGCGTTCCTCTCCAGAACTGGATCAATGATCACAATCGAAGGGTAAGAGGGAAAGAGGTAGGAGGTGTTGGTGAGAATTATTTGTCTGATTAAAGAGGCAGTGCCTGGGAGGAAGTCTTAAGAAGCCTCCTGGGTTGAGAGAAAATGGAAAGAGTCAAGCACCCAGAGGGTGAGAGTGTGAAGAGAGTTCAGGGTGTACCTGTCCTAACTCATCAGCATTTACCATGCAGAGTGGGCAGAGAGAAGCTTGGCTATGTGGGCAGTCTCGGATGCCTGGCTCAGCCAAACGCTTAGGTAGAGAAATGGGTTGCATTCTATTGGAAGTGCGTCCATAGCAGCACTTGATCCTGGAAGAGGCACTGTCTGGCCCCTCATGGAACTTCAGGGAACACACTCAAACCCCCAGCCATCTGGTGCTAACTTCTTTGCACCTCGTGGAGCCAGCTGCTGGTCACCAGCATCAGATCTGAAAGCTGCACTTCCTCGTCACACTGAGAGCCTTGAATCCTTAGATGGATCTCTAGGCAACTACAGAATTCAGACAGTTCTAAGTATCAACCCTTTAAATCAAAAGGTTAGCCTCAGGGGCACAAGGTTAACTGAAAGTCAGCGTTGTAAAGTCCATAAAACAGGAGGAATGAAATCAACTGAGAAACTTGAACAGAGCAGTCACTGGAAAGGGAGTTGGTGCCTTTATTAGACACACTACAGACACTTACACAGGAAACGTAATGTAAGACTTGACCAAAAAAATTTGGGGGGATAAAAAGTTTTAAGAGATTATTTTAAGTGCATATCGGCCTTTATCTGTAAAGGGCATTATCAGATAAACCATGAAAACCGCCTCTTAATTTGGTCGGGATTATCCTCTTCTACTTTATTGGTGACGGATCTACCAGGAAAGGATACTAAGAAAATACAAGCCTGCTTTGAAGCAAGTACATAAAAGAAGTCTTGGAATTTAGTCGCCATAATCCTCTGTCGCGGAGCCAAGTGTTGCAATCTTACAAAGAAGCAAACAGTTTTCAGTGAGGCCACAAGAAAATGAAAAAAATAGGCCTTTTAATGTCATTGTTAAGGTTCATTGGCAGGGGTGAGCTTTGAAAATAAAAAAAAAAAAAGAAAGAAATGAAAGAACTCACATTTGCCAAACATATATTTGGGAGTTCTCTCAGCGTCTGAGAAAGTCAAAGCAACGCACAGGCAGTTACTACTGAGGCCTCACCAGGGTGCCTGTCCAATTAACTCAATATTTCCTTTCCTTATGCCCACCCATGAAAGACACTCATTTTATGGACTGCTGGGTGGTCACAGGGTTGTTTTGCCTGTATCTGCGATGGTGACTGGAGAATTGCAGCACTTAAGTTCCTCCCGTGGACAGTTTGTAAATGCAGAGGCAAATCCTCCCTCCCCCGGCCCCCCCCCAGCTTCTTCCAACCCTGAGGCTTCACCGAGGAAGTCAAGGGCAGAAGAAAACAGATGCTCATGGGCTGGACGGGCAGCAGGAAGTCGAGGACACTCTCTGTGACACAGAAGGAGAGACCTGCAGAGAAAGATGGGGACAGCCTTGCTCGCTCCTTAGCTTTTGTGAAACAGTTGTCAACTGAGTGGCCATCAGGAACTCTGCAGCGAATTCAGTTTGATCAAAAGAAGAACTGCTTTTCCTTTCTGATAGACTGCATGTACACACACACACACACAACACACATACACACAACACATATACACATGCCCCATGCACACACACACCACACACACCCATACATACACATACCACACATTCCCCCACACACAACACACATACACCCAACACATATACACATACCTCATGCACACACCCACCACACACACACCCATACATACACATACCACACATACCCCCACACACAACACACATACACACACACACGCACAACACACATACACACAACACATATACACATGCCCCATGCACACACCCACCACACACACCCATACATACACATACCACACATACCCCCACACACAACACACATACACACAGAGCATATACACAACATATACATACACACCCCACCTACACACAGAACATACACACACACATACACCACGTATGCCATACACATACCACAAACACTCACCACACACACACACACACACACACCACCCACATGCACCATACACACACACACACACACACACACACACACACACACACACACACTGCTTTCCTTCTTATTTCAATACTAGAGGCCCGGTGCACAAAATTCATGCACTGGATGGGGGGCCCTCAGCCTGGCCTGTGCTCTCTTGCAGTCCAGGAGCCATCCATCAGTTGGACATCCTTAGCCCTGCTATGGAGGCCAGTGAGGCTCCCACCACCCCCTCTGCACTGACCAGCTGTGAGTCTGGCTCAGGGCTTCTGGCTGAGCAGTGCTCTCCATGTGGGAGCACACTGACCACCAGGGGGCAACTCCTGCATTGAGCATCAGCCCCCTGGTGGTCAGTGCACTTCATAGCAGCAGGTCATTCCGCTGTTCAATTGATTTGCATATTAGGGTTTTATTATCTAGGATAAAAATAAATAAATATATTGAAAGGAAAGTGAACCTGTCCCTGGAGAAATGTTCAAAGCACAAATCAGCAAATGGCTAAAAGCGATTATTTTGTGGAAAATATGATGGCTTTTACAGCATGAGGCAAGATACACGGCAAAGGTTTGGGGTTCTTTGTTTTGTTTTGTTTTGTTTTGTTTTGTTTTCTCTTAATTTAGCCAAAAATATTTACTGGTCCTCAACGGACATACAGTAGTCTGAGGATACAATCAACAACAAGACATAGTTTCTCTTTTTCAACTGACATTTTTGAGAACTATGCTGCTGTCAAATTTCTGGTCCTCACAAACTCAGCACAAGTTATTTCAGTCTATTTCTTCTGCAAATAAATGAGAAGCAGAGTAGCATTGAATAGTTCAGCAGGAGTGCCTGCCAATAAGCTTGCTCATCATCAAAGACAAGGGTTAGTCCCTGGAATGCATCTATAGTGCCGAGAAAGACGGGGACAACCTTGCTCTCTCCTTTGCTTTTGTGAAACAGATGGCAACCGAGTGGCCATCAGGAACTCGGCAGTGAATTCAGTTCGATCAAGGGAATAACTGTGGTCTGGAAATGGACACATAAAGATGCAGTGTGAGAATGCCATCACAGAAATGTTGGGCACACCTAGCGACAAAACACTGATGACAACTTCTGTCCTCAGAGACATTGGGACTGATTGGCCAGACTGAGAAGCTGGAGTGGACCATGCAGAGGAGGAAGGGGCGGGCAACCCCAGGCCAGGGGACATTTTCGCAGGGAAGTGCCGCAGTGGGTCCAGGCCGTGGTACTGGCAGAGATGGCTGCCTACAGCGAGTGGGCATCGGCTAGTGGCACATAGTCTCTGCTTCCTGTCACAGGAAAAAGAAAACTTAATGTGTAAAGTTATGGATACTAGAGCCAATATTAATACTTATTTTAGCTCTAGAAAATATCAGCCCTCATTCTGGTCTGGTAGAAAAAAAATATCCTGTTTCAAGTGCAGTCCAATTTTCAAAGGAAAATGCAGCTGGATTTCCTCTCAGAAGGAGGGCCTGAGAAGTCCCAGTTTCATTTGCTGACTGAGATGCCACAGTGCTATAGATACGCATATTTTATTTCCTACAACAAAAGTATAATGAGACCTAGGCGAGACTCATATTCCCGATCATTAGGTTCAGAAAAAGAAATACACTAGATCGGCGGTATATATTTCTAGTCTGTATTTTAGTGTTATACAGTTTAACGGGGATTCCTTAAAAAATTCAAGATTTTCAGTTGAGCAGTGTCAGAAATCCTTCCTTGATCAAACATAACAGACCTAATTACCGTGTATGCAATATCAGATCACATCAACTCAGTGTATAATATTTTCTAGGTTTTCAACAAACTTTAAAATTCTAGCAATGTGTTTGGGATCCAATAGATAAATGAAGAATGGCCTCAGAATAGAATTATTTTGCCTATGGTTTCCATATCATCATATCACAATTTTGTAATATAGTTACGCTGTCAGTGTCTGTTTTTAGGGTAGATATTAGTATCCCTTTCTTCAGAACTATCCATCAGCTTCTTTGATTCAGGATCTTTGCATACAGATCTTTGTTTTACCTGAACTCAACTGAACCATGAGATACGGTTATTTTTAAGGTGCTTTTGAAATTGGAAATAAATTGTAGCCAACACCATATGATTAAGGTTTTTATTGAAAATTTTATTTTTGTATTTTAAAACATGCATAAATTATACTCTTTTGAACAAATTAATGTTTGCTTTTCCTCCCATGTCCCACGATGATGATAAATTTTCTGATTATCTTGCAATCAGTAGTGCACCTCAAAGACAATGGATGCATAACAGATGTTATCAGCTGATGGGCCAAATAAGTAGGAAGTTTTGTGATTGAAGATTGTATCAAGCAGTCATTGGGGAGGCAATAAATTCGCCAATAGTGTAATAAAGGGACTATTTATAAGGTGAGGGCAAGATGATAGGAAACCAGAAGAGTCAGAGCAGTGTTCTGGAGACAGGCATGGTGGAGTTCAATTACCATTTCCAGGCTTACAGAGGTCCTGGGAGGGGAGGGGAGAGAAAGTTTGCAGAGAGAGATGCAGCTAGCTTACTGCTTTCCTCCCACTCTCTTCAGAGGCTGGACCCAACTGAAGTAGAGAGACTCACTGATGTGAAACCCACTGGTCAACCTCCAAGGCAGGGCGGAGAGGGTGTCTGGAAGGGAAAAGGAAGAGAACTCACATAGCAATGGACCTACAATTTAGGACCTGAAGTTTCACCTCTTATCCCTGAACATGCCAGCGATGGATTTTGAACTCAAACTTTCCTCTTAGCGGCTGGAATCATTACATTCTTAAGTCTCTTAGCAAGTTTGATGATCACAATATGATATTGTTGGCCATATCCCCGACACGGTGCATTAGATCTTTAGGGTTTATTTCCTACTCTTTGCAAGTGTATGCCCTTCAACATCGCCCTTCCTCCCCATCCCCCAACAACCACTTTACTTTCCCCTTTTATAAGTTTGGACTTTTAGATTCCACAAATAAGTGACATCATGCAATACTTGTCTTTCTCTGTACATCTTACCGAACATAGCATAATATGCTCAAGATTCACTGAGTGGGTCAATGTAACTCTTTGACACTTCTTTAAAAGACAAGAAAAAGAAAGTTTTCTCAACCTCCAAGTTTAAAAGGCTTTAATAGATGAAATGTACATAATTTCCTAAGGCTGTCTTTTAGTTTCTGGGTGTGTGTTTTTCTCTTTGCTGTCATGAGCTGGATGCATCAAGAAACTTTGGAGTGGTTAGAGAGGCAATAGAATGGAACAGTTCCCTCCTATTGGAATTCTCGTTTGATAACTACAGTATATTTTATATCATGAAGCATCCCAGCTCAGACTCAGTGAGGACAATGGCCAAGAAGATTCTTTGTTGAAACATGAAGTGGCAGAAATAGATATTTACTTTATCTCCCATCCTAAATTATGTTTGAAAGTTAATAAGGCATTATATGCATGTATAGTTTACCTTCAAAATCTTCAATATTTCAAAATATTCTCATAACCTCACAAGTGAGAACATGTGTGACTTTAACCACAAATTCTCCATTGGAGGTGGGAGGGGTTGAAACTCAAAAAATGCCCAATCAAGCCCTAGCAGGTTTGGCTCAGTGGCTAGAGCATCAGTCTACAGGCTGAAAGGACCCAGATTCAATTCCGGTCAAGGGCACATGCTTGGGTTGTGGGCTCAATTGCCAGTGTGAGGAGTGCAGGAGGCAGCCAATCAATGAATTTCTCACATCATTGATGTTTCTATCTCTCTCTCCCTCTCCCTTCCTCTCTGAAATCAATAAAAATACATGTTTTTAAAAATCCCCAACCAAGGCAGCAGTATGATGATTGCCAGAAGGAAAGGGGCATGGAGGGGGATGGAAAAGGGCAAAGGAGGATAAATGGTGGCAGGAAGGGACTTTATTTTGGGTGGTGAGGGCATGAAGCAGTATGCAGATCATGTGTTATAGAATTACACACTTGAAACCTGTATGGTTTTATTAACTCCTGTCACCCCAGTAAATTCCATAGCAAAGAATGAAAAAGTCTGCTTAATATAGCACTTCCATCATAGTAAAAATAACCCTTGTGTTTTTATCTGAGGATGTCAAAGAATTTTGAAAACATCAATTCAGTAATCTTCACAAAAACCCTCCAATTTAGGTTAAGATAAATCCGCGCCAAAGCGGACCTCTTTTCCACATTGCACATTTTCCCTCGTAATAGAAAAGAGGCTGACATTTGCCCCCCAATTGCAAGTAATAGCAGCCTGGACTTTCTGGTGCTTATGGGGTAATAAGCCAAAGAAAGATCTGAAGGAAAGATGTTTGTGATTTTCAAGTGCAGGAGATGCACTAGAGATATGGAACAAAATACAAGTAAATAGTTTTCTAAAGCCACTATTTGTTTTGTTCCTTAAGAAAGCACTGAATTTTATGGTGTGCAAAGAGATGTTGAATTCACACACACACACACACACACACACACACACACACACACACACACACGCCATGTCTATAAATCCCAGGAGGTTCTCTCTCTAAACTAACAGTCTTGCTGGGAGGTAGATGCTTGCCATTGGCAGGTAAGCATGTGCTTTCAGAAAATCAGCCTTTGATGACATCAGGGTGACTTGTCTCACTTGTGTATCCAGAGCAGATTTCTCAGTAAAGTCTGCAGTTGATCCAACATGAGAGGGTTATCCCTAACCCAGTTCCCTTATTAACCCAACAAAACCGTATAAAACAAAAGACCGTCCCACTTAGTTACATAGCACTATCTGGGGTGGGAGGAGGGGGGGTCAAATCTACCTCATCTCCCACCCAAAGTGCTGCTTGAGGCTCCACAATCTTGTTTCCCCATATTGTTACTATTATGACATATTATCATGTCTTAGAGCTTTTGGCCCAGACAGTTCCCTTTGGCCCCAGAGAGTCCAACAGCTTGTTCCCTTACTTCACTCAAGTCTGTACTCAATGTCTTCTCTTTTTGAGAGAAGCCAACCCAAATGACTTTCTCTAGAATATCATCTCTCCAGTATGCTAACTGCTATACTCTGCCTCTCTTTCCCAACATTCATTATTCTTTGACTTTTTGTTGTTTGCTTATTGTTTGTATCTCCACATTAGAATTCAAATTTCCTGAGCATAGACACTGTGTTCTATTTTGTTCTATTTTTGTCCCCTGTGCTGTTTCTAAATCAGAGGGGACAAAATACAGTAAAGATGTATTCAATCTCTGAATGTGCTGGCTACACCTGTAACCACCACTGCTACCATGTCTGGGTCCATTCAGCTGCTAAAACAAAAACACCATAGACTGAGAGCTGAACCAACAAACATGTATTTCCCACAGTTCTGGAGACTGGGAAGTCCAAGATCAAGGAGCATGCAGATCTGATGTCTGATGGGCTTGCTTCCTGAGTTACCGAAGGCCGTCTTCTCCCCGTGTCCTCACATGTCAGCGACCAAGAGAGGAAGCAAGCGCTCTCCTGTTTCTTCTTAGAAGGTCACTAATCCCATTCGAGAGGACTCCACCTTCATTACTAATTACCTCCCAAAGGCCTTATCTCCTAATACCTTAACATCAGGGGTTAAAATTTCAACATATAAATTTTGGGAAAACATGATCCGATCCATAATCAGCATCCACTATACTCTTGTCCAGGGAAGACCTTCCACAGGGAGTATTTCCACTTAGTGTTGCCCTTTTCACTTAAACCTCCACAGCACAACCAACAAGGGACTGTTATTTGTAAAGGGATCTGCTGAAGTTTCTGCAATAGGGGAAAGGAACACAAAGGATAACTTACAAAGATGGCGCAGTCCATACCACCATCCCCCTTTCCCCAGACTTCCTCATGGACCTCCCTGGTCCTTGGCTCTCAATCTCCAGGGAACAATGACCTCAAACATTACCTAGACCAACAAGACACACACAGACCAAGAATAAGCAATAATAAAAATACGTATGACAGTCTAAATCTAGAATTTGAAAACAAATAGTTCTGAAAAGAAAGCAAAATCTGTGGAGATTGCCTTGAACAATAGAATTCAGAGCAGTTTAGTTCTTTGGAAGCATCACTTCAAACCTCTCCATTCTAGATCATGACTTTCTCTAAATGTAACTATACGATTATTTTCAGGAAAATATACCTCCAAGGTAGATTCTTCCTTGTGATGGCTAATTATGTGCCAACTTGATTGGGCCACAGTGCCAAGATATATGGACAAACATTATTTTGATTTTTCTTTGAGGGTGTTTTTGGATGATATTTACATTTAAATCTGTAGACTCTGAGTAAAGTAGACTGTAATGTGGGTAGGGCTAGTCTAATGATTTGAAGATCCAAATAGCACAAAAGACTGACTGCTCTAAACAAGAGAGAATTCTCCAGCAGAATGCCTTTGGAATCATACTTCAACTCTTCCCTGAGCCTCCAACCTTCCAGGCATGCCCATCAGATTTTGGATTTGCCAAGCGTCCACAATCACATGAGCCAGTTACTTGAAATGAACCTCTTTCTTATATACACAAATCCTTTTGGCTCTGTTTCTCTGTAGAACCCTAATACACTTCTCTTAGCAAAATTATATATAAAAGGCCTAAGCAACTGAAAGACCAGTCAACCAGTCGATATGTTGTGCACTGACCACCAAGGGGCAGATGCTCAGTGCAGAAGCTGCCCCTGGTGGTCACTGTATTCCCACAGTGGGGGCGCTGCTTAGCCAGAAGCCAAACTCATGGCTGGCAAGAGCAGCTGTGATGGTGCAAGCTTCTCCCACCTCCTCAGCAACACTACCAAGCAGTGGCAGGTATAGCGGGGCCAGGATGAGTGGGAGAAGCACCCACCCCTGGCTCCGACTCCTCTACAACCACCTGCTGCTTTGCATACTGCTACACTCCTTGGGGGATGTCGGAAACCAGCAGTCCAATATCTTCCAAGGAATTCCAGTTTGTGAGAGGGTGCAGGTCAGGCTGAGGGACAACACAGTGCATGAATTCATGCACCAGGCCTCTAGTTTCTTATAATTTTGAATGGGCCATTTTTCTAGTCTCACCTCATGTCAGGTTAAAAATATTTTCTGAGTCCAGACCATTCCGAAGTCACTTTGTTAACATTATTATAAGAGCTATTTTACCTAAATACTAGAGACCTGGTGCACAAAAATTGTGGTGGGGGGGAAGTCAGGGAGCCCTCAGGGAATGCAGGGCCTAAGCCATCAGTCAGACATCCTTAGCACTGCCATGGAGGTGGAAGAGGCTCCCACCACTGCCTCTGCCCTCACTAGTTGTGAGCCCGGCTACAGGCTGAGCACACTGACCACCAGGGGACAGCTCCTGTGTTAAGCATCTGCCCCCTGGTGGTCAGTGCACATCATAGCGACTGACCATTCCACCATTCGGTTGATTTATATATTACCCCTTTATTATATAGGATGACGGTCCAGTAAGCATTCATGTTTTGAGGCCAGTGAAGAAGCAGGCTTATTGATAAAGGAGGATAAGAAAGGACAATGAGTAAAGAAAAGCAACCAGAGAAAAATTTTTAATGTTTTTATGTCACCCACCTCAAACTAGGCAAGGAGATTAGTTGCCTTTTCTCAAGAAAAGACTGTCCTATTGATCATGTAACAAAAATCCTATGTACTGAGGGAAGTAATGACAAACAAGTAATGTTATGGGCCATATTTGATAAATGTATGTCTCTTAACAATTTCACATTGTGAAATGAGATTGAAATACACAATAAATGGTATTATTAATAACTCCACTTGAAATGCGGCATCCTGAAAAATGGTTGATGACCACCTCATGTATGACTTCAATTCTTAATACGCTGCTTTCTATAGAAAACATTTATAATTTATTATTAAAAATCGTAATTAAATTGCCCCTGGCCCTTTCTTTATTGTCATTTGCATTTTATTACTAAACATTAAGGATTGTAAGAGCTACTTATGAATCTCATGTGGGAAATGTTCGATGACTTTGCATGTAACTATGCAATATTTATGAGCTCACTCTTTCTCAAAGATACCTAGGTAATAAACAGAAATAAATTTCTTGCTAGATTGATATAAATTGTTTCTTCAAGCTCCTTAAGAGGGTCTATTTTATCATGTGCAAAAAAATAAAGATAATATCTATATCACAGAGTTTTAGTGAAAATTAAATCATACAATGTATGTGAGGCACCTAGTTGAGTTGAAAGGCAAACTGCATACATAAGGTAATATTTTAATTTATTCTATGACAATGATGATATTGATTATAGTTGGATTTGAATTCAAGTGCACAGTTGGTGATTACAAATGTTAAATAAGAATAACAACTATGTCTAAGCAAGAGGGGTCTTGCTGATTAAGGGCCAGTAAGTATACTTGGAATAGTTACTTACGACCTACTGGTATGTGTATATCTTGTTTTAAACAAAATTAAAAGTTTTAAACTGTATTTATTTAAATCCCAAATTTCTATCACTTCTCTCTGTGAGCTGCAAGCATTGTAAATCACATTCACTTCTGGTTTTCCTCTATTTATTGCCTGACCTCTCCTACTGTCATAGATTACACAGTAAAATCAATTCATTTTACCATTGTAAAAATTCACCACAGATGACAAAAGAAAAAGAATTTAAACAGTACATTTTCCCATTTGACTCAGCTTCAGGTAGAGAGTCCAATTCAATTATCTTTTCTTGGAAAATCTGACTGGTAGTAGCCCTAATACTCATATTCAATCTGTGAGTCACGTAGCCTGCAAATTATCTCTGCAAGTTTAACATCTGACAAAAGCCAAGGAAAGGCTATTAACAATGCTTCCTCCAGCCTCCCCAGAAGATAAGCAGTGTCTTCCTTTCAGAAGAAACATGCATAAACACAGCCACCAGCTTGTACTGTAAGGCGACCGCCACCGTTACCCTCTTTCCGTTCTTTCTCCGTGCTTCTCGTTAGTTCTGAGTTCTTCCAGGAGGAAATCTTCATTTGGGAACAGTACATTTTCAATAAACTCCCTAAGTGTATGGTAAGTTTCCATTTTATAACCAGAAGAGCAGATCTCAGACGCAGAAGCTTCAGGAAGGCATCGGGACACAGAAAGAAAATAATGACATTCCTTTATTTTCATAATAATCATCTCTATATATAATGGTTTGGATTTCTATTCAAACGTCTTCTCAAATGCGTTTGCTTAAGTAAAAAACAGCCAATCAAATGAAGGAAAGCATTAGTACGTAAGAAAGTATATAGGGAAACATTACGTGCATAGGGGAAAGGTGTAACAAAAATCGGTGTGGCTCAGTGGTTGAGTGTCCACCTATGAACCTTTAGTTCACTTCCTAGTCAGGGCACATGGCTGGGTTGTAGGCTTGGCCCCCAATGTGGGGTGTGCAGGAGGCAGCTTATCAGTGATTTTCTCTCAACATCGATGTATCTATCTCTTTTCCTTCTCCCTTCCTTTCTGAAATCAATATATATATACTTTAAAATTATGGCTATGATTCAATAGGACCATAAATATCAAAATATGGGACAGACTGCCTTAAAAGCTGTTTTATCTGAAAAAAAGATTAGTCAGGAAAAATAAGGGTTTAGATGGATTCAGAGAAAAATGGGTATGCTCTTTAAAATAAAATAATTCCTTACTTCTGTTCACAAAGATATTTGTTTGTTTGTTTGTGTTTTTGTTTGTTTGTTTGTTTTTTGTTTGTGGGATTTTTTTTTTGGTCTAAAGCTTTCACTATTTCCTTCTTCATAGATAATATACTCATTTCAACTTTTAACTAAATCTAGACTCACAACAAAGAAATTATGAAACACTGTTCATTTCTCCCTATTTCCTTGTGTTACTTGCTTCATTTTGTATGCAGGGTGGGAAAAAGTAGGTTTATAGCTGTATGTGAGGCACAGCGTTTATTCTACCATCATTATTTTTCATACAAACAACTGTAAATCTACTTTTACCCCACTCTGTACATTTCTTTTTTCTACACTAGATTATAAGTTCCTTGAGAATGGAGACCATGTATGATACTTAGAAAATGTCTCAGTATAGTACCTGCATTAACAGGTGATTAATTTTAATACATTTATACCAATTCAAGTAAAGAAAATAAATCCAGGTGCTCAATGGCTTACTTCTTATGAAATTTGATGTAAGACATTGAGAATTGAGTTCAGTTGAAAAGGTACTAACAAATCTAGTGTTGAACCCATGTCATAGCATTTAGGAGCTAGAGGGATTTAAGAAATACTATCCCAACTTCTTAATTAAAGGAAACTTAAGTCTAGCCAAGCTAAGATTTCAGATCTAAATGGTCATAGTTGCCAGGACCGGTTTGGCTCAGTGGATAGGCACAACGCCTTTGGACTGAGGAGGTCCCAGGTTTGGTTCTGGTCAGGGGCACATACCTTGGTTGCGGGCACATCTCCAGTAGGGAGTATACAGGAGATAGCTGATAGATGTTTCTCTCTCGTCGATGTTTCTAACTTCCTGTCCCTCACCCTTCCTCCCTGTAAAAAATCAATAAAATATATATTTTAAAATAAATAAATAAATGGTTATAGTCCATAACATGATCCTAAAATTTTTTAAATATTTTAATCTTCATTGTTCAGTTTATTAATTACATTGTTCCCTCCTTTTTCCCCCTATAGTTCCCCACCACCCAGTACCCATCCCACCCTCTGCCCTCACCCCCCCCACTGTCCTCTCCCATAGGTGGATGATTTTTGTCCAGTCTCTTGCTGCACCTCCCACACCCCTTTTCTCCCCAAGAATTGTCAGTCCATTCCCTCTCTATGCCCATGATTCTATTATATTCACCAGTTTATCCTGTTCATCAGATTTTTAATTCACTTGATTTTTATATTCATTTGTTGATAGATGTGTATTTGTTGTTCATAATTTTTATTTTTACCTTTTTCTTCTTCCTCTTCTTAAAGAATATATCTTTCAGCATTTCATATAATATTGGTTTGGTGGTGATGAATTCCTTTAGCTTTTTCTTAGCTGGGAAGCACTTTATCTGACCTTCAATTCTGAATGATAGCTTTGCTGGGTAGAGTAATCTTGGTTGTAGATTCTTGCTATTCATCACTATGAATATTTCTTGCCACTCCCATCTGGCCTGCATAGTTTCTGTTGAGAAATATGCTGACAATCATATGGGTGCTCCCTTATAGGTAACTAACTGTTTTTCTCTTGCTGCTTTTGCTATTCTCTCTTTGTCTTTTGCTCTTGGCATTTTAATTATGATGTGCCTTGGTGTGGTCCTCTTAGGGTTCCTATATATTGGGGTTCGGTGCACTTCTTGGACTCCTAAGTCAATTTCTTTCGCCAGATGTGGGAAGTTTTTGGTCACTATTTCTTCAAATAGGTTTTCATTATCTTGCTGTTTCTCTTTTTCTGGCACTCCTATAATTCGGATGTTGGTATGCTTGAAGTTGTCCCAGAAGCCCCTTACACTATCTTCAATTTTTTGGATTCTTTTGGTGTCTTGCTTTTCCAGCTGAGTGGATTTTACCTCTTTGTATTTCAAATCTTTAACTTGGTTCTTGCGGTCCTCTAGAGTACTTTTAGGTCTTTGTATAATATTTTTTATTTCAGTTAGTGTATGCTTAATTTCTAGTTCGTTCTTTTTCATATCCTTGAGGGTCTCATTCATATCCTTGTTGGTCTTGTTCATTTCCTCATAGGTCTTGTTCATTTCTTTGTAGGTCTCAGCCTTTTCTAGGAGCCTCTTGAAAAGCCTTATAACCATGGTTTTGAATTCTATGTCCAGTCGTTTTTTTCCTCCATTACTTTCACATCTGATTTCTTTCCATGTCTCTGCATGGTGGCTGCTTCCCTGAGTTGGTCAATTAGCTTTGTGTGGTAGATGTCCTCTAAGGGACAGTGGCTCAGCCTCTTCAGTTACCTGAGGTGGATATTGGTTGCACAGTGTTGTTGAAGATAAGCCTAGATTATTGTTGTTAGCACTAGGAGGGTTTGACCTTCAGGCCAATTGGCTGTGAGGTTCAGCCGTGCTCAGGTTGGATGGGCAGAGTTTCTGGGCCGAGCATGTAGCATCAGCTCCGCCCTATGCAGCCCCTGGGACTCTGTGCCAGGTGGCAATGGCCGCCAGCACCTTTGAGAGAGAGCTGCTACCGAGCTTCACCCGCCGCAGGACAATTCAAGTCCTCCCCAAATGAGTCTGCCAACGTCTCACCCAGGGTAGCAAAACAATGCAGTCTGGTGGTTTCCCGAATGAGAAAGTAAGTCATGAGTCCTCTCTGCACGATCACACAGCTGTGCTGTTCCCAAGTTCACACGCACTCTGCACAAGCTCGCCCTCTCCACAAACTTGCAGACCCTTGCAGAGCCCGAGTTTCAGTGTGCCTCCCCACTGTCCAGTTTTTACCCTGTATGTTTGTGGGTTCCCTGGACTTCGCCCAGAGCTGGGGAATCAGTGCAGTGGAACATATTTGTCTCCCCCTTTCGAGAAAATCATCCGGGTTTTCAGCTGCCTGCCCTATCTGCTGGCACGCACACGGTTCTAAACCTCTCTCTCCACATATCTTCAAAGCTGTCCTCCACCGATCCTCTGAGTCACAGTGTCCTATCTTCACTTTTATTTGTGGAATTTTCACTCAGCCAGCTTTCCGGTGATTCTGGATGATGTTTGTTCTTTTGTTAAGTTGTAGTTTTGAAATTGCTGTGTATGGCAGCAAGATAGGTGTATACCTATGCCACCATCTTGGTTCCTCCTCTCTCCCTAAAATTTAATGATTCCATCTAGTTAATGCTTTGTCTTCACTATATGTTTACTCATGCAATATGTATTTATTCAACACTTGCCTGTATGTATGGCAGACATTCCAACTAGTGAGTGAACTTAGTTTATAAATACCTTAGAGTCCAAGGGCTGACATATGTTACTAATAGGTAATACCCAGGAAAGAATGCTCAAAAGATATTCACAGTTGTTTTAACAATACAGTTCTATCTAATAAAAAAGTAATATGCAAATTGGCCATACCTTTGCTACATCTAATAAGCCACACCCATAAGCCATGCCCACCAGCCAGTCAGGAGTGATATGCAAATTAACACCCAACCAAGATGGCTACTGCCCATGGCAGGGTTATCACTGGGTTCCCAAGGCCAGAAAAAGCCTTGCCAAAAGGCTTCTTCTCGCCTTGGGCAGGCCTGAGGTGGGGCTGGACCAGAGCCAGCAGCAATCAGCTAGATGGCAGGGTGACCACTGGCTGGGGTCCCAGCGCTCAGCTGGATTGCAGGGCAGTCCAAGGACTAGCCTTGGACAGGCTGGGGCTGAGGTGTAGCCAGCCAGTGATCGGCCCCATTGCAGGGTGATTGCTGGCTGGGGTCCCCTGGCTGAAGTCCCCTGCCCAAGGACGAAAGCCTCAGCCAGAGGCTTTTGGCCTTGGGCAGGCCAGGGGTGAGCCATCAGTAGGACATCCCCTGAGGGCTCCCAAGTATGTGAGAGGGGGCAGGTTGGGCTGAGGGACCACCCATGCCCAGTGCACAAATTTCATGTACCAGGCCCCTAGTAACTACATAAAATGTCATAGTAAGTCAAACCTTCTGATACAAATCCCTTATCTTAAGAAATTCCAGTAAAATTCACCCAGAAGCTACCTCTAAATGTTTTCTTCTGAAAGGGCTGCCAATAACACAAACATTATGCCAATTCAGGGTGCTTACATTTTTTTAAATTTCAAGCAGCATATACTGCTTTTCGTATGGTATACTTCTGTTAAGAGGTGATGAAATTACCAACTTGCTGCCTCTAAAGGTTAGTCTGTGCATCCATATCTCTTTAATTCTGACAGGAACATTAATATCATTTCCACCCACTCAAAAATAAATTGATATGCAGTTGTGTTATTCTCATGGCTGTCCACCATCATCACTCAAAATCTTGCAAACATTTTCCATGTGTCTTTTCAAACATTCTTTCTGAAACTAATATTCATGATGATAATATCAATATAGGTATCTAGGAGATTTATATGCGACATATAAACCATAGCTCTGTATTTTGAAATCTAGTTAGTTGTTTATCTGAATGATCAACTATTCTATCTATAATATATATAATGTTTGTGTGTGTGTGTGTATGTGTGTGTGTGTGTGTGTGTGTGTGTGTGTGTGTTTTGGAAAGATTTTCAAAAACATTAACTTGACATCCCAGAAAAATGAATCTAACTGAGAAAATAAAACTGTAAAAAATGTTCTCTTTCTAGTTAAACAAATTTACAATTAAGAGTAACTTTGATCATTTGTGTATAGTTAAGTGAAATGGAAAATCAAGGTAGATGTCTGAATACATTACAACACTCATTTCTTAATTATATTCCTATTTATTTGGATAACTACTGCATATTTTCAACATATTATATATAAAGAGAGTTAACCTATTAGAAGTTAAGCTTTTTAATATGGTATAAAATTATTTTCATCCCCCTCTACTTTATTTTTAAATTCTTATATAATTACATTTTGAAAGTGGTATGAGCCATTGTTTTGGCAGAAAGAGTTAGTGTCTGTGAATTTTTTATTATTGCCAAATCCCAAAAATTTCCATTTAAATTTTCATATCTTATTTACTCATTTATTAAATTAAACTTCTAAAGATAATGACACTGGTAAATGCTACCAACCATTTAAGGAACAATTAGTGGCAATCCTTCTCAAATTCTCCAAAAAGTAGAAGAAGGGATACCTCTTAATTCAGTCTATTAGGTCAGAATTACCCTCATACTAAGCCAAAGACATCCCCAAAAAAGAAAACCATAGACTAATATGCTTCATAAATATAGATATGAAATACACAAGAAAAAAATAGCAAATCAAATCCAGAAGCATACTTGAAGGATTATAACCAATGATCAAGTGGAATTTATCCCATAAATGTAACAGTGGTTCAAAATACAAACAGCAGTCAATATAATACACAACATTATAGAATGGGAGGAGGATCACGTGTTCATTTCCAGTGATCACAACAGCATTTGAAAAAAAATCCAGTGCCCTTTCATAATAATAAAAAAAAATTAACAAACAAGGAATACAAGTAAACTTCCTCATTCTGATACAGGGCATTTATTAAAAACTCATAGCTTACAAACATCATATCCATGGTGAAAAACTGAAAACTTTCTGACCAATAATAATACAGAGGCTGTTTTTACTAGTTCTATTCAGCATTGTACTGGAAGTTCTAGCCAGTGTAATTAGACAAGAAAAACTATTTTTCCCACAATTGGCATGATCTTATATGTAGAAAATCCTAAAGAAGTCACAACAAATATTTTAGAATTAGTAAATTCAACAAAGTTACAAGATCACAAAAATCAGTTGTGTTTTTATGGACTAAAAATGAGCAATTCCAAAATTAGAAGAAAACAGAGAGATATTGAAGGCCTTGGATTTGGCAATAAAGTTTTATATAAGACACCTAAAGCACAGTTGACTAAAAAAAAATAGATATATTGGCCTTCATCAAAATAAAAATGTGTTAAAGAACACTATCAAGAAAGTGAAAAACAATATATTGAAGAGAATATTTGCAAATTTTCTGTCTCTTAAGGACTTATCCATGCAATGGAATATTAGTCAGTCATAAAAAGGAATGGGGTACTGATAAATGCCTTCACATGGATGACCCTCCAAACTATTATGCTAAGTGAAAGCAGCCAGACACAAAAGATTATATAGTGTATGATTCCATTTATAGCAAATGTCTGGATAGGTAAACCCACAGAGCCATAAAGCAAGTTCGTGGCTGATGGGGCTGAAAGAGAGCAGAATGAAAAAGGGCTGTTTAATGGGTCCGGGATCTCCTTTGGAGCTGATAAAGATGTTTTAGCACTAAATGGACTTGATGGGCGCACAACATCAGAAATTTCCTAAAATGCCACTGAGTTGTACACATTAAAATGGCCAATTCTATGTTAGTGAATTTAACCTCATTAAAAACAATCCTGTTGGTTGAGATTATTTTGTCTATTTTTAGTGAAGTTAAATTTAATTACAAGCCCACAAACTTTCAATTTTTAAAATGGTTTCAGTCATTTGTTTGAGCATTTCGTTGTTATTTTTGTTGTTTGTTTATTTGTTTGTTTTGCCAAGCAGAAGAGGGACCCCCTTGCCATTGTGGATTGAATTTTTGTCTGTTTAATTTTTAAGTCAAGCTAGAAGCAACTGAACGTAAAGTGATTTGAGCTTTCTAGAGGACATACAACAAGATGGAATCTCTGAGATATATTCTTCAAAGCTTTAATTACTACTTGACTATTTACTCATTTATTTTCCTAATGGCTTTGTATACTAATCTAATTTTATCAATTAAGTGACAAGTTATTTGAGCGAAAGAACAGTGTCTTCTGCTTCTCTTCAGGTCGTTCATGTCATTGTGGAAATGTAGTGTGTGTTTTAAGAACCAGCTTTGCTCGATAACCCAATTTTATTCGATTTTGAAAATAACTAAGCTTAAACTGCAATCTCTTATATTACTGGATAATGTTTTGGAATAATGTTTAATACTCTTGCTTAGAAATTTAAAGAATGGGGGTTGAGCTACATTTCCTGAACTGACCAGAATTCTTACCGGGACAAGGGAGAATCTTAAGGTCACTTCTTATATACATTATTCCAAAAGGAAAACTTTGACTTTGAATATTTAACCTTTAAAACCATAGTCCATTCAGAAGCTCTAAAATCACCTAGGCAAAACTAGAAGCGGTTCTTATGCAATCAGCACATTTATTTACGGACCCACTATCTTGTTTCTTAGACATGTTTTTGAAACACTAAACTTGACAGTTTTTGAAAAGGTGCCTTGTTTCAACATCAAACTATGAGAACACACATAACACGGCTGTTTCCTTTCACAAGAAGGAATGCAGGGGAGATTATTTTTTTTTCTATTTAAACAAATGCTATTGTTTTATTGCCAATTTTTCTTTTAAAAAGTGCCCGTTAATAAACCTAGCAGCCTCATTAAGTATTTTTAAGCAGTTTACCACGCTGCTAGAACTTGTTATAAATTCTTATCCACTGTGTGAAAGTTCCTTGGCCTTAGTCCTTTGTTGAACCTGTGACTACATACCTGGTAATTTATTCACAAAATGCGGCTTTAATGTATACAATTCATTATGTTATGATAGTATTTCCTTCAAACAGAGCAAAACCAATGGTCTTCATTTTGTGAACTTGACGATAAATTCGTATTACGTTATTTCAGTATTTTTGCAGCTTTTAAATCTGTACATGCCTGTTCAGTGCCACACTAAATGTTAATTTCACTCGATTGTAAACTACTGGGAACACCAGCAAATGCTCTAGCCTGCCTAGAAAAGGGTCTTCTAGTGGGGAAAAAAAATCAATCTGAAGTTCATTTAAAAATCAACAAATGATATTTCATTCGTTCGTGTCAATCTTATAGAAATTCTGGGTTTTTGAATTGCTTTCCAGAACCCAAGCTTGCTTACATGAAATGCTATCTCATCCAAAAATGATTGATGTATTATAATGCTCAATTAATTTGTTATCTTAAAAAAATCATAAAACTGCCAAGACCGGTTTGGCTCAGTGGATAGAGCGTTGGACTGGGGACTGAAAGGTCCCGGGTTCGATTCCGGCAAGGGCATGTACCTTGGCTGCGGGCACATCCCCAGTGGGGGGCGTGCAAGAGGCAGCTGGTCGATGTCTGTCTCTCATCGATGTTTCTGACTTTCTATCCCTCTCCCTTCCATTCTATAAAAAATCAATAAAAATATATATTTTAAAAAAATCATAAAACTAAAATATGACCTGAAAATGGACTGTAAAGAAATCCAAAGTTCTAGATTAGCAAAGTAGAGCCGAATGGAACTGTTATTCCCAACACTTACCCCATCAAAAGACTGTGTTACTTCAACCTGCATACATATATTTTCTGCTTTTTCCTTGCTTTGATTCACAAAAATCTCTCTGTCGTCATGGTGTGATCATGGCATAACCAAAGCAAACAGCAATCTATAAAGCTAAATCCAGAGCCTATACATGATTTTTAACTAATGTTTGATGCCCTCTCTCATTTTCTCGAAATGAAAAGACAAAGTGAGACTAATTAGAATTTAGGTCGTTCCTTGTCCGTCATTCATGTAACCGCAAAAACCCTTAGGAGTTCTGTTCTCAGCACGTAACCAATATTATGTCAAGTCAACAGAGAGCATCAATGAAATAGATGCTGCGTCCTCTGGCTCTGAGAACAAACAACAAATCTACTCCCTCCTGCACAAGCCCGAGGAGGGTGCTGATATGCAGCAATATTGCCAAACCTGGGAAAGAGAAGGAGGAATCCGGTTCCTAAATACCAGTTAGGCACCAGGATAGGTGTTTTCAGCAAGCAGACCATTCAAGATCAATCACCCCGAGTCCCCCTTCTAAAGAAACTGAAGGCAACTAAAGATGGAAATCTACTAACTTAATTTATCAAAAGAATAGAAAAATTACCCCACACATAAATTGCCAGCATGAACAGTCCGTGACAGGCCGTTAACCCGCCCCAGCAGAAGGACATCTCTGCCTTGCCCACCCCCTCACATGTCTCACCTGGACTGTTAGAAACTAGCCCCTCACTGTCTGGTAAGTAACATCACATCATTCAACACTGGCGAGGAAAGCCAGGTATGAAACAGGGCTAAAACATGCTGCGTTCATAAGAAGTTGAGCAACCATCCATCATTTGCCTTTGATCCTTTGTCGGGGAGGGAAAGAGGAAGAACTGCAGAAGAAGCACTATCCAAATCAACACGCTGCCGGGAGAAAATGGATTGGAAAGATGGCCACGCTTTGACTTTTAAATCAACAAATCTTTAGAGTACAGTGTATTCATTATTAAACATAGTGAGAGAAAAGAATCTGCAATGTGGCCAAGACATAGTCTCTGTCTCAAATGTTCATAGCTAATCATCCGTGTGAAATATGCTTTCTTTCTAATACAGTTTACCAGTGATCCCCATAGTGACATACTGTTGGAGTTACAAAAATATTTCTAATATCATTCCAACCTTAACAAGCACCTGTAATTTATATGTTAATAAACAAATCATAGCTAGAAGCATGACCAGTCTAGGTAAGGGTTGTATCACCATTTTAAATAATACAGGAAATGTAATGGTTTCTAATCCATTTCTGAATTGTGAGCTAGAAAGTGCTACAGAAACCCATTATATTTAGAGATTAAGGGGGAAAATGCTAGATTGTCAATGTTTCAAGCTGCAAATCTTTGCTTTAAGAAAAAAGACATTTCAAAGCGCGGAAATAACCATGACTCCATTTGTATTTATCGTCTCTTTCTTTGCAAATTTGTTGAAAGGCCGTGACTGAAGAATGTCTTGCAGGGGAAAACAAAATGTGAGCACCATTCAATTCTTACAGAGTATATTTCCTTTCAAAATGCCTGGAACATGTTCATGCTTCATCCATTACCCAAACCCTTGCAATATGTAATCCACAGTAAAACAGAGGCGGTGAGGATGAGCCTCTTTAAGAACAGGATCAAAGGCATTTGTGGGGCCAGTTCTACTCTGGGTGAGAATATTTGGCTTAAGACCAGACACCTAGAGTTCTTACCTGCAAAGACAGGACACAGCACAGAAGGAGATGCTAAAGGACATGCTTGAACTTGGGCCAGGACAGATAATAGAGACAGAACAAAAGACAAAACACTTGAGCCAAAAGGCCCGTGGCCAAGTAGTCTTTAATGGTAAAAGTGAGCCAGTTCATACATAAACATTCACGAGCAAGAAAACCAAAAGGAGTTTTTGCTCCCAGATTTAGAGACAGAACCGAGTGAAGACAAATCATTAGAAGAACTTTTATAGGTAAAAAAAGAAACAGCTTTCTTTTCAAAAAATCTGAAAATGTCTTGAGTCAAAAAGTATAGCATGCAGTGGACATATCACTATGACAAAAAAAAAAGTTAGAGAAAAAAATATCTGGCCGCAGCAAGTAGCCCTACTAACAATGAAAAGAAATGAACAGTTCATGGTTTCCATGATGAATACATGGCAGTCAGCATGAGCCATTCAAGGTCAAAGGCAAAGGCTAAATGATTAATTGATTTGTATGAATGTTTTATTCTTTAAAAATTAAGCGCATCCTAACACTTCAAAGTATTCATTTTTATTTAAACCAGAACAGAAAGGTCTCAAAGGCAATTATCTCTTGAGCTACGGCGAGCACAGTGGCTTTGTGCTAAACGTGTTAGCGTGCTCAGTGCTGAGAATGGCTTCATAAAACTCTAAGGAGAAAAGCTGTCGCCTGTTCAACATTTTCTCCAGGGCTGTGTCTTAAAAACACGAGGAAATGAGAAATGCACTTGCCTAAAGTTTTGGTCTCATCGTTTTAGTTAAATTAATTTCACATAAACCACAACTTTGAAGCTAATAAACAGAATTTCTGCCTTCATTACTTTTGCCAATTTCAGGGGCAGATTGTGGGGGGTGTTGAAATTGATTATTTTCTCCCATGGGTTGCCATGAGCTGAGGCAAGAAAAAGTAAACATACATTATTATATCTTCTCCTAAGGGGGACAAGTATTATAAAGTCTGAGTTACCAAATAGTTTTATGGAAAGGCCTTCCTCCATTAATAACACTGTATTAGAATTTTTTTTATCTCAATCAAGTTTCTCAGCTTCGGCATTATTAAAATTACGAACCAGATGCTTCTTTGTTTTAGGTAGCTATTCTCTGCATTGTAGGATGTTTAACCTCTAGCCAACAAAGCCAATAGCATCTTCCTCCTATTTGTGACAACTGAAAATTGCTAAATGTCTCTGGGGGAACAAATTATCCCATTTCAGAACCATGATTTGCCTCTTCCATTAATTTTCATATTAATAATACAGAAACGACGATGGGCAAAACTGGCACCTTGGCACAGATCAAATAGTCCAGTGGTTGGCAAACTATGGCTCGCGAGCCACATGCGGCTCTTTGGCCCCTTGAGTGTGGCTCTTCCACAAAATACCACGGCCCGGGCGAGTCTATTTTGAAGAAGTGGCATTAGAAGAAGTTTAAGTTTAAAAAATTTGGCTCTCAAAAGAAATTTCAATCGTTGTGCTGTTGATATTTGGCTCTGTTGACTAATGAGTTTGCCGAACACTGGAATAGTCATACTTTGTTTTTATAATGAACCCCTATGCTCATCGTTTGA
The DNA here is from genome assembly GCA_027563665.1 of Antrozous pallidus. Lineage (NCBI taxonomy): Eukaryota > Metazoa > Chordata > Mammalia > Chiroptera > Vespertilionidae > Antrozous > Antrozous pallidus. Next base: position 87,617,375 of record CM050519.1, read on the forward strand.
ATGACAACAGAAATTGAGGTTATAAAGTTATCGTTTTCATTAGAAGGTAGAATGAAAGGATGACGGTTGTAGTGGGCACATCCTCACTCCACTGATTTCAACGCAGGTATCCAAAATGCACCATCTGCGCTCCCTACTCCCTTTCCTGGGAGAACAAATGAAATTTTGTCTACAGTGGCTGTCTAAGGTGAGTTATCTAAGACAAGGATGCTTGTCCCAGTCTCTGAGGTATTGGTTCCAGGAGGAACCTGAAAGAAAGTGAGGGGACAGGACAGGGAAAGAGAAAGAGCCTAAAAGGAAGTGATTGGTGTTGTCATCTCGCTTCAGCCTCAACCATGAAAAGCTCTGGAACATAAAAGTTGCACCACAAAGTAGGTCTTGCCTAGAGCACATCTTGCTTAGAGGCAAGGGCTGGCCCTTTATACCACACTAGAAGCCCAGCATACAAAATTTGTGCACAGATAGGATCCCTAGGCCTGGCTTGCAATCAGGGCCATCTTCCCTGGCTGAAGACAGCTGGCCCCACCTGCTACCACCACCACCCACTCCTGGTTCCCAGTTCCCCATGGAGCAATTGGGGCCTGCCCCCTGGTGGTCAGTGTGCCTCATAGGTGACTGGTCATTCCACTGTCCGGTCAATTTGCATATTCCGCTTTTATATATAGAGATCATGTCAACCACTGGCGGCCACCTACCAAGAGTGACACATAACCTCCTGGGCAAGACATCTCCCTATAGGTGAAGTGCAATCCTTCAAAAAGAGTAAGGGCCCTTAGCAGTCAACACCCACACAGGTGGAGGACGGGAGCCCCAGTACAGTAAAGGGATCTGGGCACTTACAGTTTCCACACAGGTGACTTAAACAAGGGAACAAACAAACCAATGAAAACTACCTCCAAAGACAATTTTTTTAATCTGTTGATTAGGATATCTTTCTCAGTATAATTTACATAATTATATGTTATCTTACAAAATGATAATTACAGAATTCATTTGGAACTTAACAGAAAAGTATGTATCTTCATTTTTGTGGCAAATGACATGAAATTTGGTTTATGAATAAAAAAATGAAAATGTTACAAAATTATTCTTTGCTCTTAGATTTGATAACATTGTGGAATATTAAAATATGACAATTTTTAATTTAATTTACTCTAAATTTTTTTCTAAAATATCTGAATAAAGTAGCAGTTTTTAAATTTCATCGTCTCAAGGCATCTTTTTTTACATTCTTAAAAAATACTGAGGATCACAGAAGCTTTTGTTTATGTTGGTATCTATCCATTCTAACTGTGCTAGAAATCAATACAAGAAAATGTTAAATATTTATTATTATTTATTTAAAGGTAATAGTAACATAATGCATGTTAAAATACAGAAAATATTCTCATTCAAAATAGCCATATTTTTCAAAACAACAGTAATGAGAAGGGTATTAATTTGCATTTTGCAACTCTGTAGTGTCTGACAATAGAAGAGCTGAACAACTGGGTTGATTTAAGTGTATCAACAAAATCATCCTCACTCATATCTGAAATGAGATGAGCATTTTATTTATTTATTTTTTGTTGATCTTATTTATTCATTTATTTATTTATTTATTATTTACAATATAACTTATATTTAATAGTAGTACATATGTTTTCCTTCCCCCCCAATATCCTCCCCCCAGCCTCCCTTACCCCCCCGCACATGTCCCCATCTGCCCCCCTCCCCGCCCAAGTGTCTTTCATTCATTGGTTATGCTCATATGCATGCATACAAGTCCTTCGGTTGAGCTCCCCCAGAATCCGCCTCCCATCCACTCCAGCCTTCCCCCTGTAGCTTGACAGCCTGCTCAAGGCCACCCTGCCTCTATATCAATCACTCCCTGCTGTTTCTTTTCTTCAAAAATATCTTGCCTCTGCATACTAGAAAAAAACGTATAAGAACAAAAAAAAATGTTTGAGTGTCAGTTTCAATGTCCAACTGTTCTGAGTCCCAGTTTCAATGTCAAATAGTTCTTCATGTGTACATGTCAGCAATGGTATCCAGATGGTGGACACATCGTGGCAATGCCAGTTCCATCCTCTCTGGTTTGGTCCTGGGCCGCCTGCAGCCACGCACAGCTGCCGACTGCTAGCATGGCAAGGTGTCGTCAGCATCTCCCATGAGATGAGCATTTTAATTGTCCTTTCAGATCATTATGGATCATCCTTTTTACTACTCCACCAAGATTTGGCAATTAGTAGTTTTTAAAGTATAGTGGCAATGTGGAATCGGAAACCATACCAGGGAACTCTGTATATTCTAGTATATTAAAATTCCTGCTCCCTCTTACAATTTGAATGCATTTCTCCCTAGGCATGATTTTGTAATGCCATGCAATGCTTTCATGTGGAAAATATTAATTTATGAGGTATATAAATCTTCCAAATATTGACACATTCCATTAGTTAATATTTTTTAAAAATCATACTTAATATTGCCACAGAAAAGCTTTTAAAGTATTAGGGAGAAAGTCGAGTTCACAGGAACAGAAACAACATTTCCAAAATTCTGATTTTCAAGAGCAGCAAACATTATTAGTTTCTTTCCCTGAAGGGCCACTTTATTCATTTAAAAAAAAATGTATACCAAGTATGCAATTCTGATTGGCTATAATCCATCTGTAAGTTATTCTTTCAAGTAAAAGAGCTATTTCATGAAATAATTGGCTAATTCAACCTGCAACTCAAATAATTGCTAGAAGACTTTTCTTCAGGACAATCATAATCCGGTAAGCAGGAGATGCCTATGTGTATTTCTCATTTCTTCCTACAGAAATATCAAAAAGACATATACTCAGAGGTTGAGGTTAATAAAATCAATACTTTTTACTGCTTCATCAAGAATATACTTTAGCAAAACTAGTTGTGTATGTGTGTGTGTATGTGTGTGTGTGTGTGTGCGTGTGTGTGTGTGTGTATTTAATGCAAGTGTATGGCAATGAAGATTACAATAACTACCACTACAACTTGCTACTGCCTTCATCTGTGCTAAGGTGCCAGCTGTTTTACCCATCATTGCCTTTGTATCCCTGGTATAAATATTAGTGAAAAAGGAAAATAATGCCTTAGTATTACTGTGAAGATAGTTTTGACTCTCAGATCTCAGAGTAGCTTTCTTTTCCTGAAAGCTACTCTCAGAACCCCTCAGAGGACCATAGATCACATTTTTAGAACCACTGTGACAGGCAAACAAACCTTCAGAGACATTCTTCTATATTCTCACTGTGTTTTCACAGTTTGCCTTTCCACTGAAAGGCCACTCCAACAGGGAACTGGACCACAGACTGAAGGAAAACAGTTGGTGCACAGTTTTATCTCAGTCCAAAACTCAAGACAACAGTCTCAAGGAATTCCCCACTTTCTTGTCTTTCCCCTTAAATCTCAGATGTGTTTATGGAGAACTGATTTCAAATGGTACAAATCTGGGCCTTGGATGGGAAAAGAAAGGATGAGAAACAGAATATCTACTGGGGATATGAAAGAGGATGAAGACGATAAAGTTTGAAGTTGTCTTACATAGCTTTTTATTTAACATCTCAACTACATTAAATAAAGTATCAACAAGTCATTTCTGTGATCACTGTCTATTCTACTACTCTCTGATTATAAGAAGTGGAACCATTTAGTGCTGTTCATATGCAATCCCCTTTCTAGTCACTGGAATCCATTACTGGTTAAAATGTGAGCTGTGCCTAAGAAACAGCTGAATATGGAAAAGTCATTGTGCATCCTTGTAATCAAGCATAGTCCATTTTATAGCTATCTGGAGAAAACGAAAGCTCTAAGGAAATTTCTTCAGATCACATTTAGGAATAATTAATTCCCAAGAAACTATATGATACTCTATACACTGCCAATCCGATCACCCCACAGAATTTCATTAAAGTTTTATTAAATAGAGGGGGTGGGGACTGTCTGTGTGAAATTTATTTTTCCTCTATTGAAATGTTGTAAGCTCCTATTTGACCCAGCCCAAAGCTTTTCCATACTCCAGTAGGACTTTGGGTTTATTCCATGCCAAAACTATCCACTGTATAGTATTTCATCTACCTTTGCCTCATTGCACACTGGAAAAATGTGTGCAGAATCTTGGGCCAACTGCTATAACGGGATTGGTAGCATTTCTGATGTGGATTACATTGTAAAGTGGTTTCTCAGGCAAAGTATATTGAGGAATTATGTGAAGCCAAACAATGATCAAGACTCATTAATCTATAACCAATAAATTATGTGTAAAATTAAATTGAAGAATAATAAGTTATAATAAGAATGTACTCAATTATTTCCTAATTGTACATAGAGACTATTACAATATCAGTACAGAAGGATATTTTGCATATCCAAATTTAAGCAAAAGTCTTGAGATTTAAGAATTATGCTTCCTGACATTAAACAACCTCTTGTGGCTTACTACAACTTATTGAAGGACTTCAGAGGAAAATTTCCTTAATAAATGATGTTTAAGAGAGGAACACCAAGATGGCGGCATAAGCAAACACCTGTTGTTCTGCCCCGCGCAACGATTTAGGAACTACAACATAACAGCAGAACAGACAAGCACCCAGAATCGCCAGAAAGCTGGCTGAATGTAAACTCCACTAATAGGAGCAGAGGTGGGACACGGACTCAGGACCTGCGGGAGCTCAGACGGTAACACGTTAGGAGCCGCCCTGGTCGCGCGCGCACGGGCTGGGGCTGGAGCAGCGACTAGCTGGAATTCTCCGACGGGGAAGGGCGGAGGCGTCCCACAGCCCAGATTTCCCGAGCCGGGCGAGGTCCGAGGTCCGGGGGATGCACCCTGGAAGCAGGGCGCGGCAGAGGCTCCTAGTCCCAAGGGTCGCGCAAACCCGCGACTTGCCCCCTGGAAACTTGTCTCCTGGTTCCGGAAACCATCTATTTTACAGCCCTGGGCTGGACTTTTGGTGTGCAGGCACATTTGGGGAAAGGCAGAGTTGTCTGGCAAGGGGAAGAGACTAGCGGCTTTCTCTTGGAGGTGTCTGCAGCCATCCCCATCCAACAGAGAACCGTGCGCGCGAGCGCAGCCTAGGACCCAGCTGCCGCTGCCACTGCCTCGCAGCTCAGAGACTCCGCCCATCCAACCTGAACACAGTCTCCCTTCACAGCCAATTGGCCTGGAGGTCAAACCCTCCTAGGGCTAACAACAACAAGCTGGGTTTAAATTCAAAAACACTGAATACAACCCATAAAGGATTGCAGTAAGAGTACCCACCTCAGGTAACTGGGGAGACTGAGCCACTGTCCCTTTGAGGATATCCACCACATAAAGCAGCCACCATGCAGAGACATGGAAAGAAATCAGGTGTGAAAGAAATGGAGGAGAAAAGACGACAAGACATAGAGTTCAAAACCATGGTTATAAGGCTTTTCAAGAGGCTCCTAGAAAAGGCCGATCAACTTAATGAGAATTACCAGGAAATAAACAAGACCAACCAGCAAATGAATGAGAATTACAAGGAGATGAATGATACTTACAAGGAAATGAATGAGACCCTCAGGGAAATGAACAAGACCTCTGAGGATACGAACCAGACCCTCAAAGATTAAAAAAAGGACCAACTAGAAATCAAGCATACACAGACTGAAATAAAAAATATTACACAAAGTCCTAAAAGCAGTCCAGAGGGCCACAAGAACCAAGTCAAAGATTTGAAATACAAAGAACCAAAATCCACTCAGCTGGAAAAGCAAGAAACAAAAAGAATTCAGATAATTGAAGATAGTGTAAGGGGCCTCTGGGACAACCTCAAGCAAGCCAACATCCGAATTATTGGGGTGCCAGAAAAAGAGAGAGAGCAAGTTAATGAAAACCTACTCGAAGAAATAGTGACTGAAAACTTTCCCCACCTGGTGAAAGAAACTGACTTAAAAGCCCAAGAAGTACACAGAACCCCAAAATATAGGGATCTAAAGAGGACCACACCAAGACATATCATAATTAAAATGCCAAGAGCAAAAGATAAAGAGAGAATATTAAAAGCAGCAAGAGAAAAACAGTTGGTTACCTACAGGGGAGCACCCATACGATTGTCAGCGGATTTCTCAACAGAAACGATGCAGGCCAGACGCGAGTGGCAAGAAATATTCAAAATAATGAAGAGCAAGAATCTACAACCAAGATTACTCTATCCAGCAAAGCTATCATTCAGAATTGAGGATCAGATAAAGTGCTTCGCAGATAAGAAAAAGCTAAAGGAGTTCATCACCACCAAACCAGTATTATATGAAATGCTGAAAGATATTCTTTAAGAAGAGGAAGAAGAAAAAGGTAAAAATATAAATTATGAACAACAAATATACATCTATCAACAAATGAACATAAAAATCAAGTGAACTGATAGGCTGATGAACAAGATAAACTGGTGACTATAACAGAAACATGGACATAGAGAGGGAATGGACTGACAATTCTAGGGGAGAAAAGTGTTGTTGGAAGTACAGCAAGAGATTGGACAAAAATCTTGCAACAATGGGAGAGGACATTGGGGACGGGGAGGTGAGGGCGGAGGGTGGGATAGGTACAGGGTGGAGGGAAGATATAGGGGGATAAAAAAGGGGAAACAATGTAATTAATAAACTGAACAATAAAAATAAATAAAATAAAATAAAATAAAATAAAAATAAATAAATAAATAAATAAATAAATGATGTTTAAGAATACTCAACTTTTATCCTCAGAATTTGTTTATAAAACTGATAAATGCAGAAAAATTCATCATCTTTTGAGAATATTTTACCATTCAACCTTTTTTACATATATCAAGAAAAGGAGGGAAATAGTGTCACATTTCAATAGATTCAAATAAAAATCAGTTTTTCTAAAAGTAGCTATCCATTCCATTTTCTCATTTCTTCATTTTCATTTACATGTGCAAAGCCTAAATGTTGTGTTTTCTACATACATAGAAGTTAAGGATGAAAAACACTTATAGGACCTCATATATGGTTAGCATGTTAAACATATGTATTTTACAGATTAAGCCGAACCATATATGCCTATATTATTTTAAACACAGTTACATTTTTTTTATACTTGACACTATTATCCCCATTTTAAGTTAGATGTAAGCTGCCCTACTTGAATCTTTTGATATTGTGGGTCTTTGTCATCTCACTTTGGGAATTAAATTTTTATCCTAACAGAACATTTTTTCAACTATTCTCTAAAGGTCTCGCCTTGAAATTGATTCAACAGGACTATCACAAGTATGTAGGTGGCTGATCACAATAGCCTCTACAGTGTTCCTCAAAAAGAAACCTACAGATAGTGTCCAAAAGCTTCCTATATTTCCAAGAGAGTGCAATCCTTTCTTAATGGATCCCTGTGAATATAATTTAGAGGAGAAAACCTCAACCTAGTTCACCCTAATGTTACTAGAGTAACTGAGTTAGCAGTTAAAGAAATATCAAACTTCTATGAAAGGTATTAATAGGTTTCATTCTATTTCTTGACTCTGTATAACTTGGTAAAGTTGAGAAAATACTATTTCCCCAGCAGATCAATATTTCCATGGTTATATCTTGTCACAAGCAGGAAATTCAGAAGTATATGATTACCTGTTTCTGTTCTCCATGCTCTCAAAATCCAATAAAAAGATATCCATGATATCCCAACATTCAACTGATATTGACTCACCAAATTATCAATTTCACCTTAAGAATTTCTGAATGAAATGTTACTGAAATCCAATCAATTTTTGCTTTATTGAGACCATTTCATGCTATTGTCAATATGTGATCCAAAGGGCCTGCCTTAAAAGACAGTAGATTAAAGGTACCTTGTCACATCCTAAGGCTCATTAAAGTGGACTCCAAAAATAAATGAATGTCTAAATCCCATAGTGCTCCTGTATTCAATCTACAGCAAATAGCCATACGCAGGTTTTAATGTTGTCTTACTGGCACCAATCGGTGCTATTAAAGTGACCTAACTTCCTTCACTATTCTTGGTTCTGTTTTTAATGTAATTCTATTTTGTTCTAAGATTGTCAAGTCTAATTTTATATAAGCAACCATAAAACACATGCACACCATTACTAATGTATTCTATAGGAACCATATAAGGAGTAAAGTACAAAAATTGTAAAAAGGGAAATAATTTTTTAATTATTTATAGACATTATTTCACCAGTTGCATCATTTGATTATTTGCCTAGATGCACAATCCAAGATAATCATTATTTTTATAAAAAGTTAAATATCCTATATAATAAAAGGATAATATGCAAATTGATCCTAATGGCAAAACGACTGAAAATGGCCAGTCACTATGACATACACTGACCACCAGGGAGCAGATGCTCAATGCAGGAGCTGCCTCCTGGTGGTCAGTGTGCTCCCACAGGGGGAGCTTCCCTCAGACACAAGCTGGGCTGACGGCTATGAGTACAGGGGCAATGGTGGGAGCCTCTTCTGCCTCCTCTGCAGCTCTAAGGATGTCTGACTGCTGCTTAGGCCCACTCCCCCAAGGGATCAGACCTAAACTTGCAGGTGGACATCCCTCAAGGGGTCCTAGAGTGTGAGAGGGTGCAGGCTGGGCTGAGGGATCCCTAAAGTGCACGAATTTTCATGCACCAGGCCTCTAGTGTTACATAATACTTTAAAACTACTTCACTGTTATTATCAGTGATAATAATTACTCAACTTAATGTTATAGGAAATATACAAAAGTTAAAATCCTTATCATTCAATAAATATATTAATGAAGACCTTAGTATCTGTGCTACAAAAGGTCAGCTCACCCAAGATCAGTCCTGGAAAAGAGACTTGCTCTGGCTTGAGACTGATTGTCTCAAGTCCAGTGAATTTGATTATTTGTAATATATGTATAATATATAAGTATGTTAAAACCAATTATATGTAACTATATAGATACCAATTAAAAGCTTAACATCTGCTCTAGAAAACTCTTAATTTCAGAGTCAATTAGATTTATACCAAACTCAAAAGTTTGCAGCCAAGACCTCCAGGCCAGTCAACAGTGATCAACATCTCTATATATAAAAGCCTAAGTGACTGAGCAACCAAATGACTGGTTGACCAGTCACTATGATTCACACTGACCACCAGGGGGCAGACGCTCAATGCAGGAGATTCCCTGGGGTGGTTAGTGTGCTCCCACAGTGGGAGCACCACTCAGCTGACCCCCAGGCACCAGGCAGGGCTCATGGCTGTCAAGTGCCACTGTGACGGCAAGAGCCTCTCCCGATAAGGACTGACTGGGCATGAGCCCGCAGCAAGCGCAGCAGAGCCAGAGAAACAGGATTGGCAGGCAGCATTGGACTGCTGGTTTCGGCCCCATCACTGCAGGCCACGCTGAGGGATCCCACCAGTGCACAAATCTGTGCACTGAGCCTCTAATCTAAATAATAAATATTTACACAAATAATAAAAATATTTATTATTTACTCAAATAATAATTATTCATACACAAGGGTTAGTCCCTTCCAAGGATTTGCTGTGGAAAATCACAAACCAAACATAGAATCATGGAAGTGAGTCAAAACTAGTAAGAGCCTTAAGGAGTCAAGAAATGAGACCAACTAGGAGCATTACATTGCTCTGCCTTCTACTTTCAGTGCCTATCTTCAGGATAAATTTTCTAAATAGAACTCTTTTGTCTCCATGATTCTATTTGCCAATCAAACAACAAATAATGAAGGACTTACTATGTGCCAAGCATTTGCTAGGTGACATGAACACAGAGTTAACAAAGTAGACTTAGTTCCTGCCCTCACAAACTTAGGGGAGGAAGACAGACAATAAAGAAATTATATATGTGATGAACACAGTGAAGGAATACTGTGTGAACACATATAGACAGGACCTAGTCATTTGGGGGAAGGAAGAATCCTGGTTTTAGTCAAACAAACCTAATTTCCTAAAACATTGAATGATGTTAACCCAAATAATGATCACACCACAGTTAGTTCATTGTGTAAAATTCTCAGAAATTGGCTGTTTTCAATTTTTCACTGAATTGCATAATTTTGCATTAAAATGCTTGAGGGTGAGCATTTCTTTGGAATGTCTTTCAGGCTCTCCTACTGAAGAATGCAACTCTGAAAATTCCTAGGGTGCTGTTTTGACCACCCAGTTCTGCAAATCTCTCTCCGTTGACTGATTAGAGTTCAGATCTGACACCAAAAATCTTCCAGGCCATTTGTCTTCCTCAGGTCTACAGAGAGGCCTTTAGACTGAATTCTTGGTTTTCTTTCTCTCCAACTCTAAGCAGTTGTGAATTGGCTTTGCACATGAATAATGCAAACTTGGTCAAGCTTCTCCTCTGGTAAAAACTTTAGTGACTCTCCTACACAAACAGGAGTCATCCAGATGACAGAACAGTAAGTTCTTCCTCAGAACACCATGTGAACTCACTTAAATGAAGTGCTGGAAAACAAAAGAAGCTTAAATCAAAATTAACCAGAAGGAAGGGGAAAGGTCTTGAGGAAGTAAAGCTAAAAGCACAAGCAATTTGCCAAAGACACTAAACTGCATAAATAACCGTGCAAATGTATTGGCAAAGGGGGAGCACGGGTTTCTAAATTGTTTAATCTAATTGTATTTTTTTTTGAAGAAGTCTGGATGCCCAGTCACCACGGGGATTTTAAAAACTTGTGCGATTGAGTTGCCTGAAACAGGGTGGAGGAGAAAATTAAGATAGTTGTTTATTTTTTCTGCATCATCACTGGGCTCAGATCCAAATCACTCCAGCAGATGCAATAGTCTCCTTTTAGACTCTTGCTCTATATGTGTAATACACTAAAGTCTTTGGCATTCTTTGGATATAATTTTATTTAATTATTCAACAACCGATCATTTTTCACAATTTTTAAATTACTTTGCCTTATTCTCCCACCATCCCATATTCAATAAAACAATCTAGGGGTAGGGGGTAAGTTAGACATGATTTGGAACATAGTAATTATTAACTCTAGTCCCCTTTTCAGTTTTTAAAATTGTTATTTAATCTTATTGTTGGATTCAGACAGTCAGATGCCAATGCCCAAGAGTTGGAGCAAGTGAGCAAAGAAGCTGGGTCAGAGGACAATTTTGTTCCGGAGCCAGTGGGAACATTTCTCTCTTTCCAATACAGTCGAGACAGAGATGGCTCCCAGGGCTGCACTGGTGGCACTATCCAGGACCAGCATCAGCACGCATTATCCCCTGCGACAACAAAAGCATCCCTGCCAGACTGGCCCAGATGAAAGTTTGGCTGTGGTTGTCATTCATCGCCTCTCTCGGTTCCTGCCCATTTCCCATGTCTGATTCTCCATCCAGTCTGGCAATTCTGTGAATTACCCAGCATCCTTTCAATAAAAGCTTTTCTGTTGAAACCAGCCAGAGTTGGTTTCTATTTCTAGCCACAAAGTACCCAGAGTAAACAGGGAGATTGATCGGACTCTCAGACCATCACTGCGCCATTTTCTGGATAGTGTTGGATGCTACCCTAACTTTATAACTTACATATATTTCTTAGGAACCGAAAGTAACAGCGAAAATAGAGCTGAACTCAATGCACTAGATAGAGTGGTCTCATTCTCACACCGGATTTCAGGGAGTCACAGGAATTCCATTTAATAAGCCTGGAGTTAAACACAGTAATATACCTGGAGTGAGTCTGAAACTTCTGGACTCAGGTACAGTTCAGTCCATGTTCATTGGGCCTTCTACAAGTAAACCAAGACCAAAGGAAGATTTAGGTCTTCAGTACGTCTTGACTAAATTTTCATATCTTTTTTTTTTCTGTTAAATTTCTGTTAAAGCAAAAATGGTATCTGGCATAAACATTATGAAATTCTTCTCATTTTAGGCATTAATGACTGGCATAACCTGAAGAAATGTATGCCTCCTCCAGAGTATCCAATTTAAGTTTATATGTCATAGGGAATTTTGATACAAAAATCTTTAAAAAATCATTCTCGGGTTTCAGTTAAGAATACACTCAGCTGTGAATAGTAGAAAATCCTACCATGGTGGCTTAGACAATAAGTGGAATATTTGACACTTTAACAAGGAGTCTAGACTAACCCTTCACCTCAACAATGCTTTCAGGAACCCAAGAACCTCCAACTTCCTACTCCACCATTCTTCCCCCTTCTACCCCAGTTTTTTTTTACTCCACCATTAGCATGTTGTCTTTCCTCCCCATGATCACATCCTGTACTTTTAAATATCATTTTCATATTCAAGGCAGAAAAATCAGAAGAGGCCAAACAAAATGTTTTTCCTGGGAAGAATTTGGTTTTTAATCTGAACTATGCTCATGATTATTTTTAGTTGCAAGAAAAGCTGGAAATTCAATATTTGCTTTTCAGCTTCATGGTTCAAGAAGGCAAGAGATTAGAGAGTTTAAATGAGTATTCAATGATTCAGTCTACAGTATCTGCCACCCCTCATGACAATTAGATCAAGTAGACCCAATGATTTCAAGGTCTTAATGGAAATGTGACGAGATTTTTGTTTTGTGTTTTTGCTTATTTTTTGGCCCATAGGGCACTATGTAAAACATAGTTCTCATTCTGAAGCACTTAATCATCAACATTTCTATTTAGCTTGTTGTCTATTTGATTTTAATTGTCTGCAGTTCACCTCCCAGAATATGACCTTAACCTCCTTTGTTACCACAGAGTCATTGTCTGGATTCTGTTATCCATCCTCCTCCCAGCTGCTTGCGTAGAATTTCAAGTTGAGCACAGGGTGGGGAGCCAGCCTCTTGAGCTAGCCAGTCATCTTGTCCAGAAGTCTCAGCACAGCGGTCAAAGTTTGTACTCTGACCTGATTTAGATACAGTCATAGGAGGAAACAAAAAACAAGGAGTGGCGTAGCGTGAAAAGTTTCCAGAAAATAAAGCTTTCCGCAACTTGGAAGCCACCTTCCATAGTCCCATCTTCACTGAACACTGGACCCAGAGGTAACCCAACTTGGAAAAAGCCTGAAATGAGTTATACATTACTTGTTTTAATTATTCCAGATTTTAAAAGTAAAGTTCTTTATCATTTTTCCCAAATTATATAAAATACTATTGCAGACCCTCAAAAAAAAAAAAAAAGTCCACACTCTTACTATTAAAATAGTAGGAATAAATGATTGGCAATCAGAGATACAACTAAGGAAGGTTTTATACTTCTACTAATCAGTAACTGACATTTGTGTGTCAGGCATTTCCAAGTATTTATCTCATGTGTTTGTGGCAATCACCTTCAGAAACATCCTTAGAACTAAAGAAAGTTGAAAAGCTGTGGCTTATCCAAGATCACCCAGGTGGCAAAGGTGGTGATGAGGTTGAGATCCAGGTGGAATTCTCTTTTATTCTGCCTTATTTGCATTTATGTTGTTTAAATGACCTGGAGGATAGAATCATAAAATAAGGGTAATTACTCAGAAAATATTTATATTTGTCAGAAGCTGTCTTGGGTACACACCTGGAAACCACATACTCTGGCTGAATATTTTATTAATTCTGTTCCTTAAAACTTTTTTTAATTTGCATATTATTTCAGAAACATATTGCTACCTCTCTGGGGGTAAACATGTGGTCTTTCCAGGATGAAGTCATAGGAGCAAGCACCTGGGCTCTGTGGTTTCCCATGTGGCCATCATTCAGGGAGTTTTCATTTAAGCAATATGTAACGGTCTTTTCTCCACTTTAAGGATTGTAACAGAGGCTAGAGTGAATGTAGGTAGTAACTTTGCAAATAGTTATTTAAGCAAAAGTTAACTGTGTTTAGAATTTAAAATATATGAACATATGTAGTTTTATTTCTTAAACCAGTTTCCTACTATAATATTAGATTCTTCTCAGTGTATCCAAGTTATAGTAGAGCTTGGTCTAAGTCTCATAATCATGCCTCATAAAATGAATTAGATAGATGTACACTCACATGCTTTGTGGGCCCAAATATTGAGGTCAGAAATTTCTTCCCTTAAAAGTTCCATCTTAGAATGGAAGAAACCACCTTCTATTTCAGATCTTAGAGTCAGTTAGCTTAACGGATGCCATCTCAGTTACTCTATTATGAACAACAACATGTGTTGTAGGCAGATACATTCTACCATAATGACCTTTATCACTGCTAGTTTTAGATCCTTACAGACGTTACCCATCAGAATTTGGTTTAAAATTTTTAACAGATATAATAATTATTTTTAGAGATATATGACCAATTGCATGTAAACATTATAATTATACACTTAAAATAAATTTTTAAAAGGTAATTTTATGTGAGTGGACACTTATACAATGGGGTAACATTTCCAATGAGAACATCATATAATTCAAAGAGACCACTTTTCAAAAATCCATGGACTATATGATAGGAGAGATCTCAAACGTAGCTCTGGTGATGATGAAGATCCACTATTTAAAGGTGCATGTGGTACGACAACAGATCAATTGTCTTTCAAAAATTAAAAGTGGGAAAAGTGCTTCTCAATGATTATATTATGTGATGATTAGGTTTTTAAGTGTGCAGATAGAACTACATTGATTGGATATTTTAGTTAGATAGTTAATTATTTTATCCACAGCCCCTAAATGTTCATATGTTAAAAATGGGAAAAATATTAAGGATATTCTCAATAAGAATGCTTTCTATTCAAGGTCAACTAATATATGGGCATCTTCACTAAACCTCAAAATCTCTGTCACATACAAAATGATGAAGTTCAACCCAGTAGAATGAGCCATCAATCCATCCAGCCAAGAAGCAGGGTCATTCTGAGAGAGCAAGAAGGAAGAGTAGACAAGTCAGGTGTAGGAGCATTCTGTAGGTTGCAAGTAAAATCTTTTGGTTCACTTTACCGAACCAATGTATCCATGTTATTAATAATGGTACTATAAATAAAAATGTTTTTAATGAAATTGAAAAAAAATAGAATAAGTATTCAAGCAATGGCCTTCTAAACATGTTGTTGATTCTCACTGAGGATATAATGTCAGGAGCAAAGAAAGTTCATTATTAGACAGGGATATTCTCCACACAGACCCCAAAAAAGAGAGTTTAGATTGCAGGGCTATGTGGGAAATTCTCATTCTACCTCAAAGTCAGCCATTGACAGAACCAAGATGACTCTCACAAGTACAATTAGCAACTTTTCTTAAAAAGGAAAAATATATAGATGATCAGGGTGATAGAAAAACCTTGGTAACAAAAACATTATAAAAAATTGTCTGCTAATGCAAAATGGCCCATGAAATAAAGCCTAAAGCAAACCTGATAAAAGTAGGTCTGCCAGACAACTTCATCCAACCTCACTCAACCATTCCAGACTTCTGTCTGCAAAAACCAGATCTTAACTTAGATCAGGGATTCTCCACCTTGGCACTACCCAGTAATTCTTAATTGTGGGGGGCTGCCTCTTCCTTCTACATGCCAACACCCCTTTCCCAGTGTGACAACCCAAAACATCTCAGGATGTCACTAGATGTCTCCCTAATTGATTAAATCACCTCCAACTAAAGACAACTGGTCTAACCTTGCCATTCTAGCAGTCAGCAGCAGGCAGCCCAGGTGAAATCAGAGAGGGTGGAACCTGCATTGCCACCATATGTCCACCACCCAGATACCATTGCTAACATGTACACATAAGGAACTATTTGACATTGAAACTTGGATTCAGAACTGCTGGACGCTGAAACTGAGACTCAAACATTTTTTTGTTCTTAGATATTTACTAGAGGCCCAGTGCATGGATTCATGCACTGGTGGGGGGGCGTGAGGGGATTGGGTCAAAACTGGCTCTCTGACATCCCCCTAGGGTCCCGAATTTTGAGAAGACAATGGCCAGGCCAAGGGACCAGACTGGTGCACGATGGAAGCCAGAGAAGGTCCGTGGAAGGGCTCTAAGGCACGTCTGGCCCATCTCACCCAGTCCTGATCAGCTGGACCTCAGCAGCAAGCTAACTTACCAGTTGGTGCATCTGTCCCCTAGTGGTGAGTGGACGTCATAGCAAGCAGTTGAGCAGCCTTAGCATATTATTAGCATACTACACTTTGATTGGTTGATGGCCAACTGGACTACTGTACACTTAGCATATAAGCTTTTATTATATAGGATTTCCAGTATGCAGATGCAAGGGTTGTTTTTTTTTTTCAAAAAAAAAACACAAAACGGGGGGGAAAGATTGATACAGAGGCAAAGAAACATTGAACAGATTGTCAAACTACAGTGGGAAGACAGGGAAGGGCGGGGGGTGGGGGCTGTAAGAGATCAACCAAAGGACTTGTACGCATGCATATAAGCATAACCAATGGATACAAGACACTGGTGTGGGGGGGGGGAGGCGGGTGAGGGCATGTGCTGGGGGGGGGAGGAGAGACTGGGGGAGTTCAATGGGAGGGGAAAAAAGGAAACATATGTACTACTATTTGTAATACTTTAAAGAATAAATAAATAAATAAATAAATAAATAAATAAATAAATAAAATAAAGACAACTGGTATAAACATTTTATGTTTAACTAGGGGCCCAGTGCACAAAATCATGTAAGACCTAGACTTGGTGAGCTGTGGGACTCAGAACCAGGTCCCTCCAGTGCCTGCAGGAAAGTCCTGCTGGTGCTGGGAGACCCAGAATTAAGTCCCTGCCCACCCACGACGCACTTTGTCACACACACAGTCTCCTGGTGACCAGTCTTTGGTCATTAAGGTGTATCAGCATCATGACTAAGGGGTTTTTATAATCAAGATATTAGAACATCAATTCAGCTATTACTGTATTTTCTGGCTAAACAATTCTGAGTAAAAAAAAAAATGAGATGAAGAGGGAAAAGAAGCATTAATAAGGTTGGGTCAGGAATGAAGATGGAAGAGGGAAAGTCTCTCTTTCTCTCTCTCTCTCTCTCTCTCTCTCTCTCTCTCTCTCTCTCTCTCTCTCTCTCTCTCTCTTTCTGTCTCTCTCTTCTGCCCCAGAGTCTGAGGAAGCCTTCAGGAGAAAGCAAACCTGAGCCAGCATTAGTTCTAAGCAACACCCCAGTCCACCCCCAACCTTGTGTGCACCTGGGCCTGGCAAGCTTCCTGCATCTTGCCTCACTATGTCTCTGGATGTCTGCATTCTGAATGTTACCCACAAGCCCTGGAGGCAATGGTGGGAGCGGGCTGGAGGTGCCCCAGTCCATCTGTTCCACTAACCAGGGAACTGTGTTCCCTCCCTCCACAGTGTTCTGTCAAACATCTCTACAGAGCACATCAAGGCCACATCAACCCTCTCTTAGGTCCCAGGCCAACAATTACTAAAGCCTCCCCCTATGATTCTTTGCATCTCAGAGACCTCACATGTGGTCCGGGCCATGGGATCACTGGCCTCCTTAGAAAAGGGGGCCACAACACAGAGCCCCGGTTGGCACGAATAGGCGAGGCTCTTATCTGTTTTTACGTAGGTAGGTTAAAAAATAGAGTTAAAGGAAAAGAGTGCTAAAGAAACAGTGTCACGTGGACATTATCAGTTCTGCTTGCCCTTTCCAAGTTCACACAATTGAAAGCTGTTTAATTAAAATCAAGCGGTCTGAGCTAACCTCCCACTCCTCTCTCCATCTGTGGAGTGTTTGCTTCCAGCTACACACGGGCTGTTCCAATTTTCCTGGGCTGACATCGGTCCAGTTCACCCTACCATAGTGTCAACACCGGGAAGCTGGCAACGCTTCCCCAGAGACTTACCTCTTGGGGATGAGAGGCCTGACATGCCCCAGCTGTCCATGTTTGGGAACCATGTCCGTTCTACACCTTTTCTCTCTTCACCTATAAAAATACATCCACAAAGGTGCCCATTTCTTCATTCACGCTATCCAACTTTTTCTGAAAATCGCTGGTGTTTGTAGATGATAATTTTGTGAGCGAGGAAGGTGGAAGCTTATTTTAGCTGCACAGCCGATGTGGCTTCTTTTTCTTCTCGCCTCTCTTCCCCTTTTAAGCAGAGAACATCTCTGATTGCAAGCTACTTGCAGCGAATACCCCATCTTCCTTCGTCTATCTCCCTTTAAAGCCCCCTTCATTGCTGTGCACATAGCATGAAAGCCCTGGGGATGCCTTAGACTGTACTGGATGCCATTTCTTTTATTTTCTTTTAAGCAGTATACTGTTTTTAATATTTTGCCTACAAGTTATGGAAACATCTTCTTCTGAATACTGTACATTAAAGCATTTTATTCCAACAGGCATAGGTAAATATATTCACATCTTTATGAAACTAAAAATAGAAACTTTTAAATTGAATTTATTGGCATGACACTGGTTTGCAAAAACATGCAAGTTTCAAGTGCGCGACTCAATAACCCATCCTCTTTGCACTGCAGCCTGTACCCATCGCCCCAAGCAAAATGTCTTTCCATCCTCATACCTCTCCCCTTTGCCCACCTCCATCTACACCCCACCCCTCTGCTTAAGTCGTTTATATTGTTTGACTGGACTTTTATTGTTTCAGCTTTTTGGTAACCCTAATGACCACCCGAAAGCTGGATGCCATTTCTAACGGGAGCTCACCTGCGCTCCTCCAGGACATGCCTTTCTTGCCATTGACTCGGTGGCCGAGTGCCTAGGTCGGGAGGGCTGCCCAGAGGCCGGCTGGTTTTCTGCAGTGGCCACCTGTCCCTCTAAGACAAAGCTGGGTCACCACCTAATTGCACAGGCCGGCATGGAGAGGGTAGCTTGGAGTCCTGATGGGCCTGGGTCAGAGTCATTCTGCAAATGCAGCAGCACACGGCGTGAAGGGCACCTTATCTCCCCAGGGTTGCAGCACCCCTTGGATGGAGAGTTCTCCGTATCCTTCCAGGATCCCTTGAAGATGTGTCTGCCTCCCTGCAGAGCAGCACGGCCTCATTTTTCAGAGGATGGGAGAGTGACAGAAGCAGGAGAAGCCTTGCCCAGTGACCTCCATTTGCAGCCACTGGAGGGACTGGCCGGGGACCGACACCTGCCCAGCGAGGCAGACAGCTGTTCCGCATCCTGCTCCCCCTAAATCGCCGCGTATCTGGAACTTGACTGTGCTTACAGGCATGCAGGGATTCTTTGTGTTTATGTATTCTCTCATGAACTTGGCCTCTGAGCATTCCTCCACTTTTGTTTTGATGTCCTAACCTCATTGTTTATATGAGCATTGTATATGCTTCTGAGCCATTAATGCCATTATTATAAACCCACCCAGGAACCCTATCTGATAGGTTGGAATCATGCCTGTTTTGGAGAGCTACAATGCACACAGCCTTTTAAGGATGTTGAGCATACCTCGACCAGAGAAAGGCCATTTGGGGGCTTGAATTTTACAACCAAGTGAATATGAGCATATTAAACCTGTAAGTGCCAGCACTCTGCAAGGCATTGATACCAAAAAAATAATGATAATAAGGTACACCAAGCTCTTCCCTGAAGGCCCCTAATGCTGATTCTGTGCAGATTCCATAATGTTGCTTTGAGTCAACTCTCTTATCACATCCCAAGTTGACTAGCAAAGGCTCTGTTCATTCATCACAAGCCAGAAGCAGCAAAGCATTGCAGGAATGCACAGCAGCAAGCCTTACCCCATTGCTGAGGGAGTGGAAGCTACTGGAAAACAAACCAGCATCACCTACTACCCTCGAGGAGGCACGGGCACTGTGACTCACCACGGGGCCTACTTCCTTGAGAAAAGTCCCCCAAGTGCACAAGGACAAGAGTTCAAAATGTCCAGAGCAGCATTATTTTTAATAACAAAAAGAAATCTGGAAACAACCTAAATATACACCGACAAGGGAACAGATAACTTAACTGTGTGTTAAAGAAATCGCTACACCATGGGCAAGTGGACTTGACTCCCACCTGACCCTAAGCTTGCTGGTGACTTCTACGATTCATCCTTGCAGAGAACTGGACCAGGTTAAGTGCCCATTCCAAAGCCACCAGGCTATGACAATGACCCATGCAAAGAGATGCTTGTCAATCCCCTTCTGTATCCACTCAAAAAGTGTCTTTCAGAAACCTGCTTGATTCGGAAGTTTTCAGGACTAAACTGACACCAGAATAATGCTGCTCTAAAAATTAAATTCAGACTCAACACCTACTATTCTTAGTCCTTGTTATCCTTAGATACATGTTATAATTACTCAAGTAAGTATTAAGTATCAGTGTAAATAAGGAACTGTGGAACATATACCAGTAGGAATCTGTCTTACCAATGTAATACAATATTGCTTAGAGATACATTCATGTACATGTATTTATGTGCATTTCTGCATGTTTGTGTGTATAAACCCCAAAAAAATGATTGATGCAAAATAAAGAATGGCAATAGTCAGCCCTCAGCATTTCCAAGTCATCTCAGCCCAAGAGACGGACATGTGAGCGAGGGAGCTGTCTAGGATATTCCAGTATCAGTTTCCTCAACATCAAACCAGGACACAAATTATTGTAGCACAGGACTATTGTGGAGATAAAATAACATAATGTGTATAAAGACCTTGTCAGGACACTTCAAACATAGTTGGTTACTCAATAAAGGATAGGCAAGTAGCAGCATCGCATGATGCCAAAAACTCAGGTGGACACGGCATTTCACACATAGGGTCTTCTTTTCCACATCGTGTTCAGTCTGATAGCCTGAGTCCAGTACTCCTGGGATGCCTTCCACAATGAAATGGTGAACATCCTTGCAAACCTGCAGAATCAGAACCTCTGTAGGTGGGGCCAGGGAACCTGCATTTTAAGAAATATTCCAGGTGATTCCTCAACAATAAAGAATTAAGAACCCTGAGCTCAGTGGTCTGCAAAGTAGCCTGAGAGGGGATAAGAAAAGAGTGGGAACTACAGCTGTGCAAGCTGCCTCAATGATGCTTATCAGGAGGATACAGTGCAGAGATTTTAATGAATCATAATTAATTATGCCCACTACTTACCTACTGAGTGCTTGCATTGTAGCAGATATAATGAGCACAATACATTATATCCAAAAATCTCTTAAATGGTATAATTACCCCTGTTTTTATAGGTGGGGAAACCGAGGCTCAGAATTGTGACTATTTAAGGACATGCATCTAATAAGTAGGAGAGGCAGAATCTCAAACCAGGGCTGACCGAGTCTTTCTACAAAGATAGAGGCCATCAGATAACATAGCTGCCATTAGGGATGGAAGAAAGTTCTATTTACAAGTATGTGTATCTTAAGGAACCACAAGGTATAGCCTAGCTAATAAAAGAGTAATATGCAAATTGACTATACCTTTGATCAAGCCATGCCCACAGCCACGCCCACCAGCCAATCAGGAGCAAATTATGCAAATAAACCCCAACCAAGATGGCTGCAGCCACGGAGAGCAAGAGGAAGACTTGGGTTTCCCTGGCAATGAAGAAAGCCAAGCTTTCCGCCTGCCAGTTGCCAGCCTAGGCCTCCACTCAATGCTACAAATTTTCAATTATAAAAAGTACATAATCCAAACAGAAATGGCAGCAGCCAGGGAGCTGGAGAGAGAAGGGGCTAGGGTTACCAGGGCGATGGAGGAAGCACAGCTTCTGGAGCCCTAGCACCTAGGCCTCCACTCTAGGCTACAAAGTTGCAAACAGAAATGGCTGTCACCATGGAGTGAGCAGAAGGCCTCGGCTCCACTCTAGGCTACAAAGTTGCAATTGTAGAACATAAAATAATTCCATATCCCAGGGCCTCTGCTTGGGTCACTGGGGCTTGTGGCCGGCCTGCAAACCTCCACAGGCCCCTTGCCCAGGTCGCCCCACGCCCCAAGGGAACCCCTACCCTGATTTGGGACACTCTTTAGGGCAAACCAGCTGGCCTCCACCCATGTACCAGGCCTCTATCCTATCTAATAAAAGAGTAATATGCAGATTGACCATCACTCCAACACACAAGAGGGCTGCCCCCATGTGGTCAAAGATCCTGCCCCCATGTGGACACAAGATGGCCACCACAAGACGGCCAGCAAGGGAGGGCTATTGGGAGGTTCCAGGCCAGCAAGGGAGGGCAGTTGGGAGGGACCAGACCAGAAGAGGAGGGAAGTTGGGAGCAAATAGGCTGTCAGGGGAGCAGTTAGACATCAAGTAGGCTGGCAGGGTAGTGGTTAGGGGGTGATCAGGCTGGCAGGCAGAAGCAGTCAGGGGCAATCAGGAAGGCAGGCAGGCAAGCAGTTTGAAGCCAGCAGTCCTGAATTGTGAGAAGGATGTCCGACTGCCCGTTTGGGCTGATCCCGGTAAGACTGGACCTAAACGGGCAGTCGGACATCCCTTGAAGGGTCCCAGATTGGAGAGGGTGCAGGCTGGGCTGAGGGACCACCCTCCCTCCCTGGCCCCCATGCATGAATTTCGTGCACCAGGCCTCTAATTAATACCAATGAGCCAAGAGAATTCTTCTCTTGCTACAGTTGTTTTCTTTTAGAGCATAGGCATTGCACAAGCCATACTCTGACTGTCTATGGGCCACACTACAGAGGACTGAAAACAAACCAATGTGTTGTTTTCATAAAAATCGACACTCATATTTAATACACTCCCCCGCTCTCCCAAAACTTACTTCAAATGGAGTTTCTGGTTGTCTGCTTAGCAGGGCAGGTGGTCCTTCTCCATGACTAGACCTCCATGGATGTCTGTGCTAGGAGCCAGACAGAGCTTCAGTTCCTCTCCCAGGTCCAGTCTGCTGAGGACAGCGCGTGAGAAGGGAAGCAGATGGAGTTATGGATGCCCTGATCCAGATGCCTGAAGCTGCAGCTACCCTCCCCGACCCCATCACTTCCCACTTTCCACTGGTCTCCCCTGCCAACCTGTGGCCTGAGGTGGAAGGCCAGGGAGGCCAGAGCAAGCCCCTCCTCCTGTTGGGAGGTTGCCATCCCTCCAGGCCACAGGCAGCCCCACTTCTAGATTCCATGGGAAAGGATGATGTCAGTGTGTTGGGGGGAGGGGTCGCTACAGGAACAGGGCGACAGCGGACTGTCCCCTGAGAGCAATTAAACTTTAAATAATTTCCAAGTGGGCACTTCCCATTCTGGGATATACAAGACACGAGCAATTCCGGGGATTAATGGGACAGGAAAAGGAGAAAGTACACGCTGCGGTCTTTCCAACTGCTCAGTTCAGCCACCAGACACACTCCACTTGATGGACGCTAGCTCCTGCAGCTGTGGGTCCCCCACTGGCCTCCCTGAGCCTGACCTGGTCAGACCTCCCCGCCAGGCATTGAAAGAGCTAATGAAGCTCCTAATCTGATTTCTCCACAGATTGCATCCTGACTTTGCAGGGAGGAGAGTACTGCCTTTAGTGTCAGGAACACAGCGGGTAGACGGTATTTTCTTTCCAAGCATGCAGCGTGCAAACATGCTTTTATCATCTGTAAGCGTTCCCGAAATAAGCGCCTCTGGGGAAGAAAGAGGGTCGGGCTGATGTCCCGTTCCAGTCCCTGAGGTGCCTGGGAACTGTCTTATCACAGAAAGCAAGTCACAAGGCTCTCCCTCCCCGTGTTTGAGATGCCTGCTTAGTGACCTCACATTCTAGGAGCTATTTTTTAATTGTTAAACATTCACTTCTTAAGAGCACAGCCCTTCCTGTCCTCTGTGATCTGGGAATAGAAAGAATCTCAATTCAGTATATTGATAAAGTGTTCAGCCCTATTCCATTGATCTTCTCTGGCCAGAAACTACCTAAATATTTCATCAGGGCAGGATATAGCTGATACCCTACAGTACTGGTATAACAGCGTGTTTTTCTTACAAGAATATTAAAATTATTTAATGTTCAAAAATAATCTTAAGATATTTTCAAATTGGAAGTGATCAGTGACCATTATTTTTCAAAATATTGAAACCCTACATTTTAAGAATTAAAGCCCAAAATGTTCCAAAGACCAGTTGAACAATGGATCAAGTTAGATTTTATTTTATTTTTATTTTGAGGGATGAGGAAGAAGAGAAGGATAATAGTATACCAGAGAGAGAATCAATTTTGGAGTTGTAGCATAATGAATGATACATCTCTCTTTGGGACCACATTTTTTTTTAAACTTGCATTGCTTTTTTTTTTTTTTTTTTAACCATATTTCTCTCTGATAATCCCAAATGCAAAAGTAGGTTCACAAGACGATAAAATTTCTTTAATTTGGCTTATCAGTTTTTTTTGTTTTTTTTTACAGTGGGGAAAATACAAAATTCTACCCTGGGAAAATAAAATGTATGGAAAGGATTATTTGTCAACCAAATTACAGCAGGATAGCCATTATATCTCAATCTTTCCCTAACCAAAATCTAAACCATTATTTTAGTCTTTTAATCCTGAAGCAAGAATTTCCTAATGCTCCTGAGGATTCCTCCCTCCCTGCAAAGCAGCAAAGCTGCACTGAAAAGCCGTCACCTCCTCCACTTGGCTCACGGGCATCAGCGACAAAGCGGGGACATCCGGGCCCCGTTTCCCAGGGAGGACTCAATGTGATGCTTCGCTTCTTCCACGTCAGTTTGTCTCTGGAAAAATACAGAAGCAAGCTGAATGCTTTTTCTGTTAAACTGGCCATTTAGCTGGGATTCAAAATTATGAGCTTGACTGAATGGGGGCCAGCAGGCTGAGCTCTCAGGAACGCAGCCAAGCAGAGAGGTGGAGGCAGCTGGGGCGTAGAAGGGGGTACCGTGGGAAATTCCCCCTGCTGGTTTGGAGCTGAGGTCCCAGAGGGATGGGGGAACTCACTCGGGCTTGCTCAGGTCCGGTTCATGTCCATGTCGGGGTCTGTGAGTGCTTATCAGAGAGCAAAGGATGGCAGAGAGGATGGCAGAGAGGATGGCAGAGAGGATGGCAGCAAGGGGATGGCAGAGAGGATGAAAGCGAAGTCCACTGAGGACAAACACTAAGCGATGTGGGAGTCAGAAAAACGCAGAAGTCACCTGCAGGAGGCTGAGATCAGAGTGTGCAAGGCTGGACCCAAGGCCTCACAGGAGCGGGGAAGAAGGGGACGGGCCAGGACCAGGAGCTACAAAGCCTGCTTAGCGGGTCACCTGGGCAGAGTCCCATCAGCACGAAACAGACTGAGATCTGCAGTGACTGCAGCTGGGCGGGGAATATAAACATTCTATGAAATTACTTATTTGGGTGTATGACTCTTCCAGATTCTTTCCGTGCTGCTTAGCCATTAAATTATTTTGGATAGACAGTCATCCCACTCTCTCCCTGGCAATGTGGAAGTTTGCCCTTTTGCATTCCATAAGCCTGGGGAAAATGCAGTTCTTAACTCTTAAGATAGTTGGGTTGTTAAAATTCAGAATAAAGGATTCTTTTGGCTAGAGGATGAAAAATTCCCAGACTTCGACACAGTTCTTCAACAAATCCTTAACAGTCTTTCCTGGACAGCACGCCTGTGTGTGAGGAAGCCCTGTGGACACCTGCTCACTACCCTGGGGCTCCCCGAAGCAGCCTTTGCCCAGCCCCTCAGCCTGCTCCTTAGATCTCAGCACGCCTTATGCTGGAATCCACCATGGACCGGAGGTGTAAAACACAGGTCTACTACATTCATTGACGTGACTGCATCACTTAACACTTTTTTTGTTGTTGAATCATTGAGTGGACTCAGATTACCCATGAGTTCAACCCTATTTTGAACTCATTTTTTTTAACCACAAAGTATGCTCTAAAGAATAGTCATTGCCACATCACTTCGTTTCATTTTGTGTTGTATTGGCTGATAGATTTCCTCCCACAGAACAGAGTTCTTTGGAAATCCTGGGAAATAAACCCTGAGTCACGTCGCCACCAGTGGACAGAATTGCAACTGCAGCCTGGCTGGGCTGTGTGTGTGCTCAGGCAAGGCAAAGTCCAAGTTTCTTCTTCAGTTTACTTACAAATAAAACAACTGTTGCTATGGATGTGTCATCCCAAATCTGCTACCAGGAAGGAGGGGAGCAGCCATAAAAAAAAAAAAATGCCAACTCGGGGAAAAATTGGCAGCTTCGTTCTCAAAGTATATAATCAGGTTTAAAAGGAGACTTCCTGCAGGACAGTGGAATGGATCTTAAAGCTAAATTATATGACAGTGAAGACAAGTTAAATGTATTGAAAGAAAATGGAACGTATGAAGCCCCTGTCCTGTAGAATGCTATTGCAGCAGAGTGTTTGGTTACACGGGAGACTGCGAAAATGTTTTCAACCAGAACCATCAAACTTACATGGGAAGCTTTTCAGACCAAGGAGCAGGAAGAAGAGATGCTGTCAGCTTTGGAAATGGCAGGGTAAACAAAACATGGAAAACTTTTCTAGAGGCAATGGCATGTGAACCTCGTTTATCCTCTTTGAAAAGTATGTTGTCTTCCTTGCGTTGATGGTTGACGAAACATGGAGTAGTTGTGACTGACCATGCTGAAGGGGTTTTACTTGGTGATTCTTACACATTACAATGCATCATGGAGCTGTGAGAGGCAGGGGAAGATAAACGGTAAGGGGCAAGTTACATTATCTTTGCTCCCAGAGAAGAATTCAAAGTCAGAAGCAGAGTTAAATGGTGGGCTTCTCATTCCTTTCTCAGGAAGAAATTCCGGGACATCCAGTGACAATAGCCTCACTGACAACAAACACTCAGGATTCCAAACTCACAGAACTATTTTTTTGTTTTGGGGGGAGGGGTGCCAGCTTAAGAAGTCAGATTTTTGTGTGACATTATTACTTTCCCAATTACCTTGAGTACCCAGGAGCTAATTATGTGTTTTCCAGGCTCAATATTTTCCCTTTTTTTTTTCTTTAGGTTGCTCATCTATTTGACCAATTTCGGTTTATTACCCATTTATCAGAGAAGGTTAACAGCTGGAGTTATAACTCAGGACTATAAGACTTTCTTGGGAAAATATCTTAAGCTCTATGAATTTACAGTCTGACTTTGACATTGTTATCTCCCTAGCAGCTAGAAAGTTCACGAATAGAGTCTCAGCAGATGTTTCTCAAATTAAGGAGAAAAATGAGTAAAATTAGACAAACATCTGAAATTTGTCAATCATCTGAGATAGTCTTGTCTTCCATGTCTATGAATACTGAGAGCTGGCACTGGTAAGAGCCACATGACATACAAAAGCCACACGAGTTGGTGCTGAGCGGTGTCCCAGTTTAGCTGTTTGGTGTTGCCGGGTGATTGTGATTCCTTGATCAACATCCAAATTCCAGGTTGCTTCAGAGTTTCTGAGACAGCAGTTTTCATGCTGTTTTTACTGCAACCCAGAGGAAGAAAGAAATTGTACATCAAGACCCAGCACATATCATACCACACTCCCCAACCCCTTCCACAATGCAGTTAGATTAATAGAACACTTACTCTTACTCTTAGTATGTTCTACTACGTTTCATTTTTAAGTTAATTTCATTACCAATTAATGAGTTATGACTGGTATTTTAAAAC
This sequence comes from Antrozous pallidus, assembly GCA_027563665.1. Taxonomy (NCBI): domain Eukaryota; kingdom Metazoa; phylum Chordata; class Mammalia; order Chiroptera; family Vespertilionidae; genus Antrozous; species Antrozous pallidus. The sequence goes on from CM050519.1 coordinate 87,644,746, forward strand.
ACCTTCTAGGACCACCTTACCTAAGCGTGAGGGTTGTGAAAATGTCGGATAGAGTAACCTAGATCTTAGGTCAGAACCCTTGTACAGAGAATTTTTGAGGGCACCGTGTTTCAAGCTGCTCTCATCAATTGACTAGATTCTAAATCTTTCATTTCTGTATTTTTTTAAAATGTTAGAATGTCTTCAGATGGGTTCAGAATTCTCACAATGGCTCTGAAGCCAGACAACATACATAGTTCTTCACAGTCGGCCACTGGATGAACTGGAAGCCACATCTTGGCCATAGGCATCAAGCACTCACAGTGACTTGCAGCTTTCACAAAGCACATGTGTTTGCGTTTTGAAGGTTGTGTACAAGATTCTCAGCACGTCCCACACTGGGGAGAATATCGTGGAGGTACGGTTAGAAATGAGGATGGAGAAGGAAGACACTTGGATATGGACATTTGGGAAAACTGCTAAACACAATGAGTCATTCTAAAGATGAAACTCCCACTAAGGAACAAAAGCACTTAGCTGAATAAGTGCAAAAAATACACTGAATTTTCATCTTTAATTTAACCAAATACTGTCTCTCTTTGCTTTCAAACATCAGGTGTGGTAGAGCTACTGTGAAATCTAGGCTGTGGTAGGCCATAAACAATATGGGAAACAGAACATGCACTCTTCCCACAGAGAGCACTGGTGCATGTCTTTTGTACATGTCGACTATTCCAAGACACTCAAATCTGCTGGATATGACTGATTAGAAGGAGAATTGAGATATGAAGTCAAGAGTCCACTATCGTAAAAGTAAAACTGATTAAACCAAAACTATGTTCAAGGCACTTTACTTTCCTGTTGTTTCTACAGATACTTTTTTTTCTATTCAATGCCCACCATATGCCAGGCATCATGCTAGGTGCTGGCACCCAAACATGTCAGGTACAGGCCCCATCCTCACAGTGCACACAGGGGAGTGTGGAACATAAATGCAACAAGGGAGGAAAACCCATATCAGCAAAAATGAGTCTAAGGCTCTTACAGAAGATCAGGCATGTGACCTTTGGAGGACAGGGAGAAATTTTCCAGATAGATGGACAAAAAGAGGTGGCATAAAATTGAGAAGGAGCACCAGGTGTAAAACCATCAGTGTGAAAGGAACAGGCAAGTCGGAGAAAAGGCCTATAGTTCTGAAGAGGAACAGAAGACGAGGCTGATGCTGGCTGACAGGCCTTGCTGGGAGAGAGTCCTAGAGCAGTGGTCGGCAAACTCATTAGTCAACAGAGCCAAATATCAACAGTACAACTATTGAAGTTTCTTTTGAGAGCCAATTTTTTTAAACTTAAACTTCTTCTCATGCCACTTCTTCAAAACAGACTTGCCCAGGCAGTGGTATTTTGTGGAAGAGCCACACTCAAGGGGCCGAAGGGTCGCATATGGCTTGCAAGCCACAGTTTGCCAACCACTGTCCTAGAGGAAGGCCTTGATTTGAGAACTGTTAATAATGAAATGTCACCGAAAGCCATAGACACAGATGAACGTTTCTAGGAAAGATTAAAGAATGTGAGGAGCTCTAAGTTCCAATCTGTGACATGCCTGAGTGACTGCTTCCTTGCTGTACCACTTCCTGGTCCTAAACACCATCATAGTCATCACCATCATCACCATCATCACCACCATCACCACCATCACGAACATCATAGTTTATAGAGTAGGCACTTCACCTGTATCAGTGTATTCAATCCTCATAACAACTCATTGAAACAGGTTATTATTATCCCCATTTTCCCAAGGTCACAGATCCAGTGATGGCTGGTGTCATGTTTGGATTCCAGGGCCCCTGGGCATTAGTCAGTGTCCCATTCTGATGTCTATACAAGGATCATCTATATCCCCAGGATCCTTACCTGAACACTAAAGTGTCCACAGAGCACTGAATCACAGTGCCCCTAAAGGAGAGGCCTAGCATTCTGCCTGAGCTCTCTTCACAGCAATGCTGATTACTGAATCACTCCTGTTTGCAGAATTATTTCTGACCCCCTTTTCTATGCTGTTTGAAACTACTTTAGAGCTTTCAAAAACGTTACTATTTGGCATATTCATCGTTGCATAATTTGCAAGTTGCAGAATTAATTCTTACCAAGGTGATTCCAAAATCTACTGGGTAGAATTACCTCAAATGCATTAGGCAAAGGGAACTATCCCAACAGAACTGCGCTTTGTGGGAGCTCTAAATTTCCTGAGAAATGGAGGCTAGTTTATACTTACAGCAACTGTTGAATATAAATCAAGTGAGAACTTCTGAAGCCAGATGCTTTATTTATTTTAATGTGCATTTTCTTTTCTAAAGAATTGCCCATTATCTTCTTTACTCAGAAACTGAGTGTCTCAAACAATCTCTGTCTTTCAGGGTAGAAGCCTTCATGGTCAATTAACACTCAACCTGTCCTATGAACTTGACTTCTTGGGTAATTTTACTTGTGACTGGATTTCAAAGTTCTAGCTAGCTAGCTTTGTGAGACTGACAATTTAAATGGCCCTCACAGAAGTCACACACAAAAATGCTAGGCCGATTGGGTAATAAAGTAGTTCCTTTAAAGTTAAATGAGTCATAATTTAGCCTGAAGTGGATTGATTAGAAAAACACTTGGGAGCTGGCAGGCAGTTGGGGTCCTGGCGTCATCTTGGTAATTAGGGCTGCTGTGATGGCTATTGGCACCACAGATACAGCAAAGATGGGTCACGTCAAGAGTCCATTCAAACACTTGTGGGTTCAGAGATGCAAACCCAAGTTGAACCTTTTGGTGTTTGAGTTTGTTAACTGTTGGCTAACTGCCACTTCCTGTTCCTAAGAAAAGAGGCTTGAAAAAGTCTCATAAAAAATGACTTAAAAGGCTTCCTTGACTTCAAAGGGCTCTTACAAAACAACATTTTGATGAGTTAAGTGTAAAGGAATCAGAAACATAAGGATTAAATTTCCCTTAATAGAGTCATGTGTCTATAAATGGAGGGAGGCAAAAGTAGCAACTTCATCTTGCTCAACATGTTACAGAAAAGTCCAGAGGAGCTATTGGTTCCCAAAGTAATCAAATTCTTCCCCAAACTAATCGAATTCTTCCTATCCAATATAATACTACCATAGCAACATCTAGAAAGGACCGCCAAAGGGTCCAACCGAATCAAGACCAACACATTTGTGTCGGTCAGGTTTCACCAGGTCATCCTCTCTCCAGTCCATTATGCCGGCCTCCGCTTTAAAGGGAACAGCCGAGTGTCACAAGACAGAACCACAAAGAACAAAGAGAACCCCTCAGCCAGGCCTTTCACTCAGGTCAGGAATGTCATCAGCTCACCACGCTGATGCATTAAAACGGACTTTCCTGTCTAAATGAAGAAAATACAAACAAACACTCCGTGGCCATGAAGTGTCATGCAAAAGGCAGCATTACCTCTTATATGTATTTAATTTCCACATCTTCAGTCATAATTTTGTGGCTCTCTGCGTCTTGAAAATAAATGATCTAATGATTATTTTCTAAAGGGAGAAAAAATGCCTTTGGGCAAGAATATATCATGGAATATAGAAAGACATAAAATTCATTTGGCCAGTGATGAACAACTGCAAAGTCTAGTCAAGAATTACTCCTCATTAGTTTTGCCACTAATTTAACTGGCAGACAAGTGCAACCTGATTTATTCTGTGTTTGAAAATCTTTATAAAGAACAAAGCATTGAACCTTTGGAGGAAAATAAAAATAAGACCATATATGTTTAACAATGAAACATTAGCTATCAGTGGATATAAGTTTGCTGACTATTAGATACTCAGTACAACCTAGGTAAATGTTTTATATCTAGCCAAATATAATGGTATGAATTTTTAGAGCAATGTTTTGCTAGATTGTGGTTACAGCAGTTTCAGCCAAGAAAAGAGACATTTCTAAAAGTAAACAATTCTTACTTAAAATTGTTTAGGATATTAACTGTTACAGTAACACATAAATGTCTGACTTCTTAAAACAAAATTAGTAAGAGAAAAAGGTCCTAATTAATGGAATGCATAAGTACCTTTCTAAATAGTATAGCTTTAATTATGTCAATATAGTTTGTAGAAAAGGAAATTAATAAAATCTTTGAATATTGTCTTAAGGAGTCTATTAATGATTATTTTATATATAATTCCAATGAATATAAATTGGTAAATTTGTTTATAAAAGTAAATAACATTACTATTTTCATTTCCTTTAACGTATTTTTATATTATGTACTATTTTAGCAACTACCAAGTGATTAAAAAACAAAAAACACCTAGTTTTTTATTTCTTTACTAGAGGCCCAAAGCATGAAATTCACGCAAGGGGCTCAACCCTCACAGCCCCGGCTTTGTCCAGAAGGTCATCTGAAAGGACTTCTGGAAGGACCTCCGAAAGGTCATTGGGCTGACCTGCCTAATTAGCATCTTACGCTTTTATTACTATAGATATGCCAAACTCACCAAAGCATGTCCCATGACCCAAAGAGCCTAGAGGACAAAGAACCAGCCTCACCATGTTCCTACACCCCAGTAGAGTTTAGGACTTCTGAGTAATGTTGCCAGTGATCTCAAGTAACCTTAGCCTTAATCACTAGCACAGGATTTTGAATGACCCTAAGGGAGGAGTTTTAGGAGACCTGCTAAACCAATTGCTGAAGAAAAACACAATGTTAAGAGAACCAACAAGTCCCAATATGTCAGAAGTGTTCAAAGAAGAGATTTCACCTAATTGCTTACTAAATCCCTGGAGAGAAATATTTACCTTGATGGCTTCAGGTAACCACTAAATTCCTTTCTTCATTCTTTAGGAGAGGTAAGAAGCATAGGGCAACCACAGAGCAGACACTGCTGTCCTTTCTTTCAAAAAAAGATGATTTGCAATTTCCTGGTTTCCCGTCTTCTCTAAATCTTGAGATTATCTACTCAAATTCCTGCCCAAACGTCTTGAATATTTTTCAAGGTGTCTTTATACATATTGATGCTCTCTGTTGATGTAATTGTCCAGGAAGCCCTTAGCCCAGCAAATACCTCCCCTTCAAGATATGCAGCTCTTAAATTCTGCTATTGGAGAACCTCTCATTGGGTGAAATATCCTCCCCTAGGGTTCTTCTTACAAAACGTATGCCCTTTCACACACTGGTAAGTAAGCCCTTAAAACATCTCTAAGTTGGGAGCACACTTTATCAGCGAGCGTGAGGAGGAGGAAGAGCGGAAGAATAAGAAGGAGCAAGCTGACTCATACAAGTTTTGTCAAATTTATCAGTTTGTTTAAAACTAGTCCCACTTCCTATCCCCCAGACTGAGCTCTACCACCAAAACTATGTTTTTTTCTTCCATATTTTATAACAATTTTATGTGCATTATTGAAAGTTACCTAATCATCAAATTCAAATATTGGGACATCATCTTGAAATACCCATTTAAGCAAATGACAACAGAAATAGTGCCTCTCTCCAGGGTTTAATAACCTTTTCCTCACTGCACTGCCTTTACTGAAAGACTGTTTTCTAGTCTCTCAAAACTCTAATGGGAGGGCAGCAAAAAGGGGTAAATAAAACCTCAGGGATCTGGTTTTAAGAAGAAATTGTATCCCTAACCAGTTTGGCTCAGTGGATAGAACATCGGCCTGGAGATTAAAGGGTCCTAGGTTTGATTCCAGTCAAGGGCATGTACCTTGGTTGCAGGCACATCCCCAGTAGAGGGTGTGCAAGAGGCAGCTGATCAATGTTTCTTTCGCATCCTCACTGATGTTTCTAACTCTCTATCCCTCTCCCTTCCTCTCTGTAAAAAATCAATAAAATACTTTTAAAAAATAAGATGAACTTGTGCAATATTGGGAAACAAAGCAGCAAGCAGAATTGATCATATATCGGCAATGCATAACACAAAGACTGCCCACACTTCTCAATAATTTCTCTACCAGTGGTAGTGAAATAATCGATTTCTCACAGAGGAGGTCCAACTTCACTTACAAAAATAAGAATTCTAGGAACAATAGTACCCACCAGCTAGTTCGGTCAGTGGTCACAGTCTTCCGTTAATTGCTTTTGTTTCAATGAGTTGGGCAGTGTCTTGATCTGTTCAGGTTGCTAGAACAAAATATCATTGCGTGGGGAGCTTGTGAACTACAGAGACTCATTGCTCACTGTTGTGGAGGTTGGAAGTCTGAGGTCAGGATGCCACTGCGGTTAGGGAAGGACCCGCTGCAGGTTGCCTACTTCTCATTGTACCTTCGCGTGGTGCAAAGGCCTAAGGGTCTTTCCGCAGCCTCTTATAAGGCACTCATCCTATTCCTGGAGGTTCCACCCTCATGACTTAAGCACTTCCCAAATGTCCTACCTCCTCTAGCATCACTTCGGGGCTTGTAATTCCAATGTGTGAATTTGGGAAGAACATATTAAGATCATAACAGGTACTATGATACAAGCCTTTACATTTTCTTGTTAGAGAAAATTAACTTGGATCTCTGCTATGCTAAGTAAAAGTAACGTCTATATATTGGTAAGAACTAAAAAAGAAAATGGCAAAATAAACTCAATTCATTAGAATAGTGAGACACTGGGAGGCATCTTTGTAGCTATAATTATTACAGTTTTGTTTGTAAAGTATTGTTTGTTAAGAATTCTAAGCAGGCAGTCACTTGTTTAAAGCCTTACCTTCATTATACAGGAATGCTGGAACTTTCGAATTATTCTAAAAGGAGATGACTCAACAAGTTCCACGCTCTCTTTGTGTCTGGGTCAAAGTATCCACCATGTTCAGCTAACGTCCTTTGGTTATGACATGTGCCTATAGAGCAGGTGTCTAAAGTCCAGACTGGAGTTACTGAGCTCAGCCCCAGCCCCAGAAAGCAATAAGCTGGAGACCTGGGAAAAACAGAGACACAGTTATTCCGTAGACATCGCACATTGGAAACTCCAGGAGACAGAGAAGGGAAATGCTGATATCAGCAAAAGAGCATCGCCAGTGATTATTTTGGTCAAACGCTAATTAAATTTCCTCAATTCTGGGAAAGCAAGATATCAGATCCTGGTTTGAACTAAACCTCCCAAGTTCAACTGGGAAGACATGAAATCACTCCAGCTTGGGAGCTGGGTGTGGGTCAAACAAATCAGCCAAACTTCCACACCAGTGAATTCTACTTTCGTCCTCCCTCAGACACCTCAGAGTATACTCCCACTTCTGGCCCTTCCCTCAGTTTCCCCTCAGTAGAAAATCCTATTCCTCCTTTCTAACACTCTTATTTTTTACTCTATTTTAAAAATCCAAAGCCACTGCATTTGTTGCACAAACCAATTCAAAGCCTTCTAACCAATGTCAGCTCTTCACACCCCACATATCCCAGTCGTGATGATGCTTGGAAATATTAGTTATTTATATAAACAACACTAATAATAATTGCATGGATTATAATTAACCCTGCCTAACCCTCATTTCAGGGCAGTTGGTCACCCTGACAGAGAAATTATTTAGGGGAAAGACTACCACCTCAACTTACAAATGCCTTTGGCTCAACCGACTGCTTCAATCACATTTAAGCCTTTGACTCGTTTTATTCTTCCTTTCTATCCTGCTTCAACTCATCCCAGCCTCTGACCTTATGATTCATATCTCTCTTTGGTTTCTCCACCAAACCTTGCTATGGCTTCAAACTTTTACTTCCCTTCTCAACCAGGATTCCTTTTCTTCTCACTGACTATGCTACAACTAAGTAAAGATACCTGTTTATACAAGCTGCCAGGGCCTGACACACCAACATAGGCTCAGACTGTGTCAACCCTTCTCAAGAGAACAAGGAGAAAGTGATATTATTTAGGTATTCTGTTCCACCAGGAGTATTCTTAAATCATGCCAAATAATAATGATAACAGCAACCATTCAAGAGCCCTCTGAAGAGAATATGAAAGGTAAACTTAAAACTTGGAAGAGGATAAGAAAATCTAAATATTTTGATTAAAATACACAGTAAAGAGGACTCTTTCATATTGTCTTTATATTTTATTTTAATTTGCATTTTTATTTAATAAAACAATAATGATTTTTAAACAAACTTTACTTTGTTCAATCCTTCATTCAATTAATAGGCAAAGAACTTTCTATAGAGAATTGAGAGGGCAATGTAGTCATAATTAGAGTTCACTGACTGAAGTCACTTGCCTTTAATGTACTAAATAAAACTTCTTCTAGAAATTATGTAATGTGGGAAGAACTAAGCTTCATAGCTGATTTTATTGTATCAAAAGCTGTCTTCCCCTAAAATTAAAACCTTAGTGTGGCAACTCTTCATAACACTGAGAAAGGAGGGAAATCTATGTTATATCTGGAAATAAACGTACTAGTATCCGTAAGTGCATGAGTTGGTGTGTACTATATAATAGTCCACTGAAGACAAACAGTTAATCTATTATTATTTTTTAAAAAACAACAAATGAGATTCTGTTGCCTGTTTTCCCTTTTCAATCTTGAACAATAGATTTAGTGATATCCAAAAATTCCATCTTCTAGAGTGCAGAGTATTTCCTTTCCAAAAAAAAAATACCAGAATCATATTCCTCTACAAGTTGAGACTAGATATTTCCTTAAGAATAGAAAAAAAGTGAATTTTCCAGGTCTAGAGGTTGAAAGCTTATAGTGCCCCAATACACACACATACACACACATACACACACACACACACACACACACACACACACACACAAACATAAAAATTTTTAAATAGTGGGTAGGCAAGGATCAATGTTATTTTATATTTAAATGAAAAGTTGAAAATAGTACATATGATTCTGTTCAAGGTCTTTTAGAGAGTTAAAAATCACATTCTAAATCATCCTAATGAAAAATTCATACCAAAAATTTTAATGCATTTTAACTTCGTGTATGGCTCTGTTCCAATAAAAGTTATTCTCTTAAAATCAATAATTTGAAAAAAAGGAATGATTTATAATGATAGCATTGTACTTTTTTTTGCTTTTATCAGAAGCTTCATCAAAATGAAAGAGGCATTATGACAAAGCCTAATGAAACATTTGTAGACGGAAATAAAAGACATTCAGGTTAAATCTATTGCCTAATCTATCTCCCAGGTTAACTATCTGTCAAACCATAAAACCTGAAGAAAAGATAATGTTAATCTAAAGACAGATGAGCAACTACCAAATGAAGTACTCTTCTCATGAGACCTTTTGTTTTTTGTAAGTTTTATCAGATAAATGCACTAACATTTTATCCATATGGTTTGAAGTAGTTACCAGATCCTTTCACTTATAAAAAATTCACTAACTGAATTTTCACTGCCTATCATAAGCATAAGATTATAAATCCAAAATGGAAATAAACACTTTCTATTGATAAATGACATAAATCAGTAAGACATTATATAGGAAGCAATTATGAATTTTATTTTTTGGCCTATAAGCTGAAATTTTTATAAATAACTAGAATAACTGGGTAACATAAACAATTATAGTAAAAAGGTTTATTTTCCCCTAGTGATTTGTAAGAAAGCAAACATTAATTTGAACTCAACTTTAAATGTATTTATAATTTTAAGTGAATACTTGAAATAGTTATATAGGAAGTAGAATTTTGCTGAAAACATCTACATATTGAAGTAAAGATATATAAGGGTTTGAATTATTTTAATTCATCTTTGTCTTCGTTTTTTACTTTGGTAAATATAATAAACTTAGTACATCTTCAAATCAATAGTCAAAATTTTTATAGTAACATGCCAGTAGAAACTATAATCCTAATGAGAACCAGAGGATAACTTTAAGAGTATTCCTCGTTATAGAATATTAGCTGATTGGCTATATTTCATAAAACTGCATTTACTGTATTTGAGAAGGGAAATAATTACAATATTTGCACATAATGGATGCTAGCAATCCTTAAAAATACACAAAACCTGCACAACCAATAAGATATTTTCATAGAGAACTTTAAAAACCTTCTTCATAAAGCCAATGTCTTGCCTTCAAAAAAAACATCACTTCTTAGATTGTACCTGGAAAACAAAGTTAAACAGAGAATTACAATCTCATTAAGTCTAGAAGTACAATATATGGTAAAATATTAAGTGACTGATTTTTAAAACTGATTTTTCTTCTGAAGTCCAGCGTCTAACTAGCAGGAAGTAATAGGAGACCGTTTTTAAATATGTGACTTCCTTTATTACACTCCTGAGATCTCAGACTATAAATGGATTATATGTCTTACGCGAGTGAAATCATGTTTCAAGATTTACCAGTCTGCCAAAATTTGAGAATGAGAAAGGAATTTTCTCTTAGAATACTTTAGAAAAATCTCAGGGTAGTTTGTATGTTTTTCTTCTGCTTTTGGGATTAGGAATGGAGGTTAACATAAAAGTGGAAGGATGGGCATCATGATGGGCCTTTTCATCCCTAGCTTTGTACTTTGCTCTGAGACTTGGCATCTGGAATATCATTTCATCTTGAAGGTCCTCTATGGTTGAATGATTTTGGACTGAGTTATATCCTTCTAGTACAGGAAAATTGATTGTCACATGCTCTGTAGAAACTAGCATTTAGACCATGAAGACTTGTAATGCATGCTGAGGCTGTGTAGGGATGTAAAAGTGACAACAGAAAAGGCTTTTCAAAGAAGTTGGGGACTCCATTACAGCTCGGAGCTTCTCTTCCTCATCCAGATTGAACTGTGAAATAGGTTTGAAAACTAAACTACTTGGGTGAGAGGCTGTTTTAGTAAGTGATAATAAAATGTAGGGTCTTCAAATTAAAGGATTGTCCTGGAAACCATTTTTGTGACAATAAAGAAAAACTAACAATGTGACTTGAAATGCTTATATTGATCAGAAATCCCCAGGATGGCCTATTGCTGTTCTTACAAGCACTAATAGAGAAAAAAAAATTGGAAGTAAATGTACCTTAGAAGTAAATCACACTTATTGCTTTACCAGTTTAAAAAATCCAAGGTTCAAAATGTACAAAGCAATGAAAAATAATATTCCTTTTTAAAGGACATTATTTATTTCATTTAACCCTTAAATGTATCTCTTGCTGGCAATACTAGTGACCATGCCATTTTTTCTTGATTTTATAACAAAAGAAAATAAACATCATGTACCATTCTTATCGGATTAATCCTCATGTTCACATTGACATTGACAGTTTATGGTATTTTTCCAGGGTAGGAAGACTGTGGCTTGAGAAGCTTGGGGGTGCTCTTATCAAGTTCCTCGCAACAAGACACTTACCCTGTGTGATCTCCGCTCATGTGCAGTAGGTGGATGCCTTGAACCAACAAACCCAAGTGGATTAATCTTTTAAAAATGACTTACCAGTAGTTTGCATGACTTTAATATGCAATTTTACCTGAATCCATTAGGGACAAAAATCAATGACTTATCGCTTGTTAGTTGCTCATACAGCCTGAAGCATGTAACAAAAAACAATTGCTGGATTGACTGATATTTCAATACATCGAGTTTAATGGAGGCGAGCTATACTGAACAATAAAAAGGGGTATGTTATTGTATCTATTTCTACTACCTTCTATTTCAAAATGTAAATAATCCCCATGACAGCTTGCTGGGATAAAGTGCATCTACACTCAACTGGGTTCATTTTACTCTTTTTGGATTTCTAGTACATCTCCAAAGAAAAGCATTGAAAAATGCAATATGTTGAAACCTTCCAATGAATATCCATATGAAATGGTTTCAGAGACTAACAAAGTATGCCTTTTATTTTTAATTTCACCACAGAGAGCAATATAATAATAGCACCCACTAAATTTGGGTCCAAATAAAACCAGAGCTGCCTTTCAGGATCTCACTGTGTCTCTTTCCATGTGAGTTGTGAAAGCAACAGCTGTCTGCCCGGGCATGTCCTCGGAGCCCGCTCCCTCCAGTTAGGTCATTAAACTATTAAACAATAATGAGCCCACATTTTCTCAGGGACACACAACACTCTTTTCTTGTTTGTTTGTTTTTTTTAATTCGCAGATTTGAGTTTTCTTCTATGGCTATGTTAGCCAGGCTGTCTATTGAACAACTTCCAATATGGTATTTAATTGGACCCGGTTCCTTAACACTAACTCACAGAATAGATTCTAAGAAAATAAACTTCCTGAACTGAGAAAGCAGAGAAATTAATGGCATTCCAATTCAGAATGTGACAGGCAATGTGAAAAGAATCCTTCCCTGACAAATGTATATTTTCCTTATCTGCTCTGTACCTGTTCTGTGCCTCACACTAACAAACAGAAACCACGTGGCTATAAATCTGTTATCTGCAGTATATTTTTATTGTGGATGAATCCTCAACGTAACCAAAATGTCAGAGCCTAGCAAAATCAGATTTGGCTATATATACAGAATACAGTTGTTAGGAAACTTCAAACGTTTCTGGGTGTTTTTAAAGTAAATTTATTAGAACTCCTTGGAGTTCTTTGTCTTCAAAGTCAAAGAAAAATAATTTTTAAGGAGTCCTAACATACCAGGAAAAGAAGAGTGACATCAAGGTTCTGTGGCCATTCATTTTTCTCTCCAGAAATTTCTGCCCTCCCTTCTTTTTTTCCATTTGCACTGTGATGAAAAGTGATTTTAACATTTGACATCCTGGTGTGTTTCCTCCTTCTAAATAGTTAGAATCATCTGAGTAGTTCTGTTTAATCTTTGTGTTTGGACCACCAGGAATCTGAGAAAAGTGCCAGTTCATCTTTGATCCTGTTTATGATCATCATGACAGGCATACCTGGCCATTGCTTTGTGTGGCCTGCATAGATGTAGTCTTACTGTTCATTGCGTGGGGTCTGAACATTCTCTTTTGTATTGCAAACCCTTCTCTTTCTCCTCCCCAACATCTCCATGATCCCCTGCAAGATGCCAAAAAGACTCATTCTGATTTTTAAACATAGTGTATTTTTGGAAAGAGTACTTCTTATCTGTGACCAATTCCTGGGTTGCTTGTACTCCCTTCCTCACTTCAGTCCAATGCAGCAATGGATCAAAGCCAGGCAGCACATTCCTCACTCTCTCTTCCTCTCAGTGACTTTCTGGAGGTGCAGAATCCCCAAAGGTGCATTGCATGTGCCCACAAAGGCCTGTTCACACTGACCTAAATGGGTCTATGACATCCCCAAACCTGTATCTTGAGTAATAATTTGGCTTCCCCCTTGATAAGTAAACTGCCTGAACTTATAGAAAATATCTTTTGAACTAAGAAAATACATCATTCAATCATCCCTCCTGACACAGGGAGAGACAGTTCCCAAGGTTTCAGGTCCTCTGGCTACCTCTGTTATTCTCTCCAGTAGAGAACAAACCACCCACCTCCCATAATTCCTTCACCACCTCCAGTCATCTGAGATAGTAACATTCTTATAGACCTACATACAGCTCCTCACAGCATTCCATATATCTACACATATTTGATGTGGGGCCTAGTAATATATATATATTACTTAGCAGGGGGAAATATACAAAAGAAAAGATGGCCTAGAAAGAGAATAACAAAA